>CM014274.1:15221296-15253547 GCA_004135705.1 Alloteropsis semialata
GTGTTGATGCAGGACTGGGAGCAATGCAACTTTTTTCAGTGGATAGATGGCCCTGAGATGGTGGATCAACGCATTCTTCTCTTCAGACCCAATTCCGCGAAGAATTATGAGACTTTCCAGCGGTGGCTACCTCCTCCTCCAAACCCACCACCCATGACAGCTGAGGAGAAGAAAGAAGCCATTGCCAGACGTATGTCAAATCCAACATTATGCAATTGCGGTGATCCAGCTGAGATTAGTCGGCAGATGCCCAACTAAAGCGAACATTGACACGATTCGAAGCCCGACCCATCTCACAAACTTGAAAGGCAGCCGCAGGTGGCTCGACTATTGGCAAAGATTCTTCCATATCTTCATGACCACCTTCTATGTCACAATTACCATCCCTTTCATCATCGGATTCAGAATATGAGTTATCTCCCCTTTCATCGTCAGCAAAGCCACCACCTCCCAAATATTCATCTCCTCTTTCATCATTAACAAAACCACTGCCTCCCATATCATCATCCTCTTCCTCATCTTGAGTCATGACAACTTCAGAAGGACCAGGAGCGGTCAATGTAGCCCTAGCGGCGGAGGACTGCCTCACCACGTTCCGCACAATTAAGTCCAATGCTCTCACTTCAGTGTTCATCACAAGAGTTACATAATTCTGCCAATCCTCCTCACCACCAATGGGTATCAACCGCTTATTATTTCTTCCATTTAACCCAACATCAATCACCCCTTCCAATAAAACTACATCTCCAACATCTGACCATTGCAAACTATCCTTTATTCGACTCACAAGCAAATCATAAGATGGCCTAGCATTGAAAAACAAAGAAACCACTTCCATCCTCTTAAATTCAAAATCCCCCAAACGATTGGTCACAACGGTTCCACCATGGCGCAATGTCACTAGTTTATCCATCTATTTCATCAAAGACAACAACAAATCATTGAGCATTTCGATGCATTTTTGGGCCACAACCATGAAATACATCAATTCAAGCTCAACAAATGGCTAAACTATTAGGGAAACTTCTACACATACCCACATTGTCCATCTAAACATCTATTACAACATATTATCCACAGAAATCATAGATCAAACGAATTCATACCCAAACCCTAAACCCTAGATTGGGCACTACACAACCAATGAAATGGAAAGAAAACAAGAGAGGAGAGGGACCTCACCTTCCCCGTCGTCCGGGCGGCCGCCGCCGGCGAGGTGGGGCCCGCCGCCGGCCGGATTTGGCCGTGGGGGCGGCGGAGGCGCGGCTGGAGGAGGCCTCTGTTCGAACAGAGGCCGAGAGGAATGGGGGCGCTGGGGGGCTGGCGGCCGCGCGCTGGGGTTAAGTCCCCAGGCTCGGCGCCAGCTCCTTTAGCGCCAATGTTAGATGGGTCGGCGCCAGATCAGCTGGCGCCGAGCTTCGGTCAACGCACGGCGTGACCGGCCACTGGACGGCTGACGTGGCGGGGGTCGGCGCCATGTCAGCTGGCGCCGACCCATCTGACCTTGGCGCCAGGTTTCCTGGCGCCGACCTAAGGGTCCATTTCCGCAATTCTTTCCTCCAGGGGTCCAAATGTCAAAATCTTTCGAGTAAAAGGCCATTTTGCAAAAATTTCAGTCTGGACTGCACACTGAGGGCTTGTTTAGTTGGGAATTGCAAGTTTGCGAAATTTACTGTAGCAATTTTAAATCAAAAATTAGGATGACCAAACATGATCTAATTATAAAACTAATTACACGGATGGACGGAAAATCGCGAGACGAATCTATTAAGTCTAATTAATCCATCATTAGAGATCGTTTACTGTAGCACGACGTTGTCTAATCATGGCCTAATTAGGCTAATTAGATTCGTCTCGCGAAGTTACCCGGGGGTTGTGGAATGGGTTTTGTCATTAACACACGTTTACTACTCCATGCATTTAAGATTTCCTTTAATAAATAGTGAAAATTCAAAAAAGTTTGAAAAGTTGGAGTAACTAAACATGGCCTGAATCCAATTCGGGTATTCCGTGCAATATTTGTGCCCATCTTTGCTACCAAACCTAACGACCTAAGCTAAAGATGCATGGCACAGCCCCACAGGTTTCGGCCAAGCATGAGGCAATGGCCACGATTTCGATCCCATTTTTGGACGAGAAGCATTAGAGCTTTTCAAAAGCTATTAGCCAGTGAACATTCTGCAGACGGGGCGTGTTCTTCAGGAAATGCACCCGACCACAGGAGTAGCATTGCTTTCTCTGTTTCGCTCAGCCCAGAGGCCCCCGAGATCGTCCTTTGACAAAGGCTATTTCGAACATTAAACTTCCGTGCCGGAACCAACTCGATGCATTCATGATGGAAAGCAAAAGCAGAATCCAATCGAAGACGAACGTGGGCGGCGTAAAGAGCCGACTCGTGCAATGTCCTAGCCGTAGACGGAAATGAGTGCGAATATGGAGAAGGTAAAGAGAGACGGGACAAAGCCGCGGGGGTGGTGGGGGTGCGTTGCAAGTGCATCACCTAGGGTGGCCGAGTTGAAAGTCGTGGCGCCGTCGACCACGTTGCGGCTGCCGGTGATCACCGTCGCGTCCATGCCGTCGCCGACGATCATCAGCTCCTTCTTCTTCTTCCCCACCTCCACGTTCTCCGCGTACACCCCCTTCTTCACGTAGATCACGTACCGCCTCTTCCCGCCGTCGGGCGCCGCGTCCACCGCCTCCTTCACCGTCCTGTACGTGCCGCTCCCGTCCTGGGCCACCACGACGTCCGCGTTGATGTCCGCGCCGGCGCCCTGCTCCATGAGCGCGCGGTCCCGCGCCGGCCCACGAGGGGAACGCGTCCGCGACGGCCTCCGCGAGCGCGTCCCCGTTGAAGCCCGAGCCGCCGCCGACGACGGCGTTGAGCACGGCGAGCGACGCGCTCACGAGGGACTCGAGCGGCTCCAGCCGCGCCCCCACGGCGTCGCGCGCTGGGCCCTCGCTCACGCTGTCCGTGCACGTCGTGTAGTAGGTCAGCGCGGCGCTAAGCCACGTGCGCGCGCCGTCGTTCGCGGCCGAGGCGTCGGCGAGGCGGTCCCGCGCGAGGTCCATCAGCTGGACGCAGTCCGCGAGCGCCGCGCGCCGTCTCGGGTCGCTGCTGGCGGCGCGGCGGCGCATGGTGGCCACCGCAGCGGCGGCCGCTTCATGTTGCGCCAGAGTCCTGGCGACGATCGCGCGGAGGACCCGCACCGGACGGCGGCTAAGGTAAAAACGGGCGCCGCGGGGAGACGCCTGCACGGCGTCCGCGACGATGGCGTTGCACGATGCCGGGTCCGGGGAGCCGGCGCAGAGGTCCGGGGCCGCGATGCCGAGGACGAGGAAAGCGACGGCGCAGAGCAGAGCTCCCGAAACGAGCGTGATCAGCAGCAAGAGCGGCTTGCCTCGAGAGGCAGAGGCGTTTCTTGGGGAGGGAGAGGAGAGGAGTAGAGGCTCGTTGCTCCCACGCATGGTGACTGTTGCTAGCACAAGATGAGCCTTTGAGATGGTTCGGGGTATGAGTTTACAAGGTGACTACGAACGTTTATGTAGAGGCTGAGAAGGAGATTTACATGATTGAAATTTGAACCAGTGTTTGAATCCATTAACTGCAAACATAAATAAGAAAAGAACCATTCGAAGGGGTATCACGGTCACGGTCGCACGGGTAGCTGGCGGGGGCATCGCTAATTAGCGCGCGCCGCAGGAGGGCTTCTAGCGCGCGATGCCCAACAGCCTCCGATCTTTATATTTTTGGAATTTTTTATTTTCAAAACTTTTTATTTATGGAACACCATAACTTATATACATAATTTTGAGATATAACTTTTTACTCACATCCATAAGTTTCATAATGTACACAACTTATACACATAAATTCTTCATACAACTTCTAAAGGACAATTTTAAAGTTCCATTTTTGAAAAGTTATACCTTATACACAAACAACTTATGCATCCAACATCTTTTTGACAAATTATTATATGTTAGGAGTTAGAGTTTATATAAGTTTTATAATATACACAACTTATACACATAAATGCTTAATACAATTTCTAAAAGACAACTTCAAAGTTCTATTTTAAAAAAGTTATATCCTATACACAAGCAACTTATACGTGCAACATTTTTTTGATAAATTATTATATAATTATTGTGTAGCACAAAACATGGAGAGAAAGAAAGAAAAGGAAACTCATGTGAAACTGGATTTACATGCATTGGGATCCCCGGATAATATGTGTTATTGCAAAACTTGAACGAAAAATGAAAAGAGAAAAAAAGTCACGTAGGTGCATTTGTTATGTGTAGACGGGAGGAAGGCAGGAACGCTGTTCACGCGCTACACATCGCGCGCTACCAAGCGCGCTGACGCCTGCAAGCTGAATTGGAATCGCGGTAGCTGCCTCGAAGCGACAAATTGTTTACGAATAAAATACTCCTCGTGTAGCACAAGGTGGCTGAAATTTGGACCGATGGAAATGAATGCAGGTCGCTTCCAGTCCAGCTATATAAACATTTAATTTGAACAGATGGGAGGAGATCACAACATGCAACAAGTTGATTATTACCCTCGTGTGTTTTAGATCCTATTTGGATGCGTTAAAATGGTGATGCTAAATTTTAACACTTGTTAGCACATCTCTTCTGTATAAAGTTTCTTTAGTTTTGACTAAACTTTAGCACCACCTATTAATAATTGTGTTTGAATAGGCTAGTACTAAAATTTAGCACTTTTATGCATTAGCACTAGTCTCATTTGGTTGACATTGAGAGGGTGTTTATGCACCCGTTAGGGCACCCGCAGCGGTGCCGTTAGGCTCTCGATAAGGTGACCACGTAGGAGATAGAAGTGAGGAGAGAGAAGGAGCTGCCGCCAGAGCTGGCGAGAGCCGCTAGCTCTCGTCCCTAGGCTGAGTGGGCCCCACGACGAATGTGGCCGGGCAAGGGGCCTGCACGGACGACCGGGCATGCACCGGAGCTTGCCCGCCAGCGCGGGGCACGGTGGCGCACGGCAGGCGCCGACGAGAGGACAGGCAAATCAAACATGGGTGGTAGAGGGAGCGCGGGCCGCCGCCGCGGGATCTCGAGCTCGCCATTGAAGCTCTTGTCGGGGAGGCAGTGGTGGACCGCGGACGAGGGGCAGGGTAGAGCGCTGCCGGGCCACCGGGACAGGCCGATCAAACATGGATCGGCCCCGCAGCGAGGGGCTTCGCCGAGTGCGGCACCGACTCAGGGAAGCGGGGTGCGGCCGCGGGGTGGCACGGGAAGGAAGAAGCAGCCGGAGTGCTCGGATCCAGCTTTTTAGAGTTATAGGGCCATAAGCCCCCGCCTTAAAAGACAAGAAATCAGTTACAGAATTCATGAGGTGCCATCACCCCAAGGAACAGCGTACCCAAGCAAACTCAAAACAGATGAACTGGAACTAGAAGCTACATCTCAACATGAATCAGAGAAGCCTGACAGCCGGATTGGTGAACCTGACCCTGAAAGGACCTTGATGTCGCCTAGAGGGGGGGGGTGAATAGGCGATATACCGCAAAATCAAACTTTTCCCCTTTTTACTCTTAGCTGCCAGGGGGTGACCGGTCAGACCGGTGCTCCACACCGGTCAGACTGGTGACGTTCAGTGCACTCCCCCAACAGCAGCTCGAGCTTCTTCTTGACTTCTAGCACGAACCAAACTTGGTGAGTTGCTTCTGTAGGTGATATTCAGCAAGGCAAAGCTATCCCTGCACACAATATAAGCACACCCAAGTAGATCGAAGCGGAAGCACAAAATATGCTAGAAATCAACAAGTGAGGCAAACCACAACGGAGACACAAAGAGTTGTTTTCCCGAAGTTCGGATTCACCGCTCGCACCAAGCAACCACCAAGGTACGGTGAATCCTACTCTCCGTTGAGGAAGCTTATGCGACCACCACTTAGGTCAAGCTATCTCCTCCTTCCACTAGTTTGCTTCTTCCCTTCCGGAGGTGAAGCACAACCTGCACAAACAATCCCGAGGCTCACCACACAATTTGGTAGCTCACCGGGCGACGCCTAGCCGTCTAGGAGGAAGAACCTCCAAGAGTAACAAATGCTTCAAATTGCTTTCTTAACAGTGAATCGAAGTGCTCAAGCTATGGTTGCTCTTGTTTTGCTCTCTAATGCTCACTCAATCTTGCTCACTCAACCCCAACTTAAAGATATCACAAATATCACACAAATCTCACAAAGAGAGGTTGGGGAGGGCTTTCCTGGCTTCTGGAATATGTCAAAGTCGTGTAGAAGCAGCAGCCCACCAAGAGGGGGGCCAAGGGGTATAAATACCCCATCACACAAAAACTAGCCGTTGGAGCTCTGCCGTGACCGGTCAGACCGGTCACCCTGACCGGTCAGACCGGTCGGGCAGGGTGATTTGAAAAACTAGCCGTTAGACCTTTCACCGGTCAGACCGGTCCCCTTGACCGGTCAGACCGGTCAGGTCTGTCCCAAAACTCTCAAGTTAGCTCAAGGTTTCATCCAAGGATAAAACCACACAATGTTAGTTGAGCTGGAATTTGTTAGCACACTCTGAGACTCTCTCAAGGCTATTCTCACATAGGTCAACTATTGAGCACTTAAGATATTTGTCAATAAGCAAATGTTGCATCCCTCTTGATAGTACGGCGTACCTATACTCAAGGATAAATATAAACACAATGAATTCTTCTTGAGTCTCCAAGTCTTCATCAATGCCATACTTTGATAGTTGACAACTTGAGGGCTTTCAACATTGCCATCTTTCTTGAGCAATTCCATACTTGAGCTAGTGACTTAGGATTTTCCATCACTTATATTTGAGTTCACTTTAATCCTTAGGTCACCCTCTTTATCAATCATAACATATATATGCATTGCATTGCTTTTCTTGATGAGACTTGAATATGATACTTCGAACACACCCCGGATACTAGATGCTTCACCCTAGCAATTTGCACCTTAGCTTGCTTAGTCCCTCGCTCTAGTCATCTCGATTTGCTTCTTCATCACTTACCCTTGTATCATCAAGTTGACTTTGCTTTGCCTTTGAATGAATTCCACTTGAAAGAATCTTCAAATGTTTGTTCTTGATTGACAAAGAATATCCCACATAATGCAAGTTTCCAATTGTAGACCAATTTGTAACATATATGCTCATGTCATTTTTATCATATACACATGAAGTCTTGCAATATCATTCTTCTTTGACAATTGGATCATCTCATAATATTGGAGACCAACATAACATATCCCGAATTATTGCTTCATCATTGCTTCTCATGTAGCTCCATATCGGTTTGTATTGCATTTAGATTTCAATAGTGACAACTAGTCTTGCAATATCTAGCAATCTTTATCAACCATGATCCAAGATATCCCATATGTATATGTTCAACAAGCCTTCATTATTTTAGAGACCAATATATCACATATGTCAACATGTCTCCTTTCTTATTTCACCATAGCTTGCCATTTATCATATCCTTGCATAATGGGACCACACACTCGTTGGTATGCAACATTATGAGCCATACACATTGCATTCAACCCATGAACGATAGTGTATCATAAAATATTCATTTTAATCCCTGCTCATAACTTTAACAAACACATTAGTCCTTTAATCGCTTTGTCATTCAATTCACCAAAATCCACTTGAGGGCCTAGATGCACTTTCAATCTCCCCCTTTTTGGTGATTGATGACAACCCGATTAAAACTTACAAATATGACAATTAAGCTCTTTTAATTTCTTAGATATATTGTGAGCTCCCCCGTAATGTGTGCTTTGAATGGAATTTCAAAATTGGCCTCACATGCCAAGAGCACACATTTCATAATAAAAACATGGGAGCTCCCCCTATATCTCAGAAACCGTGGGGTGCAACATGTGTGTGTACAAAAATATTCATGATGCATATGACATGGAAGGCACACATAGAAATGTATGTGTGCTGTCAGGTGCCTGACCGGTCAGACCGGTCAAGGTGACCGGTCAGCCCCAGTCAGCACACATAATAGATAAAATCATCCACCAAACAATTCAAGCATCACAAACTAACACAAAGTCACTTAAAGTGCATAAATAAGGCTCTTACACACACAATAGCACACATTACAAGTTCTCAAGTCCACAAAGGAATAGAATTCAAGATTTATTACAAGTTTTCAACTGCCAAGACACTTGACCGGCCAGACCGGTCACCTGACCGGTCTGACCGGTCAAGGCTGCTGCTACTGCTGCAAACTGAAGAATGAAGCCTTTAATCCAACTCTTCTCCCCCTTTGTCATCAAACATCCATAAAAGGGCCTGGAGAAGTTGTAGCTGCAGTCACTCGTGTCCATTGCCACCGTTTCCTCCCTCACTAGGTGATTCTTGCCAAAGATGAAGTCCTTCATGTAAATGTGAGAGAGGAGGCATAAGATAAATAGAATCTGATACGGTGATCTCAGAGGGAGAAGCAAGAGTGGGATCAGTAGTACCATAGAAGTCGAAGTGTCAGGAGGCACAGGAGGTGTATAACCAAAGATAGAAGTTGAGAGCCTCGCTGCTATGTCAGAGGTCTCCGGTGCATCACTAGAAGGATCAAGAATGCCACTACTGAATGGTGGAACTGAAGAACCCGCCATCATGCCCTCACTATGAAAAGATGGACCCACAGAGGATGATCCTGCTGGATATGTGCTTCCCATCATGCCTGGCACAAAACCCGACGAGAACGTACTAGGCATACTGGCAGAGAGGGTCTGGTATAGTGGAGGAACATGTGCATACTGTGGAGGTGCTGGCGGCTGCTGTGGCTGAACTGGTGGAGCACCTGATGAAGAACTAGCCTCTGGAAAGAATATGCTCCCGTACTGATCAAAGTATCCTGCTGATGAATATCCACGGAGCCTATCATCAAGAGATGGAATCTCAACCTCTGGAGGTGGTGGAGAGGGAGGAGAACGCGGCGGCTGAAGATTCATGGCATTGTGCATCATCTTAATTGAATCATTTATCTTCTTATTGTCCCTCCGCTGACGCTGCTGCTCCACCTCTATATCTCTTTGGCTCTTACACATGCCAACAAAAAGATTGAAGAGCTTCTTGATGGGAGAAGTGGGCTTTTCCCTTGGCCTGCGAGAGAACACAATGGGCGTCAGACCGGTACCGGTCACCGGTCAGACCGGTGCCGGCCTGAGCACCAGGCTGAGCTGGCTGAGGCGGCTCCTGCTGCTCAAACACTCCTCCAACTGGCTCATGCTGAATTTCTGGCTCAGGAGATGGAATCCTAGGATTTTTCTTGGCATTAGGCTTCAATGGCTTGTGCTTCACATCACTAGGAAAATCAATCTTGGTCACCTTTCTAATCATATACATGATATAGGGACTATAGCTGCAGATCTTCTTTGGATTTTCAGATACATGCTTGATCCCCAACACTGAATTCAGGTGCCCCAGGTCTCATAGCATACATCAAATTCTTTTGGTAGGAAGTAATTTCAGATGTATTGCCATCTCTAGGGGTTATTGTCTTTCTAAAGAGCCTATTGAGAACTCCATAGAAAGTGTACAAATGCTTCACTTTCCCCCATTCATTTTCCATATTGCGAGGATACATGATCTTCATCATAGAAAGTTCAAGTTCATCCTCATCATGCAACATTTGAAGGCCTTCTTCATTACCAAGTTTGAACATGTTGCTGAAGGCCGGAAAGGTGATGTGATATCTAACCCCATTAGTCATCCAAAACATGGCTTTAACATCATTCCTAAAGCCAAAGTACAGTGTAGCATAGAACTGATCAATAATCTCTTTGTTCCAGCTTTGCTTGAAACCCATGATGTGCATTATCCTTTGTCTTGCACAGGCCTCAATGATCTCATCAAAAATTTGATTATGTTGATCTGTCATGTGTTTCCAATCCACATACTGAGCCTCATGTGTGATCTTGGACTTCTTTAGAATGACTGAGGTGTAGAAATCCTGCTGAAACATAGTCCAAAATCTATTATCACTAGCTGTCCTAGGCCCACTGTAAGGATCTGCATCTCTCATTTTCACCACAGCCTTTGTCATCCCTTCCCCATGATAATTTGTCATTCTTGTAACATAGAGATAGTTAGGCCTCACAATGACAGGAGCTTCATCATCATCTTCACCATTACCTTCATCATCATCACCATCATCATCACCGTTGCCATCATCATCACCACCACCATCACCATCACCACCACCATCACTATCACCGCTGCCACTGCTGTCATTATCAATAGCCGAGCCTTTGCCATGGCGAGGCTCCACTCTATAAGGACTTTGCTCCTCATCATCACTACTAGTCTCAATTTGCTCCTCTTCTTCCTCATCAATATGTATCTCAACTGAAGACCTTTTCTGTCCTCTAGGTCTCAATCGGCCTGCATAATCATCTCGCACAGAGCTGGCACCTTGAGAACTAGAATCTTCTTGTCTTCTCTTTTTTCTTCTCTCGGCATCATGACCCTTAGTCATAGCTGCTGATCCTGGGTCACAAAGATTATGAAGAAATATCCATAAGACACCAGGGGACAAGATTTGATTGATTTGACAGGAGAAAGCACATGGATTGGAGAAATTGGAGCAGTTCTGGGCTTGACCGGTCAGACCGGTCAAGGTGACCGGTCAGACCGATCACCCCCAGAACTGAGCCAATAGCTCCATCCAGCAATCTGAGCAGATATGTTAACTATATATGATCATGGAAATTGATGAGACATCCTAAAGCAGATAAAAGTTGAATAAATTGAACAAAATCAGATTTTGGAGGTGAACTGCCTTGACCGGTCAGACCGGTCAGGGGAACCGGTCAGACCGGTGCCTCGCAATTCATCCCCAAAATCCAATCCTCACAATGCTTCCAACGAAATTGAAAGATCTTCTAGGAATAGTCTCTAAGGGTTGCCAGGAGATGTTCAACCCAAGGAATTTCAAATCTACTCATGGAGTTGATAGATCGGGCAAAAACAAGATTTGAATACCTTTGGAGAGAGTAACTCGAGATGAATCTAAGAGGCCGGTTAGGGCACCAGTTAGACCGACCGAGGAGGCTTGAATCCTTGAGAGAGACGAGCTTTTCTTTGGTTGAATCCTCAAATCGCCAATGGAGGATGAGAGGGGAACTTGGGCGCTCGGGCAGGTGAGAGGAAAGGACGTGGATGGGAGTAGAGGGTGAAAGAGGATAAGAATGTACTGTTGAGTCACGGGAGGGGGTAAAAAGGGTAACTCCCGGGGTACACCTGAAAGGACCTTGATGTCGCCTAGAGGGGGGTGGGGGGTGAATAGGCGATATACCGCAAAATCAAACTTTTCCCCAGCTGCCAGGGGGTGACCGGTCAGACCGGTGCTCCACACCGGTCAGACCGGTGACGTGAAGTTCACTCCCCCAGCAGCAGCTCGAGCTTTTTCTTGACTTCTAGCACGAACCAAACTTGGTGAGTTGCTTCTATAGGTGATATTCAGCAAGGCAAAGCTATCCCTGCACACAATATAAGCACACCCAAGTAGATCGAAGCGGAAGCACAAAATATGCTAGAAATCAACAAGTGAGGCAAACCACAACGGAGACACAAAGAGTTGTTTTCCCGAAGTTCGGATTCACCGCTCGCACCAAGCAACCACCAAGGTACGGTGAATCCTACTCTCCGTTGAGGAAGCTTATGCGACCACCACTTAGGTCAAGCTATCTCCTCCTTCCACTAGTTTGCTTCTTTCCTTCCGGAGGTGAAGCACAACCTGCACAAACAATCCCGAGGCTCACCACACAATTTGGTAGCTCACCGGGCGACGCCTAGCCGTCTAGGAGGAAAAACCTCCAAGAGTAACAAATGCTTCAAATTGCTTTCTTGACAGCGAATCGAAGTGCTCAAGCTATGGTTGCTCTTGTTTTGCTCTCTAATGCTCACTCAATCTTGCTCACTCAACCCAACTCAAAGATATCACAAATATCACACAAATCTCACAAAGAGAGGTTGGGGAGGGCTTTCCTGGCTTCTGGAATATGTCAAAGTCGTGTAGAAGCAGCAGCCCACCAAGAGGGGGGCTGAGGGGTATAAATACCCCATCACACAAAAACTAGCCGTTGGAGCTCTGCCGTGACCGGTTAGACCGGTCACCCTGACCGGTCAGACCGGTCGGGCAGGGTGATTTGAAAATCTAGCCGTTAGACCTTTCACCGGTCAGACCGGTCCCCTTGACCGGTCAGACCGGTCAGGTCTGTCCCAAAACTCTCAAGTTAGCTCAAGGTTTCATCCAAGGATAAAACCACATAATGTTAGTTGAGCTGAGATTTGTTAGCACACCCTGAGACTCTCTCAAGGCTATTCTCACATAGGTCAACTATTGAGCACTTAAGATATTTGTCAATAAGCAAATGTTGCATCCCTCTTGATAGTACGGCGTACCTATACTCAAGGATAAATATAAACACAATGAATTCTTCTTGAGTCTCCAAGTCTTCATCAATGCCATACTTTGATAGTTGACAACTTGAGGGCTTTCAACATTGCCATCTTTCTTGAGCAATTCCATACTTGAGCTAGTGACTTAGGATTTTCCATCATCCATTGAGTTCACTTTAATCCTTAGGTCACCCTCTTTATCAATCATAACATATATATGCATTGCATTGCTTTTCTTGATGAGACTTAAATATGATACTTCGAACACACCCCGGATACTAGATGCTTCACCCTAGCAATTTGCACCTTAGCTTGCTTAGTCCCTCGCTCTAGTCATCTCGATTTGCTTCTTCATCACTTACCCTTGTATCATCAAGTTGGCTTTGCTTTGCCTTTGAATGAATTCCACTTGAAAGAATCTTCAAATGCTTGTTCTTGATTGACAAAGAGTATCCCACATAATGCAAGTTTCCAATTGTAGACCAATTTGTAACACATATGCTCATGTCATCTTTATCATACACACATGAAGCCTTGCAATATCATTCTTCTTTGACAATTGGATCATCTCCTAATATTGGAGACCAACATAACATATCCCGAATTATTGCTTCATCATTGCTTCTTATGTAGCTCCATATCGGTTTGTATTGCATTTAGATTTCAATAGTGACAACTAGTCTTGCAATATCTAGCAATCTTTATCAACCATGATCCAAGATATCCCATATGTATATGTTCAACAAGCCTTCATTATTTTAGAGACCAATATATCACATATGTCAACATGTCTCCTTTCTTATTTCACCATAGCTTGCCATTTATCATATCCTTGCATAATGGGACCACACACTCGTTGGTATGCAACATTATGAGCCATACACATTGCATTCAACCCATGAACAATAGTGTATCATAAAATATTCATTTTAATCCCTGCTCATAACTTTAACAAACACATTAGTCCTTTAATCGCTTTGTCATTCAATTCACCAAAACCCACATGGGGGCCTAGATGCACTTTCAATCTCCCCCTTTTTGGTGATTGATGACAACCCGATTAAAGCTTACAAATATGACAATTAAGCTCTTTTAGTTTCTTAGATATATTGTGAGCTCCCCCTTAATGTGTGCTTTGAATGGAATTTCAAAATTGGCCTCACATGCCAAGAGCACACATTTCACAATAAAAACATGGGAGCTCCCCCTATATCTCAGAAACCGTGGGGTGCAACAAGTGTGTGTACAAAAATATCCGTGATGCATATGACAAGAAAGGCACACAGAGAAGTGTATGTGTGCTGTCAGGTGCCTGACCGGTCAGACCGGTCAAGGTGACCGGTCAGACCGGTCAGCCTCAGTCAGCACAGATATAATAAATAAAATCATCCACCAATCAATTCAAGCATCACAAACTGACACAAAGTTACTTAAAGTGCATAAATAAGATTCTTACACACACAATAGCACACATTACAAGTTCTCAAGTCCACAAAGGAATAGAATTCAAGATTTATTACAAGCTTTCAACTGCCAAGACACTTGACCGGTCAGACCGGTCACCCTGACCGGTCAGACCGGTCAAGGCTGATGCTACTGCTGCAAACTGAAGAATGAAGCCTTTAATCCAACTCTTCTCCCCCTTTGTCATCAAACATCCATAAAAGGGCCTGGAGAAGTTGTAGCCGCAGTCACTCGTGTCCATTTCCACCGTTTCCTCCCTCACTTGGTGATTCTTGCCAAAGATGAAGTCCTTCATGTAAATGTGAGAGAGGAGGCATAAGATAAATAGAATCTGATACGGTGATCTCAGAGGGAGAAGCAAGAGTGGGATCAGTAGTACCATAGGAAGTCGAAGTGTCAGGAGGCACAGGAGGTGTATAACCAAAGATAGAAGTTGAGAGCCTCGCTGCTATGTCAGAGGTCTCCGGTGCATCACTAGAAGGATCAAGAATGCCACTGCTGAATGGTGGAACTGAAGAACCCGCCATCATGCCCTCACTATGAAAAAATGGACCCACAGAGGATGATCCTGCTGGATATGTGCCTCCCATCATACCTGGCACAAAACCCGACGAGAACGTACTAGGCATACTGGCAGAGAGGGTCTGGTATAGTGGAGGAACATGTGCATACTGTGGAGGTGCTGGCGGCTGCTGTGGCTGAACTGGTGGAGCACCTGATGAAGAACTAGCCTCTGGAAAGAATATGCTCCCATACTGATCAAAGTATCCTGCTGATGAATATCCTTGGAGCCTATCATCAAGAGATGGAATCTCAACCTCTGGAGGTGGTGGAGAGGGAGGAGAACGCGGCGGCTGAAGGTTCATGGCATTGTGCATCATCTTAATTGAATCATTTATCTTCTTATTGTCCCTCCGCTGACGCTGCTGCTCCACCTCTATATCTCTTTGGCTCTTACACATGCCAACAAAAAGATTGAAGAGCTTCTTGATGGGAGAAGTGGGCTTTTCCCTCGGCCTGCGAGAGAACACAATGGGCTCAGGCCCGAACCGGTCAGACCGGTACTGGGCACCGGTCAGACCGGTGCCGGCCTGAGCACCAGGCTGAGCTGGCTGAGGCGGCTCCTGCTGCTCAAACGCTCCTCCAACTGGCTCATGCTGAATTTCTGGCTCAGGAGATGGAATCCTAGGATTTTTCTTGGCATTAGGCTTCAATGGCTTGTGCTTCACATCACTAGAAAAATCAATCTTGGTCACCTTTCTAATCATATACATGATATAGGGACTATAGCTGCAGATCTTCTTTGGATTTTCAGATACATGCTTGATCTCTTGCCAAATAAAATCCCCAACACTGAATTCAGGTGCCCCAGGTCTCATAGCATACATCAAATTCTTTTGGTAGGAAGTAATTTCAGATGTATTGCCATCTCTAGGGGTTATTGTCTTTCTAAAGAGCCTATTGAGAACTCCATAGAAAGTGTACAAATGCTTCACTTTCCCCCATTCATTTTCCATATTGCGAGGATACATGATCTTCATCTTAGATAGCTCAAGTTCATCCTCATCATGCAACATTTGAAGGCCTTCTTCATTACCAAGTTTGAACATATTGCTGAAGGCCGGAAAGGAGATATGATATCTAACCCCATTTGTCATCCAAAACATGGCTTTAACATCATTCCTAAAGCCAAAGTACACTGTAGCATAGAACTGAGCAATAATCTCTTTGTTCCAGCTTTGCTTGAAACCCATGATATGCATTATCCTTTGTCTTGCACATGCCTCAATGATCTCATCAAAAATTTGATTATGTTGATCTGTCATGTGTTTCCAATCCACATACTGAGCCTCATGTGTGATTTTGGACTTCTTTAGAATAACTGAGGTGTAGAAATCCTGCTGAAACATAGTCCAAAATCTATTATCACTAGCTGTCCTAGGCCCACTGTAAGGATCTGCATCTCTCATTTTCACCACAGCCTTTGTCATCCCTTCCCCATGATAATTTGTCATTCTTGTGCCATAGAGATAGTTAGGCCTCACAATGACAGGAGCTTCATCATCATCTTCACCATCACCTTCATCATCATCACCATCATCATCACCGTTGCCATCATCATCACCACCACCATCACCATCACCATCACCACCACCATCACTCTCACCGCTGCCACTGCTGTCATTATCAATAGCCGGGCCTTTGCCATGGCGAGGCTCCACTCTATAAGGACTTTGCTCCTCATCATCACTACTAGTCTCAATTTGCTCCTCTTCTTCCTCATCAACATGTATCTCAACTGAGGACCTTTTCTGTCCTCTAGGTCTCAATCTGCCTGCATAATCTTCTCGCGCAGAGCTAGCACCTTGAGAACTAGAATCTTCTTGTCTTCTCTTCTTTCTTCTCTCGGCATCATGACCCTTAGTCATAGCTGCTGATCCTGGGTCACAAAGATTATGAAGAAATATCCATAAGACACCAGGGGACAAGATTTGATTGATTTGTCAAAAGAAAGCACATTGATTGGCGAAATTGGAGCAGTTCTGGGCTTGACCGGTCAGACCGGTCAAGGTGACCGGTCAGACCGATCACCCCCAGAACTGAGCCAATAGCTCCATCCAGCAATCTGAGCAGATATAGTGACTAGATATGATCATGGAATTTGATGAGACATCCTAAAGCAGATAAAGGTTGAATAAATTGAACAAAATCAGATTTTGGAGGTGAACTGCCTTGACCGGTCAGACTGGTCGGGGGCACCGGTCAGACCGGTGCCTCGCAGTTCATCCCCAAAATTCAATCCTCACAATGCATCCAACGAAATTGAAAGATCTTCTAGGAATAGTCTCTAAGTGTTGCCAGGAGATGTTCTACCCAAGGAATTTCAAATCTACTCATGGAGTTGATAGATCGGGCAAAAACAAGATTTGAATACCTTTGGAGAGAGGAACTCGAGATGAATCCAAGGGGCCGGTTAGGGCACCAGTTAGACCGACCGAGGAGGCTTGAATCCTTGAGAGAGGCGAGCTTTTCCTTGGTTGAATCCTCAAATCGCCAATGGAGGATGAGAGGGGAGCTTGGGCGCTCGGGCAGAAGAGAGGAGAGAACGTGGATGGGAGTAGAGGGTGAATGAGGATAAGAATGTACTGTTGAGTCACGGGAGGGGGGTAAAAGGGGTAACTCCCGGGGTACACCGGTCAGACCGGTGCCGGGCACCGGTTAGACCGGTGCCCCTCTCAACAGCAAAGGTGAGAAGGCTGATTGATGAACTTTTAATCCTTTTAGCCCTTACAAGGTTGGACATTAGATTTGCAGTGAATATTATCCAAAGTTGGCATATCTCAGAAGAATATGGAATAATCCAAATTATTTCTCATTTCTTGATTCTTTCAAGAAAGATAGATAGATAGATAAAGATTTTATGGACTTGAGAAAATCTTCCCACTTGTGACTAGGCATCAATCAAACAAAGTGAACAATAGTCACAAGTGAGTCAATCGGGCCACAAAGACCAAGAACCAAAATTTTCAAAGAAAGCACACTTCCTACACATGCTAGTTGAATTTTCGCAAAAACTACCCTATGCCACAAGAGACATACATCCATCTCATGTCAATAGTCATCATAGTATATTTAGCTCATATCTTGCAAGAGATGACACCAAGTCAATTCTCAATGAAGACATCAACTAAATATCTAGATTTGAAGCTCAAAATGACTTGAAACAATTACATGCAAAAACACATACTAGCAAGGTATAAGGGCCTAGATGCAAAAGATAGAAATAGAAGGTTCATGAAAACATACCTTTGCCTTAAGCCCATTCTTCTTCACATTGGTGAAGATTGATTTCTCAAATCTTGTGCTTTATCCATATAATCCAAATGCATCTTTTCACTTGTGATTTTTCCTTATATACATCATGAAAAGAAATACATTAAGTGGCACAAGATCTAGTTTCATCATTTAGTGACCTTTGATTTGGAAAGACATAATGGATCACTAAAAGATAAAACCCCTCAATATAGGTTAGATTCCTTTTTCTTGATGCACATGTGTATATGGGTGGAAGGCAAACTCACATGCATCAATCTTGTCACAAAGCCAAGCAAAGGAATTTAATCTATATTATGGCAAGCAGCTATTTATCAAGATAGATTATTGTCCAAAAAGAGATAGATACACTTTTACCAATTTTGAACAAAATGCATAGCTTGCTTCAAAGAGAGACAAACTCTCACAAGAGAGACAAGCTCTCACAAATGAGACTACAAGATCACTAAAAGAAAATGTTAGTCTCAAGGACACAAATTGTAGAATGAACTCCCCCTCAATAGGTGCATCACGTGTTTGAATCACTTGTCACATGCACTTGTTCAATTTAATGAATTTGAGGAGTTTATTTCACAATTTGGGTCCGGCACATAAATAAATTACATTTATTGAGATGGTGCCAAGAGAACTTACTACCACAAATGTAGTACATGGATTTGTGTGCCATGGAAGTGCTTGAAGGATTTCTTGTAATATTCCAGCTTAGGTGAAGCCCGAAAAATAAATCCCTGCCGGAACTTCTGGTATTGATTTGCTAGAACTTCTGATACGGAACAGAGGCTGCCGGAGTTTTGGGTCGGAACTTCTGGCACGAGACAGAGGCTGCCGGACTTTGATGTACGCTAACTGGGCCATGACCGGTCAGACCGGTCAAGGTGACCGGTCAGACCGGTCAACTCCAGTCAGCGCACACTCAATTGGAATTCTTTTCTTTTACTCGCTTCCAAGAAATTTCTTCTTTACTTTTTGTGTAATTTCCTGCACTTCAAAAAGTATACTCTACTAGAGAGTCATTAAGAGCATCACATGGCATAAGGGGAATAAATCAAATAAAAATTCAAAGTCACTTTCTCATGCCTCACAAACTACACTTGTGACCCATGAGCGTTCACTTAGAACTGAGAGTGACTAAGGCATGACATTAAGCACTAGTTACCGAGATGACATCGGTTTTGTGATTTCAACACTTTGCTAGTCACTTGGCTAATTTCTTCATTTCTTGCATCTTTTCTATAAGCCAAGTGTCCAATGCCTCTCGATGATCCTGCAAGCTCAGCAAGCACTCTTTGGTACCAAATCTTGTTGGGTCCTTTGAGGTTAGTCACAAGATGCTTAGGAACCCAAATGGCTCTTATGCTAATTTGAGGTGAACTAATCACTCTTATAGCACAAGTGTCAGTTTTGTCTTTCCCAAGCTTACTAAAATCATAATGGACAAGGTTAGATTCAAGAATGTTACCATTTGGACAATCCTTGCCCATGTGACCCTTTTGCCGGCAAGTATAGCAAACACGGCTCTTGTCCTTGCTTGACTTTATATTTATTTGCTTTTCTTGCCTTTGCTTGCTTTTGAGTTCCATGGATGAGGAGGTGACTTCAGTCTTGTCACTTTGGTGAAGAGTGGCTGCCCTGGCCGCCACCGGTCTGACCGGCCCATGGGACCGGTTTGACCGGTCAGGGTCAGAGCCAGGACACATGGCTATTGTGTGTCCCTTCTTCTTGCATCCATAGCAAATCCTATTCTTTGCAAGACTCCTTTTCTTGGATACTTTATGCTTCATTATCTTGCCTTTATGCTTGATCGGGCACATAGATGCATAATGCCCCATTGTTGAACAATTAAAGCATTGTATGTGATCAAGCTCCATTTTCTTCTTTTCTTGAGTCTTGTCTTTGTTGACTTGCTTGTCATGCTGAGAGATTGAGCTAGTGACCATTGATCCCTTCTCAAGCTTATTCACCATGTTTTCACGGTTATCTTGAGAAGGTTGCACTTGGCCCTTTCCCTTAAGCCTGACCAAGTCATTCTTGATCTCTTCTCTCGCTTGTTTCATGTCCTCCAATTCTTCAGCAAGGAGATCATCACAAGACTCTACAAAAACATGCTCATCACAAGATTTGGTTGCTTGGGAGCAACACGGTTTTTCACATAATAAAGTAGAATTGATGTGAGAGTATGTGCAAGTGTGTGTATGAGGTTCAAGATATTTTACCGATGATAATACAACCTCATGAGCAATGTCTAGCGTAGCATATGATTCCACAAGCTTCTCATGAGAACACTCAAGTTCTTTGTGAGTTGCTTGCAAAGCCATATGCTCACTAGTGAGCTTCTCAAGTTGAGCAATGAGCATTAGTTTATCTTGTTCTAAGGATGCTACACAAGTGGATGAATTAGTAGCACAAGCATAATCCTTAGACAAGAATTCATACTTACTGACCAAGGAGGCATGTGACAACTTGAGCTTTTCAAGTTCTTGAGTTAGAGCCTTGATGGTTCCAACTCTATGGAATTCATCTCTCTTGGTCTTCTTCTTCTTTCTGCAAGCCATCAGACACTTAGGTCCCTCATCATTGGATAATGAAGAACCAGAAGTTGATGAGGTGACGCTTGCGGCTTGGGTGTCTTGAGCACACTCGGGAGCAGCTTCCTGCGGAGAACCGGTCAGACCGGTCCCCTGCACCGGTCGGACCGGTGCCTCCAGGCAGGCTGCAATTTCTTCATTTTGCTCTTCTAGCTCCTTGGCAAAAACCACCTGAGGCTCAATGAATATTGCTGATGCAGTTGAGCACTTCTCAGGTGATTCTATAACTTCTTGCTCTTCATCATCACTTTCTAAATCTTCAAATGTTTCCGTGATGAGAGTCCAAATGTGATGAGCATCTCTTCGGATTTCTTTCTTGCTAGAGATGATATCCCATAACTCTTCACAGACAGAACTCCGCAAGAAGTTAATAACACAAGCATTAAGTTGCGTGCAAGCTAGCTCCTCTTGAGTGAGATTTGACAAGTCAAAGTTGTCATAATCAAATTTAGGAGGTAGAATGCTAGCAACTAAAATATGTTCAACTAAAGGATCTAATTTCTAAAAGCATTATGAACATTACCAAACCAAGAAGCATAGTTTGAGCCATCGAGCTCAAGTGGCTCAAATTGTACCTCACAAGTAGTCGACATCTTTTCTCACGGCGGTTAAGCTTGGATGTGAGTCCTTGCTCTGATACCAATTGAAAGGACCTTGATGTCGCCTAGAGGGGGGGTGAATAGGCGATATACCGCAAAATCAAACTTTTCCCCAGCTGCCAGGGGGTGACCGGTCAGACCGGTGCTCCACACCGGTCAGACCGGTGACGTGAAGTTCACTCCCCCAGCAGCAGCTCGAGCTTTTTCTTGACTTCTAGCACGAACCAAACTTGGTGAGTTGCTTCTATAGGTGATATTCAGCAAGGCAAAGCTATCCCTGCACACAATATAAGCACAACCAAGTAGATCGAAGCGGAAGCACAAAATATGCTAGAAATCAACAAGTGAGGCAAACCACAACGGAGACACAAAGAGTTGTTTTCCCGAAGTTCGGATTCACCGCTCGCACCAAGCAACCACCAAGGTACGGTGAATCCTACTCTCCGTTGAGGAAGCTTATGCGACCACCACTTAGGTCAAGCTATCTCCTCCTTCCACTAGTTTGCTTCTTCCCTTCCGGAGGTGAAGCACAACCTGCACAAACAATCCCGAGGCTCACCACACAATTTGGTAGCTCACCGGGCGACGCCTAGCCGTCTAGGAGGAAGAACCTCCAAGAGTAACAAATGCTTCAAATTGCTTTCTTGACAGCGAATCGAAGTGCTCAAGCTATGGTTGCTCTTGTTTTGCTCTCTAATGCTCACTCAATCTTGCTCACTCAACCCAACTCAAAGATATCACACAAATCTCACAAAGAGAGGTTGGGGAGGGCTTTCCTGGCTTCTGGAATATGTCAAAGTCGTGTAGAAGCAGCAGCCCACCAAGAGGGGGGCTGAGGGGTATAAATACCCCATCACACAAAAACTAGCCGTTGGAGCTCTGCCGTGACCGGTTAGACCGGTCACCCTGACCGGTCAGACCGGTCGGGCAGGGTGATTTGAAAATCTAGCCGTTAGACCTTTCACCGGTCAGACCGGTCCCCTTGACCGGTCAGACCGGTCAGGTCTGTCCCAAAACTCTCAAGTTAGCTCAAGGTTTCATCCAAGGATAAAACCACATAATGTTAGTTGAGCTGAGATTTGTTAGCACACCCTGAGACTCTCTCAAGGCTATTCTCACATAGGTCAACTATTGAGCACTTAAGATATTTGTCAATAAGCAAATGTTGCATCCCTCTTGATAGTACGGCGTACCTATACTCAAGGATAAATGTAAACACAATGAATTCTTCTTGAGTCTCCAAGTCTTCATCAATGCCATACTTTGATAGTTGACAACTTGAGGGCTTTCAACATTGCCATCTTTCTTGAGCAATTCCATACTTGAGCTAGTGACTTAGGATTTTCCATCATCCATTGAGTTCACTTTAATCCTTAGGTCACCCTCTTTATCAATCATAACATATATATGCATTGCATTGCTTTTCTTGATGAGACTTGAATATGATACTTCGAACACACCCCGGATACTAGATGCTTCACCCTAGCAATTTGAACCTTAGCTTGCTTAGTCCCTCGCTCTAGTCATCTCGATTTGCTTCTTCATCACTTACCCTTGTATCATCAAGTTGGCTTTGCTTTGCCTTTGAATGAATTCCACTTGAAAGAATCTTCAAATGCTTGTTCTTGATTGACAAAGAGTATCCCACATAATGCAAGTTTCCAATTGTAGACCAATTTGTAACACATATGCTCATGTCATCTTTATCATACACACATGAAGCCTTGCAATATCATTCTTCTTTGACAATTGGATCATCTCCTAATATTGGAGACCAACATAACATATCCCGAATTATTGCTTCATCATTGCTTCTTATGTAGCTCCATATCGGTTTGTATTGCATTTAGATTTCAATAGTGACAACTAGTCTTGCAATATCTAGCAATCTTTATCAACCATGATCCAAGATATCCCATATGTATATGTTCAACAAGCCTTCATTATTTTAGAGACCAATATATCACATATGTCAACATGTCTCCTTTCTTATTTCACCATAGCTTGCCATTTATCATATCCTTGCATAATGGGACCACACGCTCGTTGGTATGCAACATTATGAGCCATACACATTGCATTCAACCCATGAACAATAGTGTATCATAAAATATTCATTTTAATCCCTGCTCATAACTTTAACAAACACATTAGTCCTTTAATCGCTTTGTCATTCAATTCACCAAAACCCACATGGGGGCCTAGATGCACTTTCAACACCGGTCAGACCGGTGCCCCTCTCAACAGCAATGATGAGAAGGCTGATTGATGAACTTTTGATCCTTTTAGCCCTTACAAGGTTGGACATTAGATTTGCAGTGAACATTATCCAAAGTTGGCATATCTCAGAAGAATATGGAATAATCCAAATTATTTCTTATTTCTTGATTCTTCCAAGAAAGATAGATAGATAGATAAAGATTTTATGGACTTGAGAAAATCTTCCCACTTGTGACTAGGCATCAATCAAACAAAGTGAACAATAGTCACAAGTGAGTCAATCGGGCCACAAAGACCAAGAACCAAAGTTTTCAAAGAAAGCACACTTCCTACACATGCTAGTTGAATTTTCGCAAAAACTACCCTATGCCACAAGAGACATGCATTCACCTCAAGTCAATAGTCATCATAGCATATTTAGCTCATATCTTGCAAGAGATGACACCAAGTCAATTCTCAATGAAGACATCAACTAAATATCTAGATTTGAAGCTCAAAATGACTTGAAACAATTACATGCAAAAACACATACTAGCAAGGTACAAAGGCCTAGATGCAAAAGATAGGAATAGAAGGTTCATGAAAACATACCTTTGCCTTAAGCCCATTTGATTTGTGCATATTTCAAATCAGCATGGTGCTAGCTTTCATAATCATTTTTCTTATTCAAGTATTGAGTTAGCACAAGATATACTAGCACATGTGACTACAAATTCACTAGAAGAAATTGTTAGTCCCACAAGTGACACAAGTATTGGAATAAGCTCCCCCTTAGATAGTGCATAAGAATTTTGAATTTCTTTTGAGTTGCACTTTATTCAATTATGAATATTGAGGAGTTTATTCACAATCTTGGTCAAGGCATATAGAAGGTAATAAACAAATTGAAATTATGCCAGGGATCTCAATCATAGTCACATAAAACTTTTCATGCTAAACACACTAGCATGAGGGAAGGCCTAGATGCATTGAAATGAATATATGAAATTGAAAAACATACCTTGGTCTCTAGCTAATCCTTTTCTTCACATTGGTGAAGATTCACTTCTCAAGTCTTGTGCGTTATCAATATAATCCAAATGCTTCTTCTCATTTATAATTTTCCCTTATATACAACATAGAGAAGAAATGCATTAAGAAGCACAAGATCTAGTTTCATCATTTAGTGATCTTTGGATTGGAAAGGCACAGTGGATCACTAAAAGATGAAACCTCACAATATAGGTTAAATTCCTTTTCTTGATGCACATGTGTATATGAGTGAAAGGCAAGCTCACATGCATCAATCTTGTCACAAAAACAAGCAAGAGAATTTAATCTATATTATGGGAAGCAGCTATTCAATAAAAGAATTTATTGTCCAAAGAGGAGGTAGATACACTTTTACCAATTTTGAACAAAGGACATAGCTTGCTTCAAAGAGAGACAAACTCTCACACATGAGACTACAAGATCACTAAAAAAATGTTAGTCTCTAGGACACAAATTGTAGGATAATCTCCCCCTAAATAGGTGCATCATGTATTTGAATATCATGTCACATGCACTTGATCAATTTAATGAGTTTGAGGAGTTTATCACACAATTTGGTCCCGGCACATAAATAAATTGCATTTATTGACAAGGTGCCAAGAATACTTACTATCACAAAGATAGTGCATAAATTGTATGCCATGGAAGTGCTAAATGAATTTCTTGTAAAATTCCAAATTAGATGAAATTTGACAATCAAACCTCTGCCGGAACTTCTGGTAGGATTTGGTCGGAAATTTCTGGTACAAGACAGAGGCTGCCGGACTTTCGGGTCGGAAGTTCTGACATGAGACCGAGGCTGCCGGAACTTGATGTACGCTAACTGGGCCATGACCGGTCAGACCGGTCAAGGTGACCGGTCAGACCGGTCAACTCCAGTCAGCGCACACTCAATTGGAATTCTTTTCTTTTACTCGCTTCCAAGAAATTTCTTCTTTACTTTTTGTGTAATTTCCTGCACTTCAAAAAGTATACTCTACTAGAGAGTCATTAAGAGCATCACATGGCATAAGGGGAATAAATCCAATAAAAATTCAAAGTCACTTTCTCATGCCTCACAAACTACACTTGTGACCCATGAGCGTTCACTTAGAACTGAGAGTGACTAAGGCATGACATTAAGCACTAGTTACCGAGATGACATTGGTTTTGTGATTTCAACACTTTGCTAGTCACTTGGCTAATTTCTTCATTTCTTGCATCTTTTCTATAAGCCAAGTGTCCAATGCCTCTCGATGATCCTGCAAGCTCAGCAAGCACTCTTTGGTACCCAAATCTTGTTGGGTCCTTTGAGGTTAGTCACAAGATGCTTAGGAACCCAAATGGCTCTTATGCTAATTTGAGGTGAACTAATCACTCTTATAGCACAAGTGTCAGTTTTGTCTTTCCCAAGCTTACTAAAATCATAATGGACAAGGTTAGATTCAAGAATGTTACCATTTGGACAATCCTTGCCCATGTGACCCTTTTGCCGGCAAGTATAGCAAACACGGCTCTTGTCCTTGCTTGACTTTATATTTATTTGCTTTTCTTGCCTTTACTTGCTTTTGGGTTCCATGGATGAAGAGGTGACTTCAATCTTGTCATTTTGGTGAAGAGTGGCTGCCCTGGCCGCCACCGGTCTGACCGGCCCAGGGGACCGGTCTGACCGGTCAGGGTCAGAGCCAGGACACATGGCTATTGTGTGTCCCTTCTTCTTGCATCCATAGCAAATCCTATTCTTTGCAAGACTCCTTTTTTTGGATACTTTATGCTTCATTATCTTGCCTTTATGCTTGATCGGGCACATAGATGCATAATGCCCCATTGTTGAACAATTAAAGCATTGTATGTGATCAAGCTCCATTTTCTTATTTTCTTGAGTCTTGTCTTTGTTGACTTGCTTGTCATGCTGAGAGATTGAGCTAGTGACCATTGATCCCTTCTCAAGCTTGTTCACCATGTTTTCACGGTTATCTTGAGAAGGTTGCACTTGGCCCTTTCCCTTAAGCTTGACCAAGTCATTCTTGATCTCTTCTCTCGCTTGTTTCATGTCCTCCAATTCTTCAGCAAGGAGATCATCACAAGACTCTACAAAAACATGCTCATCACAAGATTTGGTTGCTTGGGAGCAACACGGTTTTTCACATAATAAAGTAGAATTGATGTGAGAGCATGTGCAAGTGTGTGTATGAGGTTCAAGATATTTTACCGATGATAATACAACCTCATGAGCAATGTCTAGCATAGCATATGATTCCACAAGCTTCTCATGAGAACACTCAAGTTCTTTGTGAGTTGCTTGCAAAGCCATATACTCACTAGTGAGCTTCTCGAGTTGAGCAATGAGCATTAGTTTATCTTGTTCTAAGGATGCTACACAAGTAGATAAATTAGTAGCACAAGCATAATCCTTAGACAAGAATTCATACTTACTGACCAAGGAGGCATGTGACAACTTGAGCTTTTCAAGTTCTTGAGTTAGAGCTTTGATGGTTCCAACTCTATGGAATTCATCTCTCTTGGTCTTCTTCTTCTTTCTGCAAGCCATCAGACACTTAGGTCCTTCATCATTGGATAATGAAGAACCAGAAGTTGATGAGGTGACGCTTGCGGCTTGGGTGTCTTGAGCACACTCGGGAGCAGCTTCCTGTGGAGAACCGGTCAGACCGGTCCCCTGCACCGGTCGGACCGGTGCCTCCAGGCAGGCTGCAATTTCTTCATTTTGCTCTTCTAGCTCCTTGGCAAAAACCACCTGAGGCTCAATGAATATTGCTGATGCAGTTGAGCACTTCTCAGGTGATTCTATAACTTCTTGCTCTTCATCATCACTTTCTAAATCTTCAAATGTTTCCGTGATGAGAGTCCAAATGTGATGAGCATCTCTTCGGATTTCTTTCTTGCTAGAGTTGATATCCCATAACTCTTCACAAACAGAACTCCGCAAGAAGTTAATAACACAAGCATTAAGTTGCGTGCAAGCTAGCTCCTCTTGAGTGAGATTTGACAAATCAAAGTTGTCATAATCAAATTTAGGAGGTAGAATGCTAGCAACTAAAATATGTTCAACTAAAGGATCTAAATTTCTAAAAGCATTATGAACATTACCAAACCAAGAAGCATAGTTTGAGCCATCGAGCTCAAGTGGCTCAAATTGTACCTCACAAGTAGTCGACATCTTTTCTCACGGCGGTTAAGCTTGGATGTGAGTTCTAGCTCTGATACCAATTGAAAGGACCTTGATCTCGCCTAGAGGGGGGGTGAATAGGCGATATACCGCAAAATCAAACTTTCCCCTTTTTACTCTTAGCTGCCAGGGGGTGACCGGTCAGACCGGTGCTCCACACCGGTCAGACTGGTGACGTTCAGTGCACTCCCCCAACAGCAGCTCGAGCTTCTTCTTGACTTCTAGCACGAACCAAACTTGGTGAGTTGCTTCTGTAGGTGATATTCAGCAAGGCAAAGCTATCCCTGCACACAATGTAAGCACACCCAAGTAGATCGAAGCGGAAGCACAAAATATGCTAGAAATCAACAAGTGAGGCAAACCACAACGGAGACACAAAGAGTTGTTTTCCCGAAGTTCGGATTCACCGCTCGCACCAAGCAACCACCAAGGTACGGTGAATCCTACTCTCCGTTGAGGAAGCTTATGCGACCACCACTTAGGTCAAGCTATCTCCTCCTTCCACTAGTTTGCTTCTTCCCTTCCGGAGGTGAAGCACAACCTGCACAAACAATCCCGAGGCTCACCACACAATTTGGTAGCTCACCGGGCGACGCCTAGCCGTCTAGGAGGAAGAACCTCCAAGAGTAACAAATGCTTCAAATTGCTTTCTTGACAGCGAATCGAAGTGCTCAAGCTATGGTTGCTCTTGTTTTGCTCTCTAATTGTCGGGGGTAGACCCCCAGGGGTACCCAGAAGGCGGATTGGCCCAACCAGCAAGGGGTGGCCCAATCCGAGTGCAACTGGATCGGTTTGTCGGACTGGGTGGCCCACCAGTCGGGAGGCCCACCAGTCGGGCGAACCGGACGGGCGTGACGGCGCGTGCGGCAAGGAACAACACGGCGTATCCCGCAAGAAGCTCGGAGATCAAGATAAACTAGCCGGAATTATAGGGAAAGATATCTGTAATCGTTATAGGATCGAATCCTTGTATTTCGGGTAGGTTACGATCTCTAGCCGACTTGTAACTCAAGGCAGCCGGACTATATAAGGCGCCTTGAGACCCCCCTCCACAACATCTACAACCATCCACGAGCAATCATACAACCCTAGGACAGAACCCAACTACGGAGATCCTTCAAGGAACTTCATACACAGCAATACAATCACCCCAACACAGGACGTAGGGTGTTACGTCATCTCGACGGCCCGAACCTGTTCAATCCTTGCGTCTTGTGTTACCATTGACTTCTGATCCTCGATCTGTCCCTCAACAAATCAACCACGTAGGCTACCCTGTGTGGACTGCCGGGTCCAAACATCCGACAGTTGGCGCGCCAGGTAGGGGTTGATCGACGAGATCAATCTGCAAGCTCGATGGCAGTCTGTTCCATGAAATCTGATCGTCACCGACCGGATCGATCGCATCTGTTTTGATGCCCGCCGTAGCCCCCGAGAGGCACACTGACCAAACAGGGAAGCATGTTCTTGATTTCCTTAATTCAGTTTACTTCTATTTTTTTAACTACAACAGCTAACGGAAGGTTATTTTGTTTCCTTTCTCCTCACGTGAGATGCTAAATATGCTCAGCGCCGGCTCAAGGACATCTCGTGTGGGATACGGGTCCGTCTGTGACTCTGGTCACGTCCATCGGTCCATGGGTCACGGCCATGGTTTTATACCATGGCAAACGACGTACACCGCTACATCGACACGCCGGCGACAAAAACTACTCGGCTCTAACATCCAGGCGACCGATGTTCTAGTCCTGGCAGGTCGACTTTGTGATCAGCCTCAACGACTTGGCCACGACGACAACGACACACAAGGACGACACGATGACTCTTTCTACTCGATTACGAATCAAGCTAAGTCATATTTAAATACTTCCACAATATTTCTCAGTCACCGCATATCTCCATACTTCGCCGTATTTCTCCATAATCATCGCCGACTACCTTTGGTTTGTTCCCGATTGCTTATACAGCCCGAGCGCTACAAGAGCAGTCGGGCAACACCCAACGGATGCGTATTGCATTTTTCTCCATCGTTTATTTCTTTTTCCACTCTTGTACAAGTCGCTAAAGTACTTGGGAAGCACACGCCTTAATCCGTGAAACCTCGACTCTTCCGTACGCCTACGCTCCTACGCGTGCATGCGGCCCAGCTCCCTGCGCTATGGACTACGGCTATCGGGGATCAGGTGCATAAACGTAACAGGATAACTACCCGAGGAAATTAATAGACTTAAAGAGTTGGAAGTAGAAATTCTATTACATACAACGCCGAATGATTTCTCCAGAATTAGTATTTGCTACACCATATGCTACCTATCCTTCATATCTTCATTGCAGGGCACAGGTTTGGATCCCGAGCTTGCCTGTTACGCTCGGGGGCTGGACCACTCCGGCATCGCCGCCAGCTGAGTACTCGAGTCAGTCAGAACTCGGGCTGGTACTACACTCCACGACGGTCGCTAGCCGAGTGCTTTGCAGCACTCGGGCTGGCGCTACACTCCACAAGGATCGCTAGCTGAGTGCTTTTGAGTACTGGGCTGGCGCTACCGCATGACGAGGAAGACGAAGACTACTCGGCGTGTCTCGGACGGCTCGACTCGGCCCTCGCGCTCGGGGGCTGGGCGCCGCGACGACTACTCGGCGAGCTCCGGCCCTCACGCTCGGGGGCTGGCGCCGGGACGACTACTCGGCGTGCTCGGCCCTCACGCTCGGGGGCTGGCGCCGGGACGACTACTCGGCGTGCTCAGCCCTCACGCTCGGGGGCTGGCGCCGGGACGACCACTCGGCGTGCTCAGCCCTCGCGCTCGGGGGCTGGGCGCTGGGCGACTGTCGGCGTGTCCCGCGGGACTCCGCCGGTCCTCACGCTCGGGGACTGGACGCCGAAATTAACGTCGGATGATCTAGCCAGATGCTCCTTGACTAACCCTTGGACCGATTCCTACGGAATCGCTTCAAGGCTCGGGGGCTACGGCCAACGGACGCACCTCGCGGCGCATCCGTTGATTATCTGACGACTTCAGAAGAAGGCTACTAACCCTTGGACCGATTCCTACGGAATCGCTTCAAGGCTCGGGGGCTACGGCCAACGGACGCACCTCGCGGCGCATCCGTTGGAAAACTGCTCTTTTCTCTCCAGTATCACGCGGTTTCGCTTCCAACTGCAGCGGGCTCGACGCTCATCAGACAGCACGACCTCGCCGACTTGTCTCTCAACCACGTACTACTCGGGGGCTTGTCGGGGGTAGACCCCCAGGGGTACCCAGAAGGCGGATTGGCCCAACCAGCAAGGGGCGGCCCAATCCGAGTGCAACTGGATCGGTTTGTCGGACTGGGTGGCCCACCAGTCGGGAGGCCCACCAGTCGGGCGAACCGGACGGGCGCGACGGCGCGCGCGGCAAGGAAGAAGACGGCGTATCCCGCAAGAAGCTCGGGGATCAAGATAAACTAGCCGGAATTATAGGGAAAGATATCTGTAATCGTTATAGGATCGAATCCTTGTATTTCGGGTAGGTTACGATCTCTAGCCGACTTGTAACTCAAGGCAGCCGGACTATATAAGGCGCCTTGAGACCCCCCTCCACAACATCTACAACCATCCACGAGCAATCATACAACCCTAGGACAGAACCCAACTACGGAGATCCTTCAGGAACTTCATACACAGCAATACAATCATCCCCAACACAGGACGTAGGGTGTTACGTCATCTCGACGGCCCGAACCTGTTCAATCCTTGCGTCTTGTGTTACCATCGACTTCTGATCCTCGATCTGTCCCTCAACAAATCAACCACGTAGGCTACCCTGTGTGGACTGCCGGGTCCAAACATCCGACACTAATGCTCACTCAATCTTGCTCACTCAACCCAACTCAAAGATATCACAAATATCACACAAATCTCACAAAGAGAGGTTGGGGAGGGCTTTCCTGGCTTCTGGAATATGTCAAAGTCGTGTAGAAGCAGCAGCCCACCAAGAGGGGGGCCAAGGGGTATAAATACCCCATCACACAAAAACTAGCCGTTGGAGCTCTGCCGTGACTGGTTAGACCGGTCACCCTGACCGGTCAGACCGGTCGGGCAGGGTGATTTGAAAAACTAGCCGTTAGACCTTTCACCGGTCAGACCGGTCCCCTTGACCGGTCAGGTCTGTCCCAACACTCTCAAGTTAGCTCAAGGTTTCATCCAAGGATAAAACCACACAATGTTAGTTGAGCTGGAATTTGTTAGCACACTCTGAGACTCTCTCAAGGCTATTCTCACATAGGTCAACTATTGAGCACTTAAGATATTTGTCAATAAGCAAATGTTGCATCCCTCTTGATAGTACGGCGTACCTATACTCAAGGATAAATATAAACACAATGAATTCTTCTTGAGTTTCCAAGTCTTCATCAATGCCATACTTTGATAGTTGACAACTTGAGGGCTTTCAACATTGCCATCTTTCTTGAGCAATTCCATACTTGAGCTAGTGACTTAGGATTTTCCATCACTTATATTTGAGTTCACTTTAATCCTTAGGTCACCCTCTTTATCAATCATAACATATATGCATTGCATTGCTTTTCTTGATGAGACTTGAATATGATACTTCGAACACACCCCGGATACTAGATGCTTCACCCTAGCAATTTGCACCTTAGCTTGCTTAGTCCTTCGCTCTAGTCATCTCGATTTGCTTCTTCATCACTTACCCTTGTATCATCAAGTTGACTTTGCTTTGCCTTTGAATGAATTCCACTTGAAAGAATCTTCAAATGCTTGTTCTTGATTGACAAAGAATATCCCACATAATGCAAGTTTCCAATTGTAGACCAATTTGTAACATATATGCTCATGTCATTTTTATCATACACACATGAAGTCTTGCAATATCATTCTTCTTTGACAATTGGATCATCTCATAATATTGGAGACCAACATAACATATCCC
>CM014274.1:15254547-15314858 GCA_004135705.1 Alloteropsis semialata
TCACGGTGCCAGGTTACCATTAGGGTACACTATTCAGTTTCTCATCAGCTACAAAGTAAACTAGCTGTGGAGTAGCTGTTGTCCTGGCTCGGCTATGATACTGCTCGTACTAGTGGGTACTGCCTGGGTTAAAAATAACCGGGTCTTGTAGCTGGCAAATTCTTCTGGATCTGGGAATGATTAGCAATTCTTCAGCAGCGGGTGCAGCAGCTGCGGCCGAATCTCAGCGCATGTGACCATGATTAGCTTATTGATCCGCGTGTGTGCAACACATTTTTGAAGTGGCCAAACCAAATCTCACATGAAAATTAGAGAAGGAACTCGAACTTTTTTGCAAAGGAAGAAGGAGCACGAACTACACAGTGAAAGCGCATACAAAAGACTGTTCTAGTGTCAAGTCAATGTCTGTCCTCTTCAGACGAACAGAAACAAGCTGTCCTAGTAAAATCTTAGGTTTTTTTTAGTCTTTCATTTTTTTTTCCACTTTATGATAACTAATAATCCTGCTAGGTTCACCTCGTAATAGCAGGCTAGTAGCTGTTACTTATCAATGTTTATAAGAGTTGTTGTTTGATGTATACTAGTAGTAGCTTAGCTATTACTGAATTGGTGTTGCTTGATGTTAGACCAATTAGGAGAGCAAACTGGTAATATAACCCTGAAGAAGATAAAAAAATCAATATGGTGGTAGTAGGCAAATGTAAAATGTTGACTGATAGCTGCAGGATACTAGTTGCAAAATAAAGCTACAGATTTGTAAACCATTCATCCTGCTAGCTGAAAAATAGTAATCAAAATTGCAAAATAAACCATTCATCCTTTCACTACCATCACAAGTTGCAAAATACAGCTAAAGAACCAAAGCATTCATTCAAGAAAATCATGTATGGAGTAAAAAAAATACGAACCCGATTAGTTATCTCCCACCAGTCATCAGAGGCGGCATAGGAGCCTGTGCGCTGATCTATCCCAAGCCCGCTCGCCTCTATTTCAAGCCACTTCCACAGAACATAGCGGCGCCGACAGCTGTCCCACAAGTTCTTCAGTTGTCCCTTCTTGCACACTTTTCCGGTCCGCAACAGCATCTTTTTACCAATGTTGATGTAGCCCTGAGCGTTGGGGCAGTTGGTGACAATGGTGCCACCGTGAATTTCCTCCCTGCAGATTTCCAGGAAGGTACGGAGCTCGGCATCGGTCCAGCGCCCAGTCTTGTTCGAAGCCATCTGTCATGAACCGTCAAGCAACAAATTTCGGGGGAACACACAGAAGAACAATTATATGATGGACAAATCAAAAACAACTCCTATGAACTGACTGCTGTTCCTGCACTGCAGGAAGCAAGGCATGTGCATCCTCAGTATATTTGATTCAAAGAAATGCACAAAGGGCTGAAGGAAAAAAAAGAACAAGGCATTGTAGCAGCATCACTACCATGTAGCGCTGTGGCATTCTTTAATTAAGTGCCTGGTCTATCAGATAGGATGGAAACAATTCTGTTTATTTAGGCCATTTATGCACAGGCAGCACAGCTATGGATTATATAACAATATATTCATCAGTGGCAGAATACTATATTGTACATCAGTTTTCTAACAGGACTCTAAGAAAAATGTGCTGGTCACCATGGCTAGACTACCAAGTTCAGGGCTCCATGCTTAAAATCTTTAATCATAGAAAGCTGAACACTACCAACTACCAAGTTTATCAGAAATAAAATTCAATATGTGCAAAAAGGACTAGTAAGATAAAATTCAATGATCGTAACCTAATAAATACCGAACATGCTTATAGCTAAACAGGACAGTAACTAATCAAACATCTTGCCTGTACCAACCAAACATTTCAGGGTTAATAAGGAGAAATAAATTGAAGTATAATTACGAGATCAAGCTTCAACGACTCACAGAATTCACTATAAATTGGACAGTATAATTAATTTGAACCTCGATGGGAAAAGTAAAAGAACACTCAGTACCACCAAATGTACCGCATCAGAAGTTCAGAACAGACAAAGGATGCTGCAGCAGTACAGGCAGGACAAAAGCCTAACCAAATTAAGCTAGCTACACACATTTTTGTGACTATTAATCCAATTAGAACAATTCATCTAGATCAACAGTGATGACATGCAAGCACCAAACAAGAACTAATCATAGAATCAACTACCAAGAAATAGATAGTAATCTATCACCCAACTTAGTTCAGATAGTACTTCCATTGAGGATTGATAAGATTAGTGGTTTATATTGTATCACAGATGTTGTGCCCATGGCATCTCGAACTAACTAGATATTAATTTATCAACGAAATCAAGAACTTGTGATTGGACACCAGGTGGGAGAGCAAATGTAGACAAAATAGTTGTTTGAGTCAACTTTTAGTGATGACTCCATAGAGAAAATAGTAATGAATTTCTCCAGGCATATGAAACAATCATCTAATAAAAAAGTGTAGTCTGTTATTAAAAGTGTAGTCTGTTTGACCAAAACATATGAAACAATCATCTATAATCAAGCAAATCAAGTATACTAAAGTGCAATCAAGAGCATCCAGCTGCAGATCTTTGACATAATTCATATGCACAGAGAAGCTGACAGGTCTGTGATGGGGAATGGGTATCAAATTTCAGTCAAATTATTATCTGTGTGCATAAACTTGTGAGCTGATTCCCGATAATATTATGTGATGCCAGATCTGGATGCATGGTGAGTGGTGACACAAATCTGAAGTAACCTATGCCTATTGTATCTCATTTACATGCTACTTGTACTACCTACATGAATGTATGTTTGCTGCCATCAATCTCTGCTCTCTCTGCACTGCAGGAAGCAAGGGATGTGCATCCGAGATCCTACTGGCTAAAGTAATGTTCGAAAGCCACAAATGGTATTATCAAACTCGATACTACACTCTGCAGTACGTTAATGAGCAGCAAAGGACTATAATTACCAATCAAAGGAAGGCAAGAGAGATGGCAGTTGCAAGTACCTTGGCGAGCTTGCCGGACTGAAGGAGATCCCAATCGAGCGAACGCACAATGGCCTCCGGAGTGAGCCGCCGCACCAACTGCCGCGCCGCTTCAGGGGAGTCGCCGACAACCTCGGTGAGGCATTGAGCAACCAGTTGGACGGTGGATTCTTCAGATGCGACGGAGGAACCGTCGGATTTGAGGGAGGCGCATGAGCCTTCACTCGATTCCAGGGCCTCGGCTACCTTCTTGCGTCGGGGAGAGGATGACCTTGATGGATCCCGCGGTGTCGCCGCGGGGGAGTCAATCTCGTGGTGGTTCCTCTTGCGCTTCCGTTTGCCCATGGCACCGCCGGCTGCTCTCTTATGGACTCTCGCTCTCGAATGGGGGAGGCGCCCTGCCCGTTGAAGTACGCCAAAAGCAGCACGCGGGAAAAGGACGAAAGCCAGGATGCGACGGCGATACTTTGCAGACGGCCGGCTTTCGCTCCCCCCAAGGCGTCGTCGCCGCAGAGCTCGATGGCGCGATGCGGCAGCGACCGCGCGTGCTTGAGGCGTCCCTTTCGCCGGGCCCTCCCGAGGTGCACGCCGTGAAGACAACGACGGACCGCCTCGACGACCGCCGGTCTCTCGGGTGCGCTCGTGAGCTGGCGGCGGATTGCAGCGGTGGACATGGACTGGATGGAAGACGGGCGGAAGACGACGACGGCGAGGGAATTGAACCCTAACGCCGTTACGCGTCGGTGGTGGACTTGTCCCCGATGTTCTTCAGAATCGTATTGGAAATCGGCCCATGTTCGAAACAGATTATTTGGGCCTGGCTTTTGACGCGGCCCAGAAATCACTTCCGAGCGCGGCCTTGTACTATACCATTTTGCACGTGCAAAGCCGCTCCCCCTTCCGGTTGCTCTGCAGCAGTTCAATGTGCGTACCTGTAACTCCAAAATCAACATAATGGGATTTTTCAGTATTTTCCCTTGTGATTGCAGTTTTTTTTTCCTTCCATGTATTTATACTCCTGACTCCATGGGCTCAAGCCTCAAAGTGGAGCAAACCTGAGCCTGAGCGGCTGAGCAGCGAGGAGGGATCGTGCTCTGTCTTCCTGTTGCTCAACAACGGCTCGCGAGTCGCGAGGCACCTGCAAGAGGACAGAGGTGTGGGTCGGCTCCAGTGGGCGATCAGGCATGCGGCGGCTCCCTTTGACAGATGAGCAAATTCCCTATGTGCCACTGGAAAATATAACACATCCTTTTTATGCTATTGAAAATTAGACTATCCCTTAAATGTCATCGGTTATAATTTTTCATCCCCTCAATGCCAGTGCCGTTAGTTTTGACGAGCCACGGCGTGTGACGAGATTAAAAACACATCCGTTTTTTTACTTCAGGGACGATTTTACCCCTTTTCTCATCCACAACCGTAGCCAGTTCTAAATCTATCTCCAAATCGAAGCCCAATCTAACCAATCGCTCAGCCGAGCGTCGTCGCATCCCCGTGTCCCCGTAGGGAGAGCGCGCCACCACCGGGGCCTCACGCGAGCGGCTTGCGCCCAGGCGGAGGAGGGCTCCGGGCCCAAGGGGCAGCGAGCGCAAGTCACGTGGCCGGCTCCGTCCAGGCGCAGGCCATGAAGGCACAGTTGCAGTGGGGCCACCTGCGGCCGGCTCCGGGCCCTGGGCGATCGCGCGTCCGCGAGCGCCTCCGAATCTCCGCGGCCAGGCGCGCACGCCACCTTGCCAACACTTCACCTCGTCCAGTCATCCACGTCTGCTGCAGAATATTTTGTGTTTCACTTTCTACTTTTCTTTTTTTTTAAACAAGGCTACGCCTGCTTATATATAAAAAAGCTATGGTTACTGTTACTTGTTTCACGATGGCTGATTTTAATGATACATTGAAGCCTGTGCTTCATTAGTTCATTTTATCTATGGGTCTTATCTAGGGGTAGTGCTGCCTTTTTAACCTTCACTTAACACCTCTTTTACTGAAAACTAACGGTAGTGGCATTGAGGGGATGAAAAATTATAACCAATGGCATTGATGGGATGACTAAATTTTCAATGGCATTGAAAGGATGCGTTATATTTTTCAATGGCACATAGGGAATTTGCTCTTGACAGATCGAAGAGCGTTGGGGCTAGGGAGGCCTGGTGCAAATGCCGGCAGTGACGCAGCCGAATGAAGGTGCAGGGACTCAATCTGAAGATTTTTTTAAAAAGAAACTCAATCTGTAGATGGAGTTGCTTTTGCGGGTGTTGACGACCAAAATTGGCACAGAGCAGGATTGACAGAAAAACCGGTGGAACCGGTTTTGGTTCACTGTGGCCCGTCTGACAAAGGCAATCTGGTGGAACCGGTTTTCCCCGAGTCCTAGTAGGTTTGGACTCTTTTTGTGGGTCCGAGTTGTAATAGGGTTTTTCTTACGGGGCAAGACCTCTCCACCCTATAAATATAAAGGGCCACGGTCGATTGAGGGTTTATCCAATCGATCAAAAACAAGTATCTTTACTTTTTATCCCTTCCAAACCCTAACTTTTTTAACCCCTCCTGCTGTTTGTGCTTCGTCTCTACGGCGTTTGACGGCGTTCTGAGTGGCCTGGCGATCTCAGAACAATCCTAGGCGCGCCAGCCCTGACAGGGTCCCTCCCGAGCCGGCGTTCGTAGGTCGACGCAGCAAACCCTGAAACCGGTTTCCCAAACCAGTGGTACGGTTTTGCTCGGCTTGCTGCTGGTGACTGATCCGTTGCTGATCCGCGCGAGCTAGCGCATATCTCGGTGTGTTGACCAGAAAAAGCGTCAACACATTTTTGGCGACTCGCTGGGGAAGAGATCTTTGTTGCATTAACCGGTCTACCTAACTCTAGCCAGATGGGCTCTATTTCAGATCTGGACAAAGACAACATCGTTGCGCCCTCCATGGAGGAGCTCAGCGAAGAGGAGCGTCAGAATTTTGAAGCAGCCCAGGAATACATCAAGAATCAATTTTTGATAGGGCTGAAGAAAGATCGCCAGGGCACCGTATCAAGAGCGCAAGAATTTGTGATGCCCGCGTTCAAGATTGATAATCGGAAGATTGAGGTAATACCCACTGTAAGCAATTCACCGTCTACTCCGATTGATCAACCTACAGTTACTTTTGATTCTGTACATAAAAAAGAATGGATCTTTTATCTGCATTATCAAAAAGATTGGATCGATTAGAAAAAGAGGATCGTGTTAGTAATTCAATTTCCTATAATACTCCTCATATTGAGCAACATGAGAAAATTCAGACTAGTTCATCGGCTGTACTAAAGGAACTTCCTGAAGATTTACAGTATAATATGCCGATAAACTTTACTCCAGAACAAACGATGCCAAGATCACTACAACTGCCGAACACGGCAAAAGCGGTACTACTGGTTCCTGAAACCGGTACCACCGGTTTCTTGGTGGCATCTACTGGACAGTCTGAAACAATGCATTATGTCCCATTAAATTATATGCCTCATGTTACTCAGTTAGTGCCACATATTGCTACAATGCATCAAGAATTAAAATTGACAAATTTGACATCGGTTAGGCAACAAGAGAATGAATCTGTTTATGAATACATTACAAGATTCAGAGAAATAAGAAACCGTTGTTATGATGTGTCAATTTCTGATAAAGATCTTGCTGATATTGCTTTAGATGGTTTGAGATCTATTGTTAAAGAGAGACTTGAAGGCTTTAAGCTTCGTTCAGTTAACCAAGTTTTAGTACAAGCACCAGGCGCATAATTAAAAATCAATAAAGATGCTTTTAGAACTCATCAGTCTAGTTTACATGTGAAAAATAATAGTTTGGACGATGAGAGAAAAGGTGATTATGTTGCTGAATTAGTTTGGCTTTCAGAAGATAAAGCATATACATGTCATCTCTTAAGCTGATTCCTAAGGATCGGCAAGAACAAATGCGATTTAGTTTTGATGTTTCTAAATGTGATCGTATATTTGATGAATTGTTAAAACATGGGAACATCAAGATGTCTCACACTATACCTCCACCTGAAGAATTGAAAGGGCGTGCATATTGTAAATTTCATAATTCCTTTTTGCACGCTAGTGTTGATTGCAATATTTTCCGTCGGCAGGTACAATCGGCCATAAATCAAAGATGATTGGATTATCATGAGATGACAGCGGATAAGGTTTCTCTTTCTGTCAACACTGTTGATGTACAACAACCTAAGGTATTGGTTCAGCTGCATCAAGCTGAAGAATCCAAAGGGAAAAATGTCATCATCNAGATGTGGAAAGAAGAAATTAACATTTGATGAATTATTATCCAAGTATGAAAATCAAAAGGCCGTTACTATTGATCGGCCGGTAAAAAAAGGAACATGGTCACCTATGCGTCATGAGAGACATGCTTCATCTCAGAAAGGGGGCTACAAGACAGCAGGGTGATTTTGTCAAATTGCATCCTCTTTGTGACTCACATTAAGACATGTCATGGATTCCTCCAACTTAATTATTCATGTCGATGTTGTACTCGGCAGATATTTGTCCGGCAAGCACCCCGCTTCGTGCGAAGATTAATCACGGTGATGAACAAAGAGACACAGGATTTTTATACTGGTTCGGGCCCTCGAGATCGAGTAATAACCCTACGTCCAGTTGCTGCTTGTATTATTTCGTCGAGTACAGATTACAATGCGTAACAAGTACCCTCGGGTGGATTGGCTAGATTCTGGGATACCCTCTACGTACAAGACCCCCGCTATTTATATCCAGGGAGACGTGCCTTACAAGACAAAACAGACCTAAACCTAGTAGGACTCTAGCTATCTTCGGGCCTTTCCTCCTGCGATCCGGCCATCGTGTCTTGTTCGGAGTCTTGATCGTTCGGAGTCGGTAGTCGGTAATCCACGTGATCGGGCACCCTGGTATTATGGCCTCAACAGTAGCCCCCGAGCTTTTCTTGTTCAGAAAAGGTTGATCGTTCAGTAGCCTTCGGGTCTTTTTGCTCTTCGGGTGATTTCTGGATATGTTAATACCTCGACAATCACTTGTTCATGAGAGCCAGAAAAGATCCCGAACTCTTGAATATTGAAACCTGCATCTGAATGATAAGGTCAGAGAAAAAATATCAGCCATAATACTAGTAAATAAAAATTGTTCCATCATGGAAACTGAAACGCCCCAGGACTGATGTAATGGCTGCCCAGTGCATTTAAAACCCACTCCGCACGTCTTCCGAAACTTTAGCAGCGCACGCGTCATTCACGGCTCTGCTCCGGCTCCTCGATTCCCGTGCGAAGCGTCGCTCCCTGGGTCTTTAAGTATCAGATCTCCTGGTCGATTTGTACTTGAACCTTCCTTTCTAAGCCTTCCTCCTCCCCTCGCCATGGGAAAGAAAAAACTCAGCCGCAAGTTCAAGTTTCCTCGCCTCCTCTTCAGAGACTCTCCCCGCGGCTCCGGTGAACAGCCGCCTGACAAGCCGGAGGACCCGCCGGCGATGACACCTCCCCCTGCTCCTCCTCAGGCTCCGCTCCTGACCCTCCCCTGGTACGGGGATGAAGGAGTCGAGGTCGAGCCGCCAGAGGAGGTTCCGGTGACGGCATCTCCGACTCCCGAGGCTGCTCCGTCAAGCATTGCCGCCGGGAAACGTCCTGCGTCCTCCACTCCAGCCCCATTATCTCCCATCTCCCTCTGCTCCGACGACGAGCCAGAACAAAGAGGGAGTAGAGCCCGGCTGAAGCCAGAGGCGGCGCACGCAGGCGCTTCTTCATCTTCTGCTCTGGTGGACACCAGCGGCGACGAGGAATTCGCCCGGCGCCTCTTCGTCTCCCTGAACCGCGACCTGATCGGGATCCCTGGAGACGGAGCGCTCGTGGATCTCGTCAGCGACTCTGAAGAAGAGAACGCGATAGATGATGATCCACCGCCTGGCGCTCCACCGTCCTGATCCTCGCGGACGACATTAGTCAAGCGAGGACCTTTGTTTTGAATTTTTAGTTGTAGGGTAGTTATCAATCCCTCGTGAAATGTACTCCTTTTGAATTAATGATGAAATTTCACTTGATGGATGTAACAAAAGTCCCTTTTTCCCTGTGTTCGGAACATTGTTTATATCAATCTGCTCATGAAACTGTCTGTTCAGAAACAAAATCTCCGAACAAAAGTTTCTTCCGATCAGACTAACAAGCTTTTAGCGTGTTCGGGAAGTTTGACCCGGATTAGATGTGATCGGGGCATTTCCTCGTTTCACACCAAGTGTTCGGTCATTTAAAACTGATAGCTTCCCTTGTAAGCCAACAATCCTAAATGCATTGAATTTGACCTACGCATTCCTCGAAACAACGCGTGCCACAGAAAAAGGAAAGAATCTTTTTGACCCAACAGTCACTGCGGATTGCGCAGCTTGAGGGCAGGTTTCTCGAGGTTCGTGCGCCCTCGTAGAACCATAAAGCCCCCAAGCGCGGCCGCTTGGATTCCATTTGAGCCTTCATCATCCTTGTTCGCATCTACAGAACACTTCGCCGTTCTTCATCCGCTTTCTGCCCTTCATCCACCTGTTCCTCCAGCCTCTCAGGCCAGCTCCCAATCACCATGGTATCCTTGCACCAATCTTCGTCCGGCGGTGAATCTTCAGGAAATCAGAGCAGCGCCACCGCCGGGCGAGAGCTTCGTAGCGGAAGCACGGTCTGCACCACGGACCAATACTGGGACAAGTCTACCACTACAGCCAAACAACTGAAGCAACTGGAGGATCTTGGATTGCTTCCTGACACCAGTCTCTTCCCTCGTTGGCATGCCAAAGGTCAGGTGTATCCGACCCCCAACACCCTTGAGATGGTGGCGTTCTTGGAGTTTTTCCATTGTGGATTCGGGGTTTATCCTTCTGATTTCTTCCACAACATCTGCGAGCATTTCCAAATAGAGCTTGTGCACCTTAAGCCCGGCGCCTTGACTATGCTTAGTGTCTTTGCCTTTCTGTGCGAAGCTTGGTTAGGGATTAAGCCGTCACTGCTGTTATGGAGATATTTTTATACCCCTGCATTCTACAAGAACCAACTCATGATCGGGTCCATTGGGGAGATCGGGAGATCTATATCCCTTTTCCAGTTAAAGATTGCTGGAAAGGATATGAGCATCACTGGTTTTACATCACCCTTCCCCAAGCCTCAGTGGCAAAAGGGAAATATTTGATGCCCTATCTCAAAGAAGAGACCAAGGCCCTGCCAAGAATCACCCCCGAGATGCAGAAGCACATTGATCACGTCCTGGAGCTCCGCAATGCCGGCCTGACGGCGGTTCATGTAGCAGAAATCTTCATTAGATGGAGATTTATCCTGCTCATGACTCACGACGGCTATGCCTGGACATTCAGAGGCGACAACGACCCGAACAGAATGAAACCTGATGGTGAGCCTTTGTTTTTCTGTACGGGTGTTTTTCTGAGTTTGTTCTGTCATTTGAATTCATGACTTTTAACTATCAGTTTTCCCAGAGACAGAAGTGGCCGCTCACCTAAAGAAGATGTTTGGAGCCGATCTCCCGAACTAGGAAAACGTCCCTACACCCTACAGCGCTGACAACCCTCCTCCAGAGGTAAACTGTTGCTCAGAAAACTTTCTTTCTTGGTTAATTTTGATTTGATGCAACTCTTTTCCCCGAATAGGTCCCTGCTGTTGTTGACGCCCCCGCACAGAGCGGTGCCATCAACGTAGAGGAGGAGGGAGAACAGCCCGTTGATCAGGGCGCCATGGCCCCGACCTCCGAACAGCCTGAGCCGTCACCTGGTGCGGAGAAAGAGATCCCGAGCAGCCCCAGAATGATTATTCCCTGAACTCAAAAGCGCTCTCGCAGCGTGGAAAGGACACTTCCAGGTTCGGGAATTCTCAGCGTGCCCGGGGCCGCCGTGCTGCAGCCCAGTCGTGATCCACCTCGCCCTGATGCCCAGGTATCGAGCATGATCGTATTCGGGCGTTTATTTGCAGCCTTTGATCGCATAACCAAAGCTAAACGTGCTCGGGAGATTTCTCGACAGGAAAATCGTCCGACGCCACTGCCATCAAAGCTTACACTTGGGGCTAAGAGATTCAAAGTTAGAATCCCAACAGCGAAGTAAGAGCTCTGACAAACTTGATTATGCTTAAGTGTTTTCTCGGAGAAAATCTTGTTTTAACTGTATCTGATTGTTCGGGAACTCAGGCCATCTGATCCTGCCGCCTCTCCTCCCGTCAAACCGTCTGACAAGGAGAAAACTCCCGAGCCTGACTCGGCAGCTCAGCCTGACGGTATGGAGAAGACTGCGGATATCACAGGACCTGTCCCAACGTCCCTGGGCCCGATCATTGGCGCGCTTTCGGCAGCCGAAGGGCAATGGCGTTCGCTGGACGCTCGTGCCTCTGCTGCAGAAGCGCCTGTGATCAGACTGGGAGCCCAGGTGACCGTTCTCCAGTCCGAGAAGGAAGGTACATGACTTTATGTTATCATGCTTATTTGTTGAGTCCTTATCTATGAACTTTTGCTTACACACTGCCTTTGACCCTGTAGCTAACTCCAAGAGCATTGAGGTGCTCGAGAAGAAATGCTCGGATTTGGAAGGGAGGCTAGCAGTTCGGGACAAAGACGTTGCTGATCTAACCGCCCGACTTGAAGCATCAGAAAAGCGTAGCTCATCCTTGGAATCCAGGCTGATGGAAGGTGCCTACGTCGCAGCAACTCACACCATCGGGGCCTTGAAGAGCCACATCCCTGATCTTGACATTTCGCTGCTCTCCAAAGGCTTCAAGTGCTCGATGACAGAAGCTGAGGTAATGTTTGACAACTTTGCCCCGTTGGTAGAGCCTTTTGTCAAGAACCTTGATCTCCATCTGAGTGATTCGGAGGAATCACCTTGAACTCTGTGCAAGATTCCTGTAATAGGGCAAAACTTTGAGGATTTAGAATGTGACTATAATTTGCGAAACACATGCTTGCATGTTTTTGCATAAGCCTTTAGAGCTGATCGGTGTTTTTGTGGAGCTTTTTAACTGATAGCTTTGTCATAGCCAAAGGTCCCGTTACCACAAGCTATTTCGGAATTGTTTAGTCGCTGAGACACGGGCGGCCTTCTAAACTGTGTAATTCCTTGTAGTCATGGTGTTCGGTAATTTAGCGTAGCCTAGCTTTCTTGACTTAAAAAGCCCGATTCTTGTGTGGTAGTAGTACCATAGTAGCCCCCGGGCTCTTTTACAGTCATGCAGGCATGCAGAAAAAGAGTCTAGAAGTACTAACCGCAAGAATTTCCCGATCAAGTGGGGAGACCCCGAGCCTAGAGCTCGGGATGCATAGAATAGGTCTGAAAAGAAAATTTTCAGCATGGTAGTCCCCGGCTCTTTGTTAGTGTATGCAATATGGTAATAAAGAGTAGAAACAGAATAGAAAAATAAAACCCAGCCCCCGAGCGTAAAAGCGAGGGTGAGTAGAGTGTGTAGAACTTATCTTTTTATTTTGTTGGCGCTGTAGGCGACACAGATGACGGTTTTAATCTGCCAAACCTGATGGTTGGGTTTGAACTTGCACGATCTCCGTAGTTTAGGCGTAGAATCTGCGTAGTTGATCCATGTTCCACGTGTTTGGCAGTATATCCCCGTCTATCTCCGCGATCCTGTAGGCTCCTGGTCGTGCGATATCTACTACAATGTACGGCCCTTGCCATGGAGAGGACAATTTAGTTTTGTCCTTGGTGCGTTGATCTAGTTTGAGCACCATGTCACCAATGCACAGGCTTCATTTGCGAACATTAGCATCATAGTATTGCCGCAATTTTTGCTGATACTGAGCTACTCTAAAAGCAGCTGCATCACGAGCCTCCTCTAGGAGGATTAGCTCATCAGCGCGTCTGTCAGGCTCTTCAGTTTCTGAAAACGTTGCCACGCGTGGGGCTTGTAGTCGGATATCGGATGGTAGAATCGCTTCCGCTTCATACACCAAGAAGAAAGGTGTTTCGCCCGTTGCCCGATTCATGGTGGTCCTCATTGACCAAAGTACTGTGGGGACTTCATGAATCCAACGCTTGTCGTAAGCTTGCAATCTGTTAAAGATTCTCTTCTTGATGCCCTGGAGCACGATGCCATTGGCACGCTCTACTTGCCCGTTCGTCTTCGGGTGATTTACCGATGACCGATCATGCCTGATCCCGTGGTCGTAGCAGAAATCAGAAAACTTTTTACTTTTAAACTGCGTTCCATTATCAGAGATTATCCTGTTCGGGACACCGAATCGGACGACAATACTCCGTAGGAATTTGACAGCTGCCTCTTTTGTGATTTTATGAACTGGCTCGGCTTCAACCCATTTTGTAAATGTGTCGATGCCAACGAACAGAAATCTGTAACCCCCGACCGCCCTGGGGAAGGGCCCGAGGATGTCTATACCCCATGTGGCAAAGGGCCATGACAAGGGTATAGTGTTTAAAGCTTGCGCAGGTTTAGTTTGTTTTCATGCAAAGAATTGGCATGCCTCGCACTTTTTAACTAACTCGCTTGCGTCTTGAAGAGCTGTACGCCAGTAGAAGCTCTGTCGAAATGCTTTCCCTATTAGATATCTGGGAGAAGCATGTGATCCACAGATTCCTCCGTGAATATCGTGGAGCAAACTAATTCCCTCGGTCCGTGTGATGCATTTGAGGAGCATTCCATTGCGGGTTAGCTTGTATAATCGCCCGTCAACCAATTGATAGTTCTTGGCTTTACGATGGATTTTCTCCAATGCAGCATCATCGTCCGGAATCGCTTGGTTTGTGAGGTACGCCCGGATTGGATCCATCCAGTTCTCCTCGTTTCCAACTAGAGCAGCAGGTCGGGCCGTACCGACCAACATAGACTCCTTAGCGGATTCGTTGGTTGTGGAAACTGTGCCCTTGGCAGGCGCAGTTTTTAGGTTCGGTGGTGAAACCGACACAGATGGCTTTGTAAGAACTTCAAGTAACACGTTACCTGGGAGCCGTGTGCGCTCTGCAGCTGCCTTTGCGAGCTTATCTGCGTCGCCATTGAATTCCCTCTTGACGTGCTGTACTTCAAGTCCATCAAATTTGCTCTCCATGCGCCTATATGCTTCCAAGTATTTGGCCATGACCTCGCTCCGTGCACTGTACTCTTTCATGACTTGCTTTGCTGCTAACTCAGAATCCCCTTTCACGAGCAGCCTTCTCACGCCAAGAGATGCAGCTATACGGAGTCCTGTCAAAAGTCCCTCATACTCAGCAACATTGTTAGTAGGAGTTGGATCAACAAAATTGATTTGTAATGCATACCTGATGATGTCATTGTGCGGTGAAATCAGGACCACCCCAGCCCCCGCGCCTGCTCGGCAAAATGCTCCGTCATAGAACATTGTCCAGTGTTCGGGATTTTGGGCAGCCTCTTCGGGTTCGGGGTTTGTCCACTCTGCGATGAAATCTGCCAGAGCCTGCGACTTGATGGCAGTTCTGGGTATGAATTCAACGTCATAAGCCCCCATCTCCACAGACCATTGCGCAATCCTACCCACGGCATCTCGATTATGTAAAATGTTGCCTAGAGGGTAAGTTGAGACGACCTTGATCTTGTGGCTCAGAAAATAATGCTTGAGCTTCCTGGAAGTCATTAGTACAGCATATAATAATTTCTGAATCTGAGGGTACCTTGTTTTGGCATCATGTAGCACCTCGCTTACGAAGTAAACAGGATGTTGTGTTGTTGACTTTTCTGTTGGTCTCTCGACCACCAAAACAGTGCTGACAACAGTTGGTGTCGCTGCTACGTATAACAGCATCTCCTCTTGTGGCTGTGGCGGGACCAGTATGGGCATTTTCTGCAGGTATTGTTTGAACGCCTGGAACGCCTCTTCTGCTTCTGCCGACCACTCGAAACGATCAGTTTTACGTAGCAATTAGTAGAATGGCATACCTCGTTCGCCTGACTTGGACACGAATCGACTCAGGGATGCCATCATTCCTGCCAACTTCTGGACTTTGTGGCGTCTGCGTGGAGACTTCATGTCGTCGATTGCCTTGATCTTATGCGGATTTGCCTCTATACCTCGCTGAGAAACAAGGTAACCGAGGAGCTTACCCGATGATACACCAAAGGTGCACTTAGCGGGGTTGAGCATCATCCTGTTTTTACGCAAGTTGTTGAATGTTTCGGTTAAATCAGCGATCAGGTCGCCCTTTAACTTACTTTTTACAACGATGTCATCTATATATGCTTCCACATTACGGCCGATCTGGCCTTTGAGAACAATGTGAACACATTTTTGATAAGTGCAACCTGCATTTTTCAGACCAAAAGGCATCTTTATATAGCAATAAACACCGAAAGGAGTTACAAATGCAGTTTTTTCGTCATCGTCAATGCACATGCTGATTTGGTGATACCCCGAATATGCATCTAGAAAACAAAGCAGCTCGCATCCAGAGGTTGAATCTACAATTTGATCTATCCTAGGTCATGGATACTCGTCCTTTGGGCAAGCTTTATTCAGATCTGTGTAGTCCACGCACATCCTCCACGTTCCGTTGGGCTTCTTCACCATGACTGGGTTTGCCAGCCATTCCGGGAAAGGGACTTCTCGAACGAAGCCGGCTTTGAGTAGTCGGTTGATTTCTTCGTTAATGGCGTCTCGCTTCTCTGGGGTATATCTCCTTTGCTTTTGCTTGACTGGTCGGACGCCAGTTCGTATACCAAGCTTGTGCTCGATCACCTCCCTGGGGATCCCGGGCATGTCAGATGGTTCCCAAGCGAACACATCTGCGTTTGCCCGGAGGAAAGCAATGAGCTCGAGTTCCTATTTGTCACCCAGGCCAAGGCCCACCTGGGTGGTCTTGGTCGGGTCCGCCTCGTCAAGGGCCACAGCCTTTGTGCCTGGCTCGGAGCGCTTGGCTGCTGGCACGATTGGTGAGGCGTCAGTTGGCAACTCGCCGGCTGCCTGCGATGGCGTCCTCTTGAGTGGGGTCTGGTCCACCATGATCTGCTTCTCAGCGGCGCCGTCGTGCTGCTCCTGTTCCCCGATGTGCTCCTGTTCGGGAACTTCTTTCCCTTTGGCCCTTGATCGGAGCTCCGCTGCTCGGGAGGTTTCAGCCAACGCTGCTTTAGCGGCAGTCTTAGGCTGGTTCTTGATCTTTTTCTTGGCAGGTTCGGCAGCCTTGGCTGGCTCCTGCTCGTCTCCCTTGATCATGTCCAGGGTCTTCATGTCGCACTGGACTGCGCCCTTGCGATCGCCGCAAATGGTGATCGGACCCAGTGGCCCTGGGACCTTGATCATGGAGTACGCAAAGTGAGCAACCGCCATGAATTTCTTCAAAAACGGCCGGCCCAAGATGCAGTTATAGGCCGACGTGATGTCAGCCACCTCGAAGGTGAGGAACTCTGTTCGGATGTTTTTGCCCTCCATGAGGGTCACCTGCAGATCGATCCTCCCTAGGGGAAAGGCTTGGATGCCTGGTATGACCCCGTAAAAAGGCTTCTCTACTGGGGACAAGGACCTCCTCGGGATCCCGAGTTCGTCAAAGGCGTTGACGAATAGTAGGTTGAGGGCGCTTCCACTGTCGATCAGGGTTCGCCCGATCTTGCGGGGCCCGATCCATGGCTTTATGCACAGTGGTAGTAGCGGCCCGTCGTAGAGCGTCTCGGGATGGTCCCTCTGATCAAATGTGATCGGGATTTCGGACCGCCTCAAGAGATGCTTGCAGGGCTCGGTGCTGTTTATCTGCCTCTCGACCATCTTGAGTTGGGACTTGGAGGTTCGGGTAGAACAACCACCGAAAATTGTGGCGATCTCCAGATCTTCGGGAAGATCTGGCTCATCATCACAATCCATGTAGTTCGCCGTGCGAGGGTTGTGGGCTGCCTGGTCACGCGGAGCCCCCTGGTGCTGGCTCTCCTCCTCCTGCTTCTGCTTCTTGTACACCGTGCAATCCACAAAGTGATGCTTCGTGGATCGGTGGATCGGGCAGTACATCGGGAGATCGGTAGGTTTGCCTTGACGCCTGTACGGGGTTGTTGTCCACGGCCATGACTTCGTCGCCCTCGGTCTTGCGCTTCTTGTTCTTATGCTTATTTTTTTTTCTTGCCTTCCCCGGCTGGCTGGCTTTGTTCGTGCTTTCCGTGAACCCATGCTCGGACGTCCGCCATCTTGGCGGTCTCTTCTAGGATCCCGTAAAGCTCTGCCACCATCTTCGGGTTTTTCTTGGCAAGTTCCTCCGCCGTTCGCTCGTCCTTGCAACCCTGATTGAAGGCCACAATCACCCGATCATCCACCATGTCAGGGATGGTGTTACGAGTGTCGCTGAACCGGCGGATGTAGTCCCGGAGGGATTCTCCAGGCTTCTGCACACAGTTGAGCAGATCTCCTTCATGTCCGGGGCGTTCGTAGGTGCCTTGGAAGTTGGCTTCAAACGTCTCCCGGAGGTGGCTCCATGACTTGATGCTAGCCTCGGGCAGGTTCATGAGCCACGTACGGGCTGATCCCTGCAGGGCAGTCGGCAAGTAGTTGGCCTTGACGTAGTCGTCACCCCCGGTGGCATCGATGATCGTGGAATAGATCTGAATCCACTCGCGGGGGTTGGTTGTTCCGTCATACTTCTCGATGTTAGTAGGACGAAACTTCTCGGGCCACCTGACCTTGCGCAGGGCTAGGGAGTACGCGAGGCATCCCCCCGTGCCTGGTCGGGAGTCACGTGGCGGCGAATCTAGATGGGACCGATAGTAGCCCTCACGTGCTCGGTAATCTCGATTGTAGTTGAGAGTTTCCCGAGCGTCGCGAGCACGACGGTTGCATTCGAGCTGCGGCCTCATGTCGCGCCCCTCGTGTGGGCGATAGTGGGGTCGTCCGTTAACAGATCGGGACCGAACCGGCTGTGGCTCATGTGGTCTGTTTGACGGAGCTGGTGGTGCGGCAGCGGCGGCCTCAATGCACTCTTTGGCCTTGTCCGCTGCTTCCCGAGCCTTCTTGGCTATGGTGGCCATTGGGGCACCTTCGGCCATTGCTTCCATGGTCTCCAAGAGGGTTCGGATCTGCAGATTGTCCTGCTCGACAGCCCGGAAATCGTTGTTGAGATCTCGGGGAGCCAACGAGGACGCGACCTGCTGTGTCCGGGTTTTAGCCGTCTGAAGCGTTGGTGCGTTGCTGAAACGTGGAGGAGGCATGGGCCTGCGCGAGCTAGATGACTCGGCAACGGCCTCGGTCCCGTTTGCAGTTAGCACATGGATGCGGCAGTCTTCGGGTTGTTCCGACCCATTGCTAGATCTACTGTATTCGAGATCCAACTGTGCAGTGCGATCCGCAATGTCTTCGGGAGTCGGTTCCGTGAAGGTGGCGAAAACTTCCTGACCGGCGCACGTGAGATCGGGATCATGGATCCCTGTCATCTTGAGCTCGTAATTGCCTTGGTGCTCGAATACGAGATCCCCAAAGCGGATCTCCCGTGCAGGCACTAGATGGCAGTGAGCGTAGAGATCGGAAGCGGAGGCAGAACTCCCGATGGTTTCCGACTTGACGGAACTGGGCATGTAGGGCATCGATGAACTCGACGCGTCGGCGATCCAGACTCCGTTGACGATCGGCATGATCTTTCTTCACGCAAGGGCCCCTACCTGGCGCGCCTCTGTCGAGGTTGTACTCGGCAGATATTTGTCCGGCAAGCACCCTGCTTCGTGCGAAGATTAATCACGGTGATGAACAAAGAGACACGGGATTTTTATACTGGTTCGAGCCCTCGAGATCGAGTAACAACCCTACGTCCAATTGCTGCTTGTATTATTTCGTCGAGTACAGATTACAATGCGTAAAAAGTACCCTCGGGTGGATTGGCTAGATTCTGGGATACCCTCTACGTACAAGACCCCCGCTATTTATATCCAGGGAGACGTGCCTTACAAGACAAAACAGACCTAAACCTAGTAGGACTCTAGCTATCTTCGGGCCTTTCCTCCTGCGATCCGGCCATCGTGTCTTGTTCGGAGTCTTGATCGTTCGGAGTCGGTAGTCGGTAATCCACGTGATCGGGCACCCTGGTATTATGGCCTCAACAATTCATACCCGGCATGTGATTTTAACAATATGTGGTGGTCATACTATCCTATGTTGCATTCACCTTTCTATACAGGATGGGATGCATCTAAGAAGTCAATTTGTGATGATATGTTGCATTCTAAACATGACAGTTTGACACCTCATCAATCAGGTCAGGACCAGTTGAGCAAATCCAGTGGCACCGGATTACCAAACCGGTTGCATCGGTTTTCCCAGGGAAAGTATGCAGCTCCTTCAAAACAGATCTATCGTGTCAAGAAGAAGGAAGTGGAGGTGCAAAGAATGGATGATGGCCTGGAAAAGACTACTGATAATAATGTCACACAGGTTGAAAGCATTGATGTGATTTCAAAGGGCGACGGCAAAAGACCGATTGTAATTAACAATAAGGTTGAAACATCGGTCCAAGAGAATGTTGCTGCTGTTCATGGTGAGAAAAATGGAATTAATAATGAAACTTCTAAGTATTTCTTGTCAATATGGTGTCCTCCAGGTTTAACTCACACACAAAAGAGGAAATTGCAGAGCTTCGATTCCAGGAGAATAAGGAGATGGAATTGGAGAAACAGAAGAATGAAAACTTGAGCAAGGATAGACCAATGATTCCTCGGAAGGAGTGGAAGATCAAGCCTGGTGTTTGCTCAACAGCAAAACCGGTGAGACCGGATTCAAAACCGGTGGAACCAGTTTCCATAACAGTAGAGGAGGATCTGGTTAACACAGTGCAGGTTCCACTAATTCCCAATATTATTGTTCCTGGTTCAATTCATTATGACGAGAAGTTGACATCGGATTCCCAGAATAAGAACGATGAACAATTTTTGAATTATGAGTCATCCTCAGAGCATATGGATGTTAATCTTGATGTGATGCACTTGCCTTCAGAGGAGGGGATGGCTTATTTTGATTTTGGGCCACCAGAAGCAATTTTTCAAAAGCCCAAGGATAGTGATAATCATCTGAAAGCTCTATATATGAAGGGTCATATCAAAGGGAGGCCAATTTCTTGGATGCTGGTTGATAATGGAGCGGTTGTTAATTTGATGCCTTATACTTTGTTCAAGAAATTGGGATGTTCAGATGATGAGTTGATTCAGACTGATATGGCTTTAAGTGGTGTGGGAGGAGATGATCCAATAAGTACTAAAGGAATTATTTCTATGGATCTCACCATTGGAAGCAAGACATTGGTCGTCGCATTCTTTGTCGTTGAGACCCAAGGTAAATTTATTTTGATTTTGGGACGTGATTGGATACATGCGAATCAATGTGTACCTTCTAGCTTGCATCAATTCTTGATATAATGGATAGGCGATAAGCTAGACATTGTGCATGGTGATACATCGGCTTACGTTGCAGCTGATGGTTCTATTAAACGTGTGCATGGTGACTTTAAGTGCTTGACAGGTTTAGACGTTTCACATTATGGATTTATAAGGTCTATACGAGATGGCTTTATTCTTTGCCACGATAAAGCCGATTGAAAGTCGGTTAGACCACTTTTATGTGAATTGAATGAATACAAATGTAGAGTGGTTGCAGCAAAGGATTACACATTATCGGGCGTATGAGAACGATATGTATAAAACTGTTGAGCAAGGTTTTGTAAGGGATGGCCGGTATTTTGTGATATCACCCTTAGAGTAAAAAGGCCGATGGATTATGTGTTAAACATCGCCCTTAGTGTGTTTTTTTGTGCTTTTATGTTTTCTGCTACGCAAGCTTTACCAGAAAACAGGGGGGCATATGTTGATGACCAAAATTGGCACGGAGCAGGATTGACAGGAAAATCGGTGGAACCGGATTCTGGAACCGGTGGAACCGGTTTTGGTTCACTGTGGCCCGTCTGACAAAGGCGATCCGGTGGAACCACATTTAGAAACCGGTGGAACCGGTTTTCCCCGAGTCCTAGTAGGTTTGGACTTTTTTTTGTAGGTCCGAGTTCTAATAGGGCTTTTCTTGCGGGGCAAGACCTCCCCACCCTATAAATATAAAGGGCCACGGCCGATTGAGGGTTTATCCAATCGATCAAATACAAGTATCTTTACTTTTTGTCCCTTTCAAACCCTAACTTTTCCAACCCCTCCTGCTGTTCGTGCTTCGTCTCTACGGCGTTTGACGGCGTTCTAAGTGGCCTGCCGATCTCAGAACAACCCTAGGCGCGCTAGCCCTGACGGGGTCCCTCCTGAGCTGGCGTTCATAGGTCGACGCAGCAAACCCTAGGAAACCGGTCCCAAACCGGTGGTACCGGTTTTGCTCGGCTTGCTGCTAATGACTGATCCATTGCGGATCCGCGCGAGCTAGCGCATATCTCGGTGTGTTGACCAGAAAAAGCATCAACAGCGGGCAAGTAGGTCTTGGATGTTGATGAAATCCGATCGTTGACGCGAGGCATTGCTGGATCCTCCATGATGGCTCCCGATGTGTCTCAAACTATTGTGGCCTTGTGGACAAAGCAAAGGAACCAACGGTTCATATCATGGCAGAGCTCTATCCAAGGGTTGTTATTTCAGGATGACGTGGACACATTTGGTTAGAGAACCAATGGGGCAGATTTCGTTCATTTAAGATGTTGTGGAAAAAACAGTGCCACGGTGTAGTGTTCCGGTCTATGCTACCGAACCTCGTCGGCTTGTCCGCTTGTTATCCGACCTTTTTATTTTTTTTTCTTTTTTGCGAAAAAAATTTCACAAATAGACTTCTCGCGTAAAGAATTGCAAAAATGGACCCTAGATTCAGCGCCGCAGGCCATACGTTCACTAGTATAAAATGTAGTCCATGTTTTTTCAATGACAATGCGACCATATCGACAAATGTGACCTTTTCCATGACAACGTGGGGGAAAACGAGCAGCCGCACACGAGCTACAACTTCCGCGCGTACCTATCTTGGTACTTAGGTGCGATACGTGACATGTTTACTTGATTGCTTATGTGTACTTGAATATATGCTTACTTGATTTATTCATGGGACTTAGGTGCGACACGGGCCGGGCTGAAGGTGCAATGGACACAAGTGGACTACGCCGACATTGAGTCTTCGGGCGACGAAGATACATCGTACGACCTAGCAACGCGGGAAGGGACGGTGGTGGAGGCTGCACCAATCTTAGATCGAGTGGTATGGTCACCTAAAACTATATTTATGTAAGAAATCACATTCATGTACAAATTTGTAGCACATATGGTGACTAACCATTTCTTATCTTTTTGGCAGAGCAACACGTTAAAGCAATCGGTGCATGACATCGAGCATTTTCCAAGGACTGGACTGGACGAGCCCACACTCAACTTTCTTGGAGTAAGTTTGCACTCACTCACAACAGTAACATGTTACTATCATTGAACCTTGTGGGCCGATACTAACTGTTTGACCTCCAGAGACTTGCGCGTCGGCTACGTCATGCTGCTGGTCATTGTGGCTGTAGGACTCACTCGGCGATGGACGTGCACGTGCCAGGACCACCACGTCCTGGCAGCACTTCAGGCCTCGGTCCTTCTATGCACCGAGAAGCTAGCTCCGGAGGACAGAGCACATTCTAATCAACACGGGATACTTTCGATGACATTGGTGTGGATGACGACGAGGATCAAGCCGAGGAGATAGGACCGTCTCAGCTGGAGGACGCTCCTTTCACGCAGCCTTCGCAGCCTCCACCACGTAGGCGACGACGTCCGCGTGATCCTCACACTCCAACACCGACGCTCTTGGTAAGGGCAAAGGTAAAAGTAGGAGGCAGTGACGGATGCTCTAGTTTGTATAGACATTATGGATTCTAGACTTTGTGTCTGCTTTGTTTGTATGGACATTATGGACTATGGACTTTGTTTCTGATTTGTTTGTATGGACATTATGGACTATGGACTGTGCTATATGTTTGTGGTATATGGTGGTATTTGGTTCAAAAGATGTTTGTGGTATATAATGCTATTTTGTTGCAAACATGTTTGTGGTATACGGTGGTATTTGGTTCAAAACATGTTTGTATCATATTGTCATGTATTGTTGTCTTTGTGGATGCTCCTAAAAGAGGGGAAGTTCTTGCAAAAAATTTTCGTGATTCATTCATTATATTGTGTCTTTCCAATCGTATCGTACCCATCGTGCATCGGATATGATGGATCACTGAAAAGCGTACTCACCTTTCCAGTGACCTTACAAATAGGCTTTTCAGTCATCTCGCCCTAGGCTTTTCAGGTGCATTTATACCATGACATGATGAGTCACTGCAAAGTCTACGCCATAGGGATTAGACTTTTCGGTTATATGGGCGTAGGCTTTTAAGGTGCATTTACACCTCCCTCAACGGTTACCAAACCTGCCTCCGCCTATATATACGCATTGCTGGATGCATAACTGCTTACTTCAAAATGAGAGTTCCTCTGTAGTAGTAATGTCTGGAGGGTCGTCTAGTGGGAAGGGTTTCTGTGCTGTGAGAGAAAAGGGGGGAAGGAAGGGACCTCCCATTGTGTGGGAGGGCCCTCTTGGTCCTGATTTCTTTGGGGAACCAGTGTTTGAGTTTCCAGTTGAGAGCAAAAGTGATTTCACCAAAGAAACCCCTCTTAGAGGATATGATAACCGGAAGGAAGATTGGCCAAAATGCATGCATGGTGAGGATTAATTAGTGCAGATGCAGACCGAGGGGATGCATGGAGGTCATTATTTCTTCAAATGCCCACAAGCATGTGTAATCTCTATTAATATTGGTTTGTTAAATATGTCTCTCTTTCTTCCACGCCGACCCACTTACTTTAGTTATTTCTTGTAGTCTTCTAACGCTCCAGAAAACGGTGAGTTCGTTAGGTGGGTCGATCCTCCTCCTATTTATCCGCATCAGAAGTACATCAGCTACTTGCAGAATCGTATATTCGATCTAGAAACGGAAGTGAGACACGGTAACAACGACGACGAGTAAGATGATGGCGACAGTAATGGTGCCAGTTCACAGGAACCACTATGCATTGATCCATATTACAACTGCCCTTGTCACAAAAACAAGGGACCGCCACTGCCGCCACCACCGCCGCCAACAACGGGACAATATTATGGAGAAGGTGCAACCCAATTTGCTATGTGGGGACACTACTAAGAGTCACCAATGTTATCGATGCCTTTGTTGTTTGATTTAATTACCTAAGACATGTTAGGTCTAGTAAAGGACCTAGTTACTCTTGTTCGGTATAGGTCCTCACATGCCATTTATGTGTGTTTAATTATGTACCTGTAGTACTTCGTTAGTCTTTAATTCGTATTACGAGCCACTTCATGTGCTAAGCAGTTTTGGAAAAACAACACAATATTCAACTAGGTGGTCAAACAAATGAGAACCGAATAATAATTGAAGTACATCATAACACAGTGCATGGAAACATAATGAAAGATCCAATGATAAGTGAAGAAAAACACAACACAATGAAAGGTCCAATTAAAGGTCCAATGATAAGTGAAGTATAACACAGCACAATATAAAAGTTCACTAAATGGCAACATAATGAAAGGTGTAAGACATGGCAACCATACAACTAGCATACTACTGAGTGCAACGAGGCCACTTTCTCTTCCTCAGAGCATCGGGATTCTCCTCCAAAGCAGCTTTCGCACGGCGGACACACTCAAGCTTCTTCTCCCTCTCCTCCCTGGCCTTAGCTTCAAGCCTCCTTTTCCTTTCCGCTGCGCGCTCCTTTTCTGCTGCCTCAGCTTGACGCCTCCTCTCCAGACGCTCCTTGCACTCCGCCTCCCACTGCTTCTGTTGCTCCATCCAATCCTTGTCTTCCTGTATGATCTCAGTGTCAATCCGTAGCTCAAAATCGCAGAGTGGGGAGGGGTCTGCAAATAAAACATGCACATTTATGAATTGTCAAGCACCAAATTAAACATTCATAATTTCGTACAAAACAACAAAAACTCTTTCCAATATAAATTACTCACCATGAAGCCAATGCGGATCATACGAAGTGGAGTCTCAAATGCATAATTTGCACACATCCAGTACCTCTGCCTATATGTTTCCTCTTCATCGGACTTGGCGACCTTGCACTCATCACTGCAAAAGCACATAGGCACGAGAACACCACTAGGCAGCGGCAAGAGCTCATATGCACTTCCAAAGCGACGACTATTAAACAAGAAAGTACATAAGAGTGACCCTAAGCAACAACACAAATTTATATGATGGACGGCACATTACCTTGGCTGACTAGTTTTACCACGCATCGGCATCCTACGGTTGATTACCACACAAACATATATTAAACATTGGTTCAAATCTTAACTAATGACGTAGCTAAAGTGTAAAAAACACGAAACACAGACCACATCAATGCGAAAAAAGGAGGAGGGGAGAGAGGAAACCTTGCTCTCGAAGATCAATGGAGCAAATCCAACTTTCCGTGGTCAAATGCGTCGATTTCTAGAGGTTTGGCGGCATTGGGAGAGAGAGGAACCGAGAGGAAGAAGAAGAAGAAAAAGAGATAAGGCTTGGGCTCGGGGAGGGGGTGCTCGATTTGAACGTGATAACTCTGCGCTGTGAATCTTGGCGCCGAGCTCGGCGCCATGGATCTCGGCGCCGGGGTCGCGCCACGTCAACGCCACGTGTGCCTTCCATGTCGTCGATTGCCCTGGACCTCGGCATCAAATGCTATGGCGTCGAGACGTGTGACCTCGGCGCCGTGGCGTGTGGCGCCAAGAAAAGGGTCTATTTTTGCAATTCTTTTCACCAAGAGCCTATTTGTGAATTTGTTTCACGAAAAGGGCAAAAAAACAAAAAAAATCGGGTTTGTTATCAACTTATCGTCATGCAGAGCTGAAGCACACGCCTCTGGAGGCGGTGCCGTTGTCCATCCACTAATGCTTCGTTGCTGTCTTCTGGTGCTCTAAGTTTAACGTATATAATCCTTAATAAAAAGATCTACGTGTAATGTTGTCGTCCTCCACCGTTAAGACTTAAGACCACTAGTGACTCAAATCAAATTAAACTCAAAAAGCTCATGTGGGGTTCTACTACATTACTGCATGCACAAAGGGTGACGTTGAGCATCAGGCGGCCGAAAAAATGGTTCCCCTTGTGAAATATATCTGATAGAAAAAAATGGATCCTCATGTGAAAAAAATCGACAGCTGCATACATGCATAAAGAAATTTTATTTAGGATGCTACATTTTGTGAAATGAAACGTTTGGTGTGCTACATCCTACACGAACATAAGAGTAGACTGAAAGCGAAAGAAAAAGAAAAAAAAAGTGATAATCAGGACCCGGCGTCCATGTGTCCCCAAAAAAGCATCCGACGAGCATCCACTTCCTTCCGGCAACCACACGCTACCGCGCGTCGTCACCCGTAGTTGAGCCGGAATATGTCATTCTGCACGAAGAAGCTTCCCTGCTCGTTGGGCACCAGCTGAAACATCTGCAAAATCCACGATCGATCGAACAGTTCACACCAAATCTGCAGCCCCAAAACAGATTGGGACCAAACTAAGAGTGCCGAGACGTTGCATACGAACCTGGCTGAACCTGAGCTGGTGCTCCTCGCCGGCGAGCTGGAGGTTGCCGCTGACGAAGACGAGGATGCTGCCCGGGAACGACGGCGAGGGCTGGCAGTCGACGGTGCAGACGGAGTGCCGGCATTGGTCGAAGGGCAGCTGCGCCAGCTTCCGGCCGATCTCCTCGGCGCCCGCGACGGCGTGGCCCTCGAAGGAGAGCACGGAGGTGTGGCCGTAGAGCGCCGCGAGCGCGCCGCGGTTGGCGTCGAACGTGCTGTAGTAGTACTCCACGAAGGCCCTCGCCACCGCGTCGCAGTCGCCCCCCGCTCCGCCACCGGCGTTGCCCTGCCCGTCCATTATTGCGCTACGGCGCGCGGCTCCGACAGACCGATCTGCGACGCGGCGGCTGGTGCCCGCCTGGTGTTTGTGGTGGTGGCGCACCGCGCGGTCGATAATGCTCACGGCAACTGCAGGAGAGTACGAGGACCACGCGCCGGTATTTGTAGGCGGCGCTGCGGTATGGGGCGATCCGTTTGTATAATCGAAGGAGCGCGCTGCCTTGGCGTAGGTTGCACGCCCAGATCGCGTGCGCGGGTACGTGGAGCCACGTGAGCAGGGAGGTGGAAAGGCAGAGCCGCTTCCTCAGTTGGGGAAAAAGGGCGAGGAACAAAGAGGAAAGCAGCAAGAAACAATATTCCTTGCCCCAAAAAGAAGAGTTTGTGAGAAGCATTAAATTCGTGCATGCATGTCTGCTTCTCTTCTTGTGAAATGAATTGGTACATCCCTTGGATAATGGATAGTCTGTTAATTCTTCAATCGTTCCTATAGGATGCCCCAAGCTGCACCTCATAGGATCGATTAACTTTACCTTTCCCGTTCTTTTCTTTTATATACGGATACATCCATGTTTTTTGCACATTGGTTGCGCCAAGGAAGGCACCGATCCCCTACCAACTGCCGTCGGAAGATGCACGCAAGGAATCTACCGGTGACGGCCCATGTGTAGCATCAACACAGGAACGGCATGAACACACACAGGGACAGATGATCATGCAGGCGCGCCTGATTGATTGACGTTGAGCCTCAGTCTCTAGCTCCACTCGTAGAACATGAACACCCCGACCGGCCGACCCAATCCACGCAAGGTGGAAGTAGAAGTAGAACACTGAACACCCTAGGCTCTCGGCAGACCCAGGGCAGGATTTGAGAGAGGGCACCCTACAGGATAGTTGAACTGGTGGAACTTTTACAGGGTAAAATTTTATTGATTAGCTTAGCTCGATGGTCTTGAGTGAAAGCGTGTGCCCTCACTGAGGTGTACATGGGCCCGCCCTCTGGTGCCGGAGAAACTTGTGCGCATTTTTCTTTTCTTTTTTTAGATAATGGAAAATTTCCGGCCTCTACGTTGTAACGTACTCCCTTCGTCCTGGAATAAAGAGCATTCTGGCTTTGTCCTAAGTCAAACTTTTGAAAGTTTGACCAAGTTTATAGAGAAAAATATTGACATTTAGCAAATCAAATAAGTGAAATAACAAAATATCTTTCATAATGAGTCTATTAATGGTCATTGGATGTTATAAATATTATTATTCTTTTCTAGAAAGTTGGTCAAAGTTTATCTAGTTTGATTTAGGACAAAATTAGAATGCCTTATATTTTAGGACGGAGGGAGTACACAACCTTCAATTATTACATCACTCCAGCTTCATTGCTGGATTTAAAGGAGAACCAAAAAGCAAATTTAAGCGTGACAAAGTCTATTATTATGCTTTCATCCATGACTCGCAAACAAATCTAAAGCTACCATGACGCGTATTTTTTTTTTCTGCGAGGAACTTGTCGTGCACATGGCAAAACATGAACTGAAGTTTCGCGTTTGCCCACCACGGGCACCGCACGGCGCCAAACAGAACCGAAAGCTGGAGAGGGCCGCTTTCGGCGATAGGACGGCCGCGAATCCGTCGGCGTCCTCTCGTGGGTCGCACGGCACGACCCGCCGCCACTTTCGCCGAATCAGCCAAATGGGCTGCACCACTAGACTAGACTCGTTACCCCTGCTGCCCGTGGCCGCCCAGGCGCCCACTCTTCGCTACTAGCCTACTACTTCGCCCACTCTGGAGTCAATCGAATGGTGTATCAGCAGGAAGCCACATTCCAGCTGGACCCTGCCCCAATACATCTGAGCAACAAGCTCTGGTGGCTATCAGTCCCAATAATACCAGGAGCAATCACCATCTTCAACATTGCTGCGGAGGTATTTGAATCGTTGCCTACACCATCTTACGATGAGAAGCATAGACTGCTCCGTCATCAGCTCATAGACCTGGACGATGATCAACTTGTGATATCTATTGCCTGGTGTGAGGCAACACAAGAGAATCTTGAGGGACCATCCTCGGTGGATCTCTGGGTATGGGAACACGATGCCTGGATCCTTAAGTGTCGCGTCCAATTGCCCGTGCCAAGTATACTTCAGTTTGTTGCGGACGACGTCCACTGGACAGCTTCATTGGGGTCACTGGATGGCGATGCGATCGTGGAGACGGAGAGTTGTATCGTTCACTACGACTGCCAAGGCAACCCAAGGCTGGCTCTGTACAGCGAGAAAGACTGCTTGGAGATGTCTCCGTTCGTGCTCAAGGAGAGTCTGATACCTTATCCTTACATGCGACTGAACAACCCCCCTGCTTCTGCGCTGCCATTCTTTCTGTTAGATATGTATCTGTTCAGCGTGAAGGGGCCTGGGTATTATCTTTACCTAAGCCCATTAGGGGGCGTGGGGCCCAGTATCAGGCGCTGTGCTTGATCTGAGGGCTGGCCGCATCCCTTGCAGGGATGGGCGCACGCCGCCCTAGGGCCGGCTGTCAAGCCGTGCCTTCCTTGATTAGGTTAGGCAGGTATTCCCCTGATTGGTTCTATTTCTATAAACCTCTCTCAGGGCTGCCTACATATGTACACCCATTGTATACCCTAATCAATCAAGTATTCCACGCTATCTCTATTGCTTTCATGGTATCAAGAGACCGGGATCCCCTCGATCCCGTTTCCGCTGCCTAGGGCGCCGCCGGTTCTCCTCCAGCGCCGCCCACCTCCATCTCGCACCGGTCATCTGACCGTCGCTGCCCGATGGCTCCTCCCTCCGTCGTCGACGCTCCCAAGGAGGCCGAGGACCCGGCTGCTGCTGCCGCCGCTGCCAAGGCGGACGAGACCAAGCGTCTCGCCGACGCCCGTGCTGCCCGCCTGGCTGAACGCGATGCTGCCCTAGCTCGCGCCCGGCAGGCCGAGGCCGCGGCTGCTACTGCCTCCAACGAACGCGAAGCAGCTGCTGCCCGCGCCCGGGAAGCCCTTGAAGTCGCTGCTCGCGAACGCAAGGCCGCCGCCGCCGCACTCGACGACGACGACGACGTCCACTCCGCCGCCACCGACCCCGGTCACGACGGTCGGGCTCCTGGGGACCTCTCCGGCGCCCTCCTTCTCCATGAGGCCGCCGCGCTCCTCAACCTGCACGCCCAGGCGGTGGCCGTGCAGAGTATCCGGAGCCTCGTCCCTGTCGTCCTCGACGTCAACTCCGGCAATTTCTCCCATTGGTGCGAGCAGTTCTTCCTCACCCTTGGGAAGTACTCACTGCAGGAGCACGTCGACCAGGACCCGTCCGCCCTATCATCTCCAGATTGGGTGCGCATGGACTGCGTCGTTCGGTCCTGGCTCTATGGGACACTCTCTAGCGACCTCCTCGACATTGTCATGTCGCGGAGCGCCCAGGGCGCCACCGCCCGCTCCACCTGGCTCGCCATCGAGGCCCAGTTCCTTGGGAACCGGGAAACTCGGGCCCTTCACCTCGACGCCCGGTTTCGGACCTCCGCCCAGGGCGACCTCTCCGTGACGGACTACTGCAAGCGCTTCAAGCGCATGGCTGAGGACCTTGCCAATCTAGGCGAGACCGTCTCCGACCGTACCCTCGTCCTCAACGTCCTTCGCGGCCTCAACGAGAAGTTCGCCTCCATCGGCCGTCATCTCCGTCGGGGACGTCCGTTCCCTTCTTTTTTGCAGGTGTGCGATGATCTCGTTCTTGAGGAACTGACCCTGGCCAACCAGGCTTCGACGCCCTCTACCGCGCTCCTCGCCGGCACCGCCTCCGCCCCGTCTTCCCAGCGTCCACCCGCCCCAGCCCCCCAACGCCCTCCCAGATCTGGCTCTGGGGGGGCGATGGAGGCAAGGGCAAGGGCGCCTACTCCAATGGCGGCAAGGGTTCCGGTGGCGGCCGGGGCAAGCGCGGCCCTCCTGGCAAGGGCAAGGGCGGAAACTCCGCCTCGACTTCAGCAGGCACCGGCGGCTCCAACAGCCGCTCTTCGTCCACCTCTGGTCAGGCGCCCCCGCCTTGGCCTACCTTCTACAACCCGTGGACAGGTACCATCCAGATGTGGCCTGGTCCACGGCCTCCCGTCGCCTCGCCGACCCCGACCGGCGCCCCTGCTGGCCAGGCACCCAACCAGCAGGCCCTGGTCGCCCACCAGTTGGCGCTGCAGGCGCCCCTGCAGGCTGCACCACCCGGCGCCCATCCTCAGGCGCCCCAGTTTTTCGGCGCTTCGGCCCCGTTCTCCTACGGCGCCCCTGCGGTGCCGCCCGGGTTCCAGCAGCCCATGAACGGCCTCCCGTCGTCTTGGGATCAGCAGTCCCTCGTCTCGACATTCAGTACCATGTCTCTCCAGCAACCCCAGCAGGCGGACTGGTACTTCGACTCAGGTGCTACTTCTCACATGACCTCCAGTCCTTCGACTCTTTCACACCTTTTTACTCCGCGGTACCCTTTTCCTTCATCAATTGTTGTCGGTGACGGCTCTTTGCTCCCTGTCACTGCTACTGGCGCTGCATCTCTTCTCGGTCATATGTCTCTTAATAATGTCCTTGTTTCGCCTCGACTTATTAAGAATCTTATTTCCGTTCGCCAGTTTACTTCAGATAACAATTGCTCTGTTGAATTTGACCCCGCTGGCTGTTCTGTGAAGGATCTCGCGTCTCAGAAGGTGATCATCAGGTGCAATAGCTCCGGACCACTGTACCCTCTACAGTTTCCCTCGGCTCATGCGCTCACTGCTGATTCCACCTCCTCGCTATGGCATCGTCGTCTTGGTCATCCTGGTCATGAAGTCTTAGCTAAAGTCGCTTCGGTCATCCCGTTTTGTAATAAAGCTCCTAGCACTCTATGTCATGCTTGTCAGCTAGGACGCCATACTCGTTTGCCGTTTCAGTCATCACATTCTCGTGCTACTAGTAATTTTGATCTCATTCACTGTGATTTGTGGACCTCACCGGTTCCCAGTGTGTCTGGTTTCAAATATTATTTACTCATTGCTGATGACTGTTCTCACTACTTGTGGACTTTTCCCCTTCGGGTGAAATCTGACACTTTTTCCACACTGGCAAACTTTTTCTCTTATGTGCGTACACAGTTTGGCGTTACTGTGAAGGCCGTCCAGTGCGACAATGGGCGCGAGTTTGACAAATCCAGCACACGCACATTCTTCCTCACCCATGGCGTGCACCTCCGCATGTCGTGCACCTACACCTCACCCCAGAATGGTAAAGCCGAGCGCATCATTCGCACGATTAATAATGCTGCTCGCACTTTACCTTTTTAGGCCAGCATGTCTCCATCCTATTGGGTTGAGGCTCATCAAACCGCGACACATGTTCTGAACATCCTTCCCACCAAAACACTGCAGTCTTCTACACCACACTTTGCTTTGTTTGGTGTTTTGCCGACTTATGATCATCTGCGTGTTTTTGGTTGCTTGTGTTATCCCAACGTTTCCGCCACGGCTACTCACAAGCTCGCTCCTCGTTCAGTTCTTTGTGTTTTCCTTGGCTATTCCGCTAATCATAAAGGGTACCGCTGCCTTGATTTACAGTCTAACCGGGTTATCATCTCTCGCCATGTCGTTTTTGATGAAACCTCATTTCCGTTCTCCTCGCAGCCCTCCCCTTTGGTTGCAGCGGATCTCGACTTTCTCATGGATAACACTAACCTTGTACCGGCTCCTATCGGTCCTGTACAGTGTGTGCCTGCAGGTATCCATGACGACAGGACTCGGCTCGTGGCGGCTCCCGCACGACCACGTGCGGTCACGGCGCCTTCTGCCATCCCTGGCGGCGCTTCTGCCAGCAGTCCTGCCTTGGTTGGCGGGGCTGTCTTCCCATCACCAGCATCGTCGTCGCTCGCCCCCACGCCGGGGGTTCTCCCTGCTGCGCCGGGGACATCTCCTCCACCTGCATCAGGCGCAGCAGCCTCGTCGCCAGCTGCTGTTGCTGCGCCTGGTGCCGCTTCACCGACTCGGCCAGCAGGCCTGGCGCCCGGCGCTCCTGCGCAGGCCGCCCCCACTGCTGCTGCTCCGGTGCGGTCAGCCGGCCTGGCGCCCAGCACGCCCCGTGCCCCTGCTGCGCATGGCGTCACCTCTCCGACACGGCCGGCCGGTGCGGCCTCCTCTGCGCCTGCTCCAACGCAGGCAGCAGCCCCGCCTCCTGCTGCAGGGAGGCATCCTCCAGCTGCTCCGATGGCGGTTGGCCGTCCTCTTCGTGACGTCGTCCACGTCTACTCTCGCAAGGCGGTCCATGCGCCTATTCGGACTTCGCCTGCGGCGCTCCCTCGTGGCGCCGTCCCAGTCCCGCCTGTGTCTAACCAACACGGCATGACTACTCGCGGCAAGCGCGGCGTCCGATTTCCGTCCATCTACGCCGTCTCGTCGCTGTCTCCTGTTCCTCGCACCTATCGGGCTGGTCTTGCCGACCCGAACTGGCGAGGTGCCATGCAGGAGGAATTTGATGCTTTGCTCTCCAATAGCACCTGGGATCTCGTTCCTCGTCCTCACGGTGCCAATATTGTGACAGGCAAATGGGTCTACAAGCACAAGTTCAAGGCGGATGGTACCCTTGAGCGTTACAAGGCTCGGTGGGTTCTTCACGGCTTCACGCAGCGTCCGGGTATTGATTTCGATGAGACTTTCAGTCCGGTTGTGAAGCCTGCCACAGTTCGCACTGTTCTTTCGTTGGCTGTTTCTCGCCATTGGCCGGTTCATCAGCTGGATGTGAAGAACGCCTTTCTTCATGGTCATTTGTCAGAGACAGTCTACTGCTCTCAGCCTACAGGTTTCGAGGATCCTGCTTACCCTGACTATGTGTGCCGGCTTAATCGCTCTCTTTATGGTCTGAAGCACGCCCCGTGCTTGGTACAGTCGTTTTGCCGCCTTCATCCTGCAGCTTGGTTTTGTTGAAGCTAAGACGGACACCTCCTTATTCATCTATCATCAAGGTGCTGACACTGCTTATCTGCTCCTTTATGTGGATGATATTGTCCTCACTGCCTCGTCGACGCCATTGCTTCGTCGTGTCATCAGTGCCCTTCAGCAGGAGTTCTCTATGAAGGATCTGGGAGAGCTTCATCACTTTCTGGGTATGCATGTTCAGCGTTCTGGTGATGGTCTTCTTCTATCTCAACGACAGTATATGCTGGAGATTCTTGACCGTGCTGGTATGGCTGATTGCAAACCTTGTTCAACTCCGGTGGATACGAATCCAAAGCTGCCTGCAGCTGATGGCGCCCCTGTTGCTGACCCTACGGATTTCCGGAGTCTTGCTGGAGCCTTGCAATATTTGACTTTCATTCGTCCGGATATTGCCTATGCCGTTCAGCAGGTTTGCCTTCACATGCACGACCCTCGTGAGCCTCATCTTGCTGCGCTCAAGCGGATCCTGCGCTATGTCCGTGGCACTCTCCACCTGGGTTTACACTTGCGCCCATCTGCCGAATCTGATCTCATTGTTTATTCAGATGCCGATTGGGCTGGTTGTCCAGACACCCGCAAGTCGACTTCAGGTTACGCAGTATTCCTTGGCGACAATCTGGTTTCTTGGTCTTCGAAGCGTCAGACTGCTGTCTCTCGTTCCAGTGCTGAGGCTGAGTACAGGGCTGTTGCCAATGCCGTTGCTGAGGTCTCTTGGCTGCGCCAACTTCTTGCCGAGTTGCACACACCAGTGCGTCGAGCTGCCTTGGTCTACTGTGATAACATCAGTACAGTTTACATGTCATCCAACCCCATTCAGCATCAGCGTACCAAGCACGTGGAGATTGATCTTCATTTTGTTCGGGAGCGTGTTGCTGCAGGAGCTGTCCGCGTCCTTCATGTTCCTACGAGTTCTCAGTACGCAGACATCTACACCAAAGGCCTGCCTTCTTCTGTCTTCACAGAGTTCAGGTCCAGTCTGAACGTCCAGGCTATTGACGATCCGACTGCGGGGGGGTGTTAGATATGTATCTGTTTAGCGTGAAGGGGCCTGGGTATTATCTTTACCTAAGCCCATTAGGGGGCGTGGGGCCCAGTATCAGGCGCCTGTGCTTGATCTGAGGGCTGGCCGCATCCCTTGCAGGGATGGGCGCACGCCGCCCTAGGGCCGGCTGTCAAGCCGTGCCTTCCTTGATTAGGTTAGGCAGGTATTCCCCTGATTGGTTCTATTTCTATAAACCTCTCTCAGGGCTGCCTATATATGTACACCCATTGTATACCCTAATCAATCAAGTATTCCACGCTATCTCTATTGCTTTCACTTTCGATGGCTTTGAGTTGTGATGGATATGAGCGATGCTATAGTGAAAGCTATTGTTGAGTGATGTATGAAAGTTTATGCGATCATATAATCATTTCTCAATTTCCCTGTATGCATTGACAAATTTTGTTTGTCTTGATGTCTCAAAACAGTATTCAGGCACTGTGACTCTGATAAAGTGATAATTGTTAGAAAACAAGTGTCTGTATCTTGGGCTCTAATTGTCCAGGCTACATGGGTTGTACTCATGTACCAGGCCCAGGGTCTGGCTGCCCCATGCGCTGACTCCCTAAGGGGATTCTGGCTGCAGGCGCCGGCCCTAGGGGTCCTGGCTGCCTTAGGCGCCGGCTCCAGGGTTTTAGGGTTGTGTGCGTGTGTTGATTAGGCAAGGGTTCTCCTGATTGGGTACTTTCTATAAACCCCAAGGTCACCCTTACCTATATATATATGTAACCCATGTCCTTCACCCTAATCAATCAATTATCTTGAGCCATACCTTCTCACATGGTATCACGAGTTTAGGGTTTCTCCTCAACCTAGACTTCCGCTGCCCTAGCGTGCTGCTTCTAGTGCCGCTATCATGGCCGGCTCTGCTCATCCCTCCCTGGCTGCTGCTGCCGATGCAGCTGAAACCAAGCGCCTGGCGGACGAACAGGTCACCCAGGTTGAGGCTGAGCGCCTCGCCAAGGAGGCTCGCGACGCCGCCATTGCCCGGGCCAAAGCTGCCGAGGCCGACGCCGCCGCCGCGGCTAAGGAGCGCGCCGCCGCCGCCGACCACGTCCGTGCTGCCCTGGCCATCGCCGCCAAACGCGCGGCTGCTATGCCCCTGCCCCCTCCGGCCGAGCACTACGCCGCCTCCGGTGTCAACAACGACGCCCCACCTCGGCCCTCCATCCACGAGGCCATGGTGTTCCAGGAGGCCACTGCTGTCCTCAACCTCCACACCGAGGCCGTCTCCGTGCAGAGCATCCGCAGCCTGGTTCCCGTCACCCTCGACGTGAACTCCGGCAACTTCACCCGCTGGCGCGAGCAGTTCTTACTCACCTTGGGTAAGTACTCCTTGCAGGGCCACGTTCTGCACGACGACCACTTCCCCGGGTCCCCTGACTGGGAATGCATGGACTGCGTCGTCCGTTCCTGGCTCTACGGAAACCTCTCCGGCGACCTCCTCGACATCGTCCTGCGCCGCGGCGCCGATGGCGTCACTGCCCGCGCTACCTAGCTTGCCATCGAGAGCCAGTTTCTCGGCTACCGGGAAGCGCGTGCCCTTATCCTCGACGCCAAGCTCCGCACATTGGTCCAAGGCGACCTCTCCGTCACCGATTACTGCAAGCGCCTCAAGATGACGGCCGACGATCTCGCCGACCTAGACGAACCCTTCTCCGACCGCTCTCTCGTCCTCAATCTCATCCGAGGACTGAATGAGCGGTACGCCTCCGTCGGGCGTCATCTTCGGTGTGGCCGTCCCTTCCCCCCCCTTTCTGGAGGCCTGCGACGAGCTCATCCTCGAGGAGCTCACCATGGGCTCCCAGGCCCGTCCACAGCCCTCGTCGTCGGCACCGGTCCCAGTGCCGGGCGACCTGCGCCCCCGCCCCAGTAGCCCTCTGGCCGCACCACCCCTGGCTCCAGTGGCGGCAAAGGGGGCGGCAAAGGTGGTGGTGCCCCCGGTGCCAAGTCTGGCGCACCTGCAGGAGGCAGTGCGCCGCCCTCAGGCACCCCGGCGCCACCCGGCCAGGGGACAGGTGGCCCATGGCCCACCTTCTACAACCCCTGGCTCATCGTCCCCGGGCCGCGTCCACCGACCCACCTCTCCCCGACGGCCCATCAACAGCACCAGCAAGCGATGCTGGTCCAGCAGCTGGCTCTCCACGCCCAGCAACAGGCACAGCACCCCTCCATGCAGGCGCTCCAGCAGTACCAGCAGCAGCCAATCGCACCTGCGCCTGGGCCGCTACCCTCCTTCGGCACGACTGCACCTTCAGGATTCTACCATCCCATGACGGGCCTTCCGGCGGCCTGGGATCAGCAGTCCCTCGCGTCGACCTTCAGCACCATGTCCCTGCAGCAGCCGCAGACCGGTGACTGGTACTTCGACTTAGGTGCCACATCCCATATGACCTCTGACCCTCATACTCTTTCACATGTTTTTTTCCTCACGGTATCCTATTCCTTCTTCCATTGTTGTCGGTGACGGTTCCTTACTCCCCGTCACAGCTACTAGCGCCACTAGTTTACCCGGTTCCTTGTCGCTTAATAATGTCCTAGTTTCTCCTAGACTTATTAAGAACCTTATTTCTGTGCGCCAGTTTACTTCTGACAACAATTGTTCTATTGAATTTGATCCCGCTGGTTGTTCTGTGAAGGAACTGGAGTCTCAGAAGGTGATTCTCAGGTGCAATAGCTCCGGGCCGCTCTACCCCCTGCACCTTCCCAGCGCCCATGCCTTTACCACGGCCGCCACCTCGTCACTTTGGCATCGTCGCCTCGGCCACCCTGGACGAGACGTCATGAGTCAAGTCGCTTCACTAGTTCCCTTTTGTAATAAAGATCCTAGTTCTCTCTGTCATGCGTGTCAACTAGGGCGTCACACTCGTTTACCGTTTTCGTCATCATCTTCTCGGGCATCTAGTATTTTTGAACTCATACACTGTGATTTATGGACATCTCCCATTGTCAGCGTGTCTGGTTTCAAATATTACTTAGTTATTCTCGATGACTACTCTCATTACATGTGGACGTTCCCTCTGCGACTAAAGTCTGACATGTTTGCCACTTTGACTAATTTCTTTGCTCATGTGCGCACTCAGTTTGCAGCCATTGTGAAAGCTGTCCAGTGTGACAACGGTCGGGAGTTTGACAACTCCAGTACCCGTGCTTTCTTCCTCACCAACGGCATCCACCTCCGTATGTCGTGTCCCTACACATCATTCCAGAATGGTCGAGCTGAGCGCATTATTCGCACCATCAATAACGCTGCTCGCTCCCTTCTCTTCTAGGCTAGCACGCCGCCGGCCTACTGGGTAGAGGCCCTTCACGTCGCCACCCATGTGCTGAATATCCTGCCCACCAAGACTCTTCAGTCTTCCACGCCTCACTTCGCCTTGTACGGCGTTCAGTCGAGGTAAGATCACCTTAGAGTCTTTGATTGTGCTTGCTACCCAAACCTGTCCGCCACAGCCATCCATAAACTTGCTCCACGGTTCTCTCTCTGTGCCCTCCTTGGCTATTCTCCTAACCATAAAGGATACCGCTGCCTTGACCTTCAGTTGAATTGAGTCATCATTTCACGCCATGTTGTGTTTGATGAAGGCTCGTTTCCTTTCTCTCGGCAGTCTCCCACTCCTGAATCCGAGCATTTTGAGTTTTTGATGGATAATGCTAACGATGTGCCAACTCCCATTGGCCTAGTACCTTCTCTGTTGCCGACAGGTTCACCAGGAGCTCCCGCACAGCCACGTGCGGCCCATGACGCCCCCGCACAGCCACGTGCGGCCGCCGATCAGATGGCGACACGGTCGGTTGGCTCGCCCAGCTCGGCCCTCCCTGCTTCGCCACCACGCCTGGCAGCCTCACCGGGCCCATCCGCGAGCTGCTCGGTTGCGGCCTCGCCAGGCCCGTCTGCCCGTCCGCCACCTCCCCTAGCCGCCTGGAGGTTCGTGCGTCGCCAGGATGTCCAACCGGCCCACTGGCCATCTCGTCCGGCCACCTGGGAGCCTCCTCCCCTGGTCGCGTGGGCTCGCCCGGCCGCCTGGGTGCTCCTGCGCCCACGCCCGGGCCCCTGGGTGTTCCTGTGCCCCGTTCTGGTGGTCTGGCCGGCGTGCCTGATCGCCCGGCAGGGGCGCATCGCCTCGTCTACTCCCGGCGCCCACGAACACCGGCGCCTCCTCCAGCACCTGCGCCTCCTCCAGCACCTGCGCCCCTGCCCAAAGATGCTGTACAGGTCTCGCCGGTCGCCAATGCTCATCGTATGACCACTCGCGCCAAGGATGGTCTTCGATTCCCAGCGGCCTACTCCAGTACACCGCTGTCCTCGATTCCTCGGACTTTCCATGCTGCCCTCGCTGATCCAAATTGGCGAGCAGACACGGAGGAAGAATATTCTGCTCTTCTTCAGAACAACACCTAGGATCTGGTCCCTCGACCTCACCACGCCAATGTTGTGACCGGAAAGTGGATATTCAAGCACAAGTTCAGGGCAGATGGTACTCTTGAGCGCTACAAGGCTCGTTGGTTTCTTCGGGGTTTCACTCAGCGTCCAGGGATTGATTATGATGAGACTTTTAGCCCGGTTGTCAAGCCTGCCACCGTTCAGACAGTTCTCTCTCTTGCACTCTCCCGCAGCTGGCCGGTACACCAGCTTGACGTGAAGAATGCTTTTCTCCATGGCACTTTGACCGAGACTATTTTTGCTGCCCAGCTATCTGGTTTTGAGGATTCCTCCCATCCTGGATTTGTGTGTCGACTCAACAAGTCTCTCTACGGTCTCAAGTAGGCTCCCCGGGCATGGTACAGTCGTTTTGCAGCATATCTTCTGTCACTTGGATTTGTGAATGCGAAAACTGACACCTCCCTGTTTGTCTATCACCGCGGTGCTGAGACTGTTTATCTTCTGCTGTATGTTGATGATATTGTGCTCACAGCTTCCTCACAGGATATACTTCGGCGCACTATCTCTGCTCTCCAAAGAGAATTCAGCATTAAGGATCTTGGCGAGTTACATCACTTCCTTGGGATGCATGTTTAGCTCCGCAATGGCTGCTTCTACTTGTCCCAGCGACAATACATGATGGAGATATTGGACCATGCTGGCATGGCTGAGTGCAAACCTTGTTCTACTCCAGTCGACACCTCTCCCAAGCTTTCGGGCAATTCTGGTAACCCTGTTCAGGATCCCACTGATTTCCACAGCTTGGCTGGCGCCCTTCAGTACCTGACTTTCACTCGTCCAGATATTGCCTATGCCGTTCAGCAGATTTGTCTTCATATGCATGATCCCCGGGAGCCTTATCTGCCCGCACTCAAGAGGATTTTGCGTTATATACGAGGCACTCTACACTTGGGTTTGGTTCTTCGTCCTACAATTCAGCATGAGTTGGTGGTTTACTCTGACGCGGATTGGGCAGGCTGTCCTGATACTCGCCGATCCACTTCTGGTTATGCCGTGTTTCTTGGAGACAACCTCATCTCCTGGTCCTCCAAGTGTCAGAACACTATCTCCCGTTCTAGTACGGAAGCCGAGTATTGTGTTGTTGCCAATGCTGTTGCCGAAGCATCCTGGCTGCGCCAACTTCTCGGCGAGTTACAGACACCCTTGCATCGCGTTACTTTGGTCTATTGTGACAATATTAGCGCCGTCTACATGTCCTCCAACCCAGTTCAGCATCAACACACCAAGCACATTGAGATTGATCTTCACTTCGTGCGGGACCGCGTTGCTCTTGGTGATCTTCGTGTACTCCAAGTGCCGACCACTTCTCAGTACGCCGACATCTTCACTAAGAGGCTGCCTTCTTCGGTTTTTACTGAATTTAGGTCCAGTTTGAATGTTCATTGTACTGACGATCAAACTGCGGGGGGGGAGGGGGTGTTAGAAAACAAGTGTCTGTATCTTGGGCTCTAATTGTCCTGGCTACATGGGTTGTACTCATGTACCAGGCCCAGGGTCTGGCTGCCCCATGCGCCGACTCCCTAAGGGGGTTCTGGCTGCAGGCGCCGGCCCTAGGGGTCCTGGCTGCCTTAGACGCCGGCCCCAGGGTTTTAGGGTTGTATGCGTGTGTTGATTAGGCAAGGGTTCTCCTGATTGGGTACTTTCAATAAATCCCAAGGTCACCCTTACATATATATATGTAACCCATGTCCTTCACCCTAATCAATCAATTATCTTGAGCCATAGCTTCTAACAATAATGACATGAAAGATTATGATCTGGTGCTCACTGTTCTGTCTAACTATATGATTTTTGTTCTCTGCTTTCAACATTTCAAAGCACCATATGATCAAAATCTGTAGGTTCTTGTTTCATGAATAGGAAAAGCCCAAGATGGCCTGGGCGATCAATACTGAATTGGCGATGCCATGAGTTTGTGTATTGTATGGTGAATTACTGTGTTTTTTAAGCAGAAAAAGCGTTGCCCCCCTACAGTACATGAATCTTTGCCCCCGCGTCGCCCCCCCGTAGGCGACTCGGGTGGCAAACCCTAGTGCCGCCGCCTCTAGCTTTCCCCTCCCTCCTCCACCTCGCCGCTGCCGGAGGGGCCGCCGGAGGTCCGTGCGGGCCCCGAGGAAGGCGGCGGCGGGGTCTTCCCTCCCGTTGGCTCACGGATCTCGCGTGGGCGGCGAGTTCTCGGGGCCGGGCGNCTTGGATGGCCGGCCGCGGCCGTGGTTGGCCGTGGCCGTGTGGCCGTGGTTGGCCGTGGGCGGCCGTGGCTGTGGCTGGCCGTGGTGATCGGGAGCCGCCGGCTCTACCGGTTCTGGGCCGTGGCGGCCTGGAGTTGGTGGGGTCGGGGGCGTGCTGCGCGCGGGCGACGGGTGCTGTGGTATGGAGGTGCTGCTCCCTTTCTCCTCCCCGACGGTGTTTCTGGTCCGGCGCCACTCTAGTGGTGGGGCTGGGGGGCTGCTGTTGCTTGTTGGGGGCGCCGCGGTGGTGTTTTGGGCTGTGCCGGGCCTCTTCCAGTAGAGGCGTTGCGGAGGCGAGGGGGAGAGGGCTGCTGGCATGGCCGAGTGTGTGCGGCAGGCATGGTGCTGAGCCGGGCGTAAGCCTTCACTGACACTTCTGTCGGTGGCAATGGTGGCGTCGCCCTTGGGGCGTCGTTCTCCCTGCTGGGGACACCATTGCGAGGCACCAAGTTTTCCTGCTGCATGGGGCTCCTTATGGTGAAAACCCTGTCCATCTTTGGATGTGCGGCGGCGGCACCTTGGCGTCGTGCCCTCCGTGGAGACGTCGTATGTGGAGGCCTATCTCGGCTTGTGGCAGTGGGTGGTGGTTGGTCGGTGGAGTTGCCTGTGTGCAGCGGCAGAGGGTTTTCGCTCAGTCCGTGTTGGCGGGATGGTGCAGAGGGCCCATGGGTACTAGAGGTCTTGAGTTGGCGCGCAAGGTGATGTGGTGATCTTGGCGACGGCTGGGCGGAGGTGTTGCTCTCTTTGCGGTTTCAGATATCTGAGTCCTTGGCAGAGGAGTGAGGCGGTGGGAGAGGCGAGGCCCCCACGCAGAGTGGCCAGGATCAGTGGTTTCCATTGTTGCTGCGACGGGAGTGTTCTACTGAAGCTACACTGAAGCTACACTGAAGCAGGGGGATCGACGATCGTGTGTGTGTGGCTTGAGGGGGATAGTCCCATGGTGGAGGAGTTCGGGTAGCCTTTCGGGCTTGCAGCGGGCTGCGGCTTTGGCGTGGCACAGCGTTGGTGACGATGGCGCAGTTTTCGACGGCTTGCTTTCAGCTCCTCTCCCAGGCGGTGGTGGTGTAGCGTTATGTTGTGTGCGTTGTTTGCGTGCGTTGTTTCTGTGGTGGTGGTGTTCGCTTCGGCGCATGATGTACAACTGCTTTCTTCTTAAATGACATAGCAGTGCTCCTGCTTTAATTTCAAAAAAAATACTGTGTTTTTCGCTTAGCTGGGAATCTGTACCTGAAATTTGAAAAGTTCATGCCTCTTTGCCCTTAAAAATGTTCCAGATTGTGCAGTGTTATGTCTGTATCCGTTATATGGTAGGAACCCATCTTGTTTTTGCATTGTGATGCAGATAGAGGCAATGGGCAATGGATATCTGCTTGTCAGCTGATCAGGTAGATACTGAGCTGATTGAATAGGCACTTCATTTCTTTCCAGTTGTCTGTCTCTGTTGACAAATATGTCTTTCTTGATGTCCCATGACGATGCTCTGTGGTTTGCTGTTGTCTCCAAATGGAGTGGCTCTTAATGACATGAAAGTTTATGATCAGGGATTATGTAGTTAGTTTTCTGGTTACATATTTCAAAGCATCATCTGTTTGAAATCTGCTGGTTTTTATTTCATGAATGGGAAACCCTGATGTGGCTACTGTGATTGGTTCAGCTCATGATGATTGGTCAAAATAATTTATACATATGCCTCAGCCCTTGTCCGTTGACATGTACGGATGTACCACGTGGTACTGTATGATGGTAGGAGACCATCATCCTTTTTGCTTTCTCATGTTGATGCCAGACAAATATTTTCCTTTTGATCTGCTATCTGTTAGTGTCCTTGATGCTTATGTTATTATGATTTTTAGATGGAATCCTTCACTCCAGAGAAAATAACTTTTTGTGTGATTCATTGAGGAATGTATTGTTTATTCCCTTGAATCCACGGTGCCCTTGCCAAATTTACACTGTAGCCAGATTCACCAGTTAGATCTGGCAATGCAGAGACTATTAGATGTGGTGTCCATTCAGAGGTTCCTTGCAGAATTCTTGATTGTTGGAAACTACCAGTTTACTCTCTTTGAACTTCGTATTATTCTTGTTTGCAGCATTGGTATGCCAGATTGTTTTTTGGCAAAAGTCTGAAAAGCTTCATTAATAAAAGCATTATGCTCTGTTTGTTTCCAATGGAGATTCACTGCAGGACTCATTACAAACAAAATTGATGTTGCCGCCCACCTGAGCCGTGGCGTACTGGAAGGCTTTTTGTGTCTGTTACTGCCTCAACTTTATCATGCCAGTGATCCATTAGATATGAAGCTTGATTGATTGTAATAAATTATTGTTTCCCCATTTATATGATAGATCCACCAAAGAAGAAAGAGGATACCTTATTATTGCTAAGGCTATGCCTGCAAGGACATGGAGGGGGAAGATGATGATTATGATTGACACCACGGAGGAGCAGAGTAACTTTCATCATCGATTTACAATCTGTTGGTCATTTTGTAGTGGAGCTAATTTCTTCCTTTAGGCATGGGTTGCTTTGGGAGACTGGTTGGAAAAAGATTCTACTAGAAGGTAATATTTGGTTTCTTTTCCTGACAGGTATATATTATCTGAATAAATGAACAAACAATTGTTCATTGGAACATGTTAGAAAGGCACAGAAAAATGCAAGTAAAGGATTGATTCCCTTTTTTGGTAACTTAATGTTTTGTTTCATTAGTTTAATTCTGTCCTATTTCTATGGCGTCGTGCACATACTGTGGTATGTCGTATGTGAGATGCTAATACATTATTTCAGGCAAGACCGATTGGCATGATGGAGAAAACAAGCACCAACACCACCACTGCAAATTCGTTTCTTAGCACGTGCTGGTGGAATATGAGTTTCCATGAGTGGCCAAAGACGAGGATAATAAAGATAGGGAACAAACTCATGGCCATTGCGTTTGCGTATGCCTCTAGCAGTTTGATCAAAATTCTGTGCTCAAATCTAAATCACGCCCTTGGTAGCAAACGATACTTTCATTTTCTGAGCAATAGAAAAGACTGCGTGCTCATAAAAAAGCATGTATTAAAGCCTAAAAAGTATACAGATTTCGTTTCAAAATCTAGAACACAAACACGTGCAGCTACTCTTCAGTCTTCAGGAGCAAAACGTGCCCTTGCTCATCACCTTCATTGCACACCAAATAAATACGGTAACAGAGCATGCTAACCTAGCTGGCATAGCACTGCATATCTTCCACAGATAAACGACACACACCACTTGCTGACCTACGAAACTCTACTGGGATCTAGTTCGGAACAAGACAAAATCCGGAAAAAGACTACTCCAATTCCTCGAATTCGCGGGTGGCGCCGGACTCGACCGTGTAGTCGGCGTTCTCAGGGTCGGTCTTGAAGGCGATCTCGGCGGAGCAGCGGACGCACTTGGGTGACGTTTGGATTGTTGGAAATGTTGGATGGGTTTGGGAAATAAGAGGCAAGATAAATCATTTCCAATGTTTGGCTTATGGGTTAGGGAAAAGATGTGGATTGGGAATGGGTTACGAAGGCCTCGTTTCCCAGCAATTGAAATCCAGGGCCGAAGGTGGGTTATGGTTGGGATAGAGTGAGAAATATAAGAAATTACAAAATTGCCCTTTGTTATAATGATCCTCATATGTTGCTTCTTTGTTTAGAAAGGGTATTTTGGTCATTTGTACTTCTTTCCCTATCCCTATCCCACACCAAATCAAACAAAGGATAGGGAATACATTCTTATATCCCATTCCCATACCCACCTCATTTTATCCAACTTTATTTCCCTTTCCCTTTCCCTTTCCCATTCTAATCCAAACGCCACCTTGAAGTAGAAGCGGAAGATCTTGTCGGCGCCGATGTACCTCTCGCCGTCGGTGAGGTCCTCCTTGAAGGACCAGAGCATGGTGCCCTTGTCGAGGCGCACGCCGCAGCCCACAGGCGTCGCGGAGGAGGCGCATCGGCAGCCTCAGGCGCGAATAGCGCGCGCGCCTGTCCCTCAGATTGGTCAACACCATGTCGCCCTCGGTAGATCGCTGGCTGGGCTTGATGTCGCGGGTGACTGCCGCCGGCGCGTGGGGCTGAGGCGTCTCAGATGGTTGCGAGTTGGCGAGGCGGCGGCGCTCCGCACTCGATCTCGATTATTATTAGACCTGGCGATGCGTGTCTCTTGTTGTACCAGCCCAGTAGTAGAGCCCAGCAGGGCAATCATCGAACGGCCCATTTGCTTGTAGTCACAGCCCAACTTGGTAGCGTCTTGTGGGCTTGGTTTGGAAAAAGTCCTATTTACCTCCTTAGATAATGGACCAAGTTTGTGTTTCCTCCTAGGACTCAAAAACTGTCCATTCTGACTCAAAAACCATCCATTCTGACTCCTTCATCTCATAAAACTGGTTGCGAAACCCCTTGACCAGAATCGAGAGCAGTTTTGGCTGACTTCACGACATGTGGAAATCCAACATGGCACAAGCTCACATGTCATACACCGTCCGAGACGTCAAATTTTCCGTAATGCCCGAACTTCCTCTCGTTTGTTCCTCTGCCGCCTACTCCACGCCGGTCGCGCCACTCTTCTCCACTCCCGCCGGCGCTCCTCAGCTTTTCTCCATCCCCACCACTCTGCACTCCAAAAGTCCTCCCCTTTCTTCCCCAGATCAGAGCCAGCTCGTCGTGTGATGCCATTCCGACCCTGAGAGTAGGCACTGACATCTTGACAGCTTTGACCGCTGCATCGGGTTGGCCTACCCATGCAGAGATGTGTGGGCTCAGACAGCCGCACTCGCGGGGCCAGCAGCGGGACCGTTGGCAGGAGTGGCGCAGGAGGTCGATGAGGATAGCCGCGGTGCTGCTGGGCGAGGCCATCTCTGCTCTCACCGCGATATGCCACCATACCCTCGCCTTCGCCTGGCCTGCCCTAGACGGCTTGGTGCCGCCGGCAGTCGTGGCCCCGCCGTGCGCGGCTGCCCTTGCTTGGCCTCATGGCCTGCGCCTAGCCTCCCGCTGTGGCCGCGACGCGTCGTCCACCCAGCCTGGCCGGTGGGCCTCGCTTGGTGACTTGCCATGATGGCCGAGCTCAAGCTCGCCGGCATCTTCCCACAACCACAACATGGTGGCAAATGGGGATGGAGACGGCGTAGGCCATAGACGTTGGTTATCCCAGCCCGGTCACATTGACAGGTAGGCCCGTGACACATGTGAATCGCAACGCGTACATGATGTGGCGCCAGCCAGGATAAGACCAGAGTGGATTCGGGTTGAGGAGGTCACTTGTCCAGTTTCACGAGAAGAAGGAGGCAGAACGAATGGTTTTCGAGTGGCAGGAGGAAACATAAACTCGGCCTACTATCCAGGGAGGTAAATAGAATTTTTTCCGCTTGGTTTGGGTATTCCTCTAGGGCCCACGCTTGTGTGCTCAACTCGGTCAGAACATGAAGGAATAAGTCCATTCCGTAACCCTCATATATTAGTGTCGTTCGATTTACAACTCTCAACCGCAAAATCATTTATTTAACACCTCGAACAACTGAAACCGTCCAATTTACACCCTTCGGTGGTTTTAAAATCGGTTTTTGCTGATGTGGCACCACATCAGCCGTCCTACGTGGCGCCACGTCAACGGCATAGGGGTGAATTGGACATCATTGATAGTTTGAGGGTATCAAAGGCTTTAAAAAATATTCTTAAGAAAATATGTGCAATTAAAATCCTAAAATCTTGCTTAATCTTAAAAAATTCATAGAAAATTCATTTTAGCTCAGAAAAATATGAAACCAGTTTCATATTTTTTATAAAATCATTCTTTATCTCTTAATGCCAAGTTATGAAGTGGTGACATGAAACCTAGGGCCAGAGAAAAAGGTTGCAAAACTAGATTGTTACAAAAATGCTCTAATTACACTTATTTTTATTTTAGTTTAAAATTAGGTGATTCTTAATGAAATTCAACTTCAGTCTCGCCCGTTTGAAGTTGGGTCTCAAACGATATAGGTGATCATAATAGATAAGAGTAACTTAACTTCCAAAAGTCTTAAAATTAAAAGATCATAATAACCTCTTATGAAATCTACTTGTCATCGAATTGAGCTAGCGATCTTTGTAGTATGGACCGTCAATGTCAACAGAGTCATTCTCAAGGCCTATTAAACTACTTAGAATAAATAACATGAACAACTTTTAGCAAAAAATAAAAGAATAATTATAAAAGATTTAAATAACTTATAACTACACCATAAAAGATAAAGCATGATTTTAGAAAAAAAATATAAAACTAGTTTCATATTTTTCTGAGCTAAGACAATTTTTTTATGAATTTTCTAAGAGTAAGCAAGATTTTAGGATTCTAATTGCACATATTTTCTTAAAAATATTTTTATTTTTTTAAAGTCTATTTGACACCCTCAAACTATCAATGAGGCCAATTCACCCTCTCGCTGTTGATGTGGCGCCACGTAGGAATGCTGACGTAGTGCCACATCATCAAAAAACCGCTCTCAAAACTACCAATATCTTGGGGGGTGTCAAATAAGTGGTTTTGCAGTTGAGGGTTGTAAATCGAATGACGCTGTTGCAGTTGAGGGTTGTAAATCGAACGACGCTGATAGATGGGGGTTACGGAATGGACTTCTTCCGAACCTAAATGGTGTGTCTATTTGAGCACCGACGAAACGAGAAAGGAATCTTTCCATTTCGGCGTAGTGTAGTTGTTGAGCACCGACCGCCGAACACTGTGAGGCACTACAACAAACCATTTATTCTGTGACGGATTTTTTGTGACGTATTCAGAGAACGTCATAGATTTGCAACACTGGATATTAGGCCCAAAATATAGTGACGTTTTAACCAATCCGTCACAGTCTGGCCCAAAATATAGTGACGTTTTAACGAATCCGTCACAGTCTGGCCCACTAACTACATGGTGTTTCTAAAAAAAAACTATATGGTGATTTGGTGGGTGCGTTAAAATACAAAAAAAGATAAAAAATACTCCACGGTTTTGAACTGGAGACCTAAACAAAAATATAAAATAAAAAGAAAGTAGGAGAAAAATCGTGCAGTCCATGGTTATGCAGAAAAAAGAAAAAACATAGCACACCACCTAAGATTCGATCCTGGGTCTTGGCGTTTGCTACTGCCACCAAATACCACAAAAAATTCTGCACCCAAGAGGATTCGAACCCTGCACCCGAGGCATAGTGACGAGCTCATCTCCCACCAGACCACTTGCTTGCTTGTGCCAAAATTTGTTATTGTCATTTAATTAAATTAAATGTATTATATTGCTGGAACATGATGGGGGCCATGGCTCCTCTTTGTCACTGACTTTATGCATTATTCTGATTGCACCGCGGATGTCAATACTAATCTTTCATTAGAAAATGAAAAAAAAGGGGTCGCACGGCGACTCGAACCCGTGACCTGGAGGAAGGAATGCGGATGCTTTACCACTGAGCTGCCTTGTGTGTTGTGTTTAAAATTGGCAATCCCATTCTTTATACTCTTCATGGAGTTAGCGGGATAGATGGAATTTTGCGTCCACGTGGCGGCATTGGGATGGTGGAGTTCTTCACCACAGACCACGTGGCGCGCTCAGCTCGCTGCTCGCATTGTTGTAACTGGTATTTCTCAGGCATAGTAACTTCAAATTTGTTGGTTCTTTTTTCCTATTTTTTCTAAAATCACGCTCTATCACTTGATGACATTTACTTGGATGTAAACTGTTATTTTATAGAATTTGTTATATACCTTGTCTTTTTCAACCGAAGTACGAAATAGAAAAAACATGCTTTTGCATAAGAGTTGCTAATGTAACTTGATATTTGCAAATGTTATGGTCAAAATAAGGTAGTGTCCAAAGTTGAGGTGTATATGAGTTGGAACATGTTATGTGGTATTGAAATCTCAAAGTTTGACTTAGATTTGTATGAAACATTGTGAGAGATCTATCCATTTGTGAGCAATGCATGTTATCACTTTATTAAAACTACTTAAGTTTTTTATGGCAAGATTGTGGAACAAAAACATGTTGTTATGCCAATTTGTAGAATTTTTTGACCAACTTCAAATATTATTGTATTATTATATGGTAATTTGGAGATAGAAGTTTGAATTGTCCCTAGAAGACAATTGAATTTTTCATCTATCTTCTAGACATGGAGTAGTATGGAACATATAAGCCTAAAAATAACTTTTGTGCAAATTCTTAAGTTTTATTGGAGGTACACTAGTTCACTTAAAATTACTTTCGACGAGCACGCAAAAATTCATTTAAATGACGAAAAATACCAAATCTGTTTAGAAATTCTTGAAGTTTCTACAAAACAACTTATTTACAGACTAGTATATATAAAAAATAATGATTTATATAAGATAATTATTTTTGTATGTTACTTCACAATGGTGTAAGAAAAAGAAAAAAAAATAAAAAACATTAAGCAGAAAGTGTGCTTCAACAAGCATTATTTCGGCCCATATAACCATTTGGCCCATCAAAGAACACCATTTTTAACCATTGGATCGAGTTTTTTACGGCTCAGATGATCCGTGCGTCAAATAAATATGCGTAGACCCCCAAACCCTAACTCCTCCGTCGCCCTCCCTCCCCTCAGCCTCCTCACCCGCGCGCCGCTCCCATCCCCTCCCCGCGCTCCGCTCCACCGCCGCCACCGCGCGCTGCTCCGCCTCCTCCTCCCGCATCACCCGCCTCTCCTCCTCGCCCCTCTCGCGCCCTCCTCGCCTCCCTCTCTTCGATGGGCGCACAGCCAAGCGGCGTCCATGGCTGTCAGGGCGCCTCCACGCCGACAAGCCCCCAAGTCATGACGCCCTCCTCGCCTTCCCCGCCAAGAAGCCATTGCGGCCATGGCCGGCAGGCCGGTGCAAGATCCGGCCACGGCGAGCCTAGGTCCGGCCGCCGGGGACACATATCCAGTGGCACGGGCGCATGGCCAGGTGGCCACCGCTTCGGCGATGGGTCGTAGAGACCACGGGCCCAGCGGAGTCACCTCCGCGGTCGCCGCAGTGAATGACGATACAATTTCGTCTCCCTCTGTCCGTTCCTGAGCTCTTTCTTTTTCAGCATTTTCGGGTGGATTTTTTGTGAATTTCGGTTCGTCGGATTTGACTGTGATTCTGGTGAAACTTCCTGGGGCAAATAGATGCTAGAGTATACGTGAGCAAGCCTGGGGTGATTCCCCAACGAATTTCTTACTCGAGCACCTCAGATTTTAAAGTTTCCCCAAGATTTGCTCTCCCCTTAGGGTTCCTTGAGATTTCTGTCAGTAGCCAATAGTTGCAGCTCAGCTCTTGATACTGTATTCCTCTTGTAATTCCTAGGTCATTTTAGTTCAGTCAAGCTGAAACTGTATTCCTCTTGTAATTTAGGTTAACTTGCTGCTGGTGGAGCACATCATCCGGGAGGAGAACATGATGGTCGTGCAGGAGATCCTCGAGCTCTTCTATATTTGTTCTACTTCAAAACTACCATAATTGACTCATGTTTTACTTTGCTGCATAAATTATTGTCTTTATGGTAAACTACCACAAATGTGGAATGCTCTGAACTGAAAGTGTTCGAAAAGTTTTAGCTATGTCAGTAAACTGTATGCATATTTCATGGAACCTATGTATGTTTGCAACGCAGGTCTTGCATGTATTGTTTTCTTGTTTAAGATCGGCATTGGTCGTGCAAGTTGTTTGGAAGTGTTCTAATAATTTTCAGTTTAACTGTATGGGCTAGGAGAACAACTGTTCCTACCTTACACAGTTACACCTTGGGTGAAAAATACTAGCATTAGTTGCAAAAATAGTTGCTCTTAATTGATTATGCTATGCCCTCCTAGTTAATTAATCTTGCATCATTTTCATCTTGCAGCTGTAGGTGGACAGCAGCAGCACGAGCAGCTTCTCTCAGGTTGCTCTCTCAGGAAAGCAATGATAGCAGTTTATCTAATGTGAATTACTCTTGTGTGACATTTCATTTTTCATGCTATAGTGTCTAATGATTAGGTGTGATATGTCATTTTCATGCTAATGTGAATTAATTTTAGTTTCAAAGAGTTGTCCATTACTTTCAGTTTCGATACTAAGTCAAAAAAAACTTGCTTCCTTGCTAGCTTGTGATCAACCACAGTACTTCTAGTACAACAGTTTTCATGATGCATGTTAGCTTGACTATCAACCACTGTTGTATTTTTGGAGAACTTCTTGGCTATCATCTGATACAGTTTACTTGTTCACATGCTCAGGTACAAACTGGCATCCTTTTTGTTTTCCCAAGGTAAACAACATCTTATAATCAGATGTGCTCACTGTAGGTCGAAGATAAGATGCAGCAAGGAACCACCAGCTAAAAGAGATGGTTTTTGAGGATCAGATACAACTAGTAATAAGCTTAATTTTGGTACTTGCTGTGTTTCTGTTTCTAGAACCAAACTGCTAGCTGGCATAGTCTCTTGTGCATTGCTTTTGATGCAAGATGAAATCATGAATGTAATATTGAGCTTGTTCTTTAACATGTATTCAGTTTGTTGCATACATTCAATTTGGGACATGCAGTATAACTTTCAGATAATTAAATTGTATCCCTATGCTTATTATCATTAGTTTTGGTGACATGCAGGAGAGAAGACAACATGTGCATAATATAATCTGTACAATGCTGCTAGATGATGACCAGCACAACCGCAATACATTTCGGTGAGCCCTAATCCCAATAGGATATAACTTGTTATAATTTGATAGTAGTCTATTGAATTCACAATTCTTTTTATTGCAAATATTGCTGACTGAAAGTATTTGACAATGTGCTCTTTTCAGGCTGGGGATCAGATGCAAGGAACAAGTATATAGCAATCTACATGATCTTATATCTTCATATTAGTGCTTTAAAGTTTAGCATGTATTGCTAGTTGTGTCGCCGAATGAAAATTTGTATGTGTACTTTTTGGTGCGGGTACAGCTGGATTTTTTTTATGGTAGTGGTTTTTGGTTCTTGTAAAATTGTTTGATAAATTTTGTATGTCTTGTGGGCTGAATTGATCATTCTGTTAAATGGGCCGATTTATCATTTTGGCCCATTAATAAATGGGCTGTTTTTATTTTGGCCCGTTAATAAATGGGCTGCCATGATGACGTCATTGTACACGTCATCATCCATGTCAGCGGCCACGTTAGCATGGAAAGCCACGTCAGCATCGCCATGTCAGCGCCATGTCAGTGTCCACGTCAGCGCCGTGTCAGTGTCCACGTCGGTGCCATGTCAACATCCATGTCGATGCCATGTCAGCAGTCTATTCGATCCGTGACGAAATTTGTGACGTTCATTTTCGTCATAAAGATTGGGCCTGGGCTGGACTACACGGGCTCAAAACCATTCTATGACGATTAGAAATCGTCACGGATTGCTTCAATCTGTGATGGATTCAGTTAAACCGTCACGCGATTTAATCTGTGACGCTCAATCCATGACGTTTTTTGAAACCGTCATAAACACTATTTTATGACGAATTTTCAGTGATCTATGACGAAATTGTTCTGTCATAGAATAAATGGTTTCTTGTAGTGAGGGCAGGCCCAACGTGGGCACCCGTTGAATAGCTTCACTAGAAAAGATATCCTCCACGTGGATACCCTGTCTTCAGAAAATTAAAGTCCCAACGCAAGAAATGAGGAAAATTTGTTGGTGGACACTCTTCAAAGGTTGCTTTTACCATAGGCCACTAAATTTTGTTGTCTTTGCCAAAATACACGATTAAACTGTGGTAATTTACTCAGCGACACTTTGCCTATTATTATATTTAACTCTATTAGTAATCTATACAAATTGACTGTGCTGCCCGGCTGCCCCTGAACTCATCTCTCCTCTCCGATTGACTCGAGCGGTGAAAAAAGTGTGAAGTTCCGGCAGCCGCGGTGCTCTATTGGAGTGCGCGCTGCCCGCTCGCGGTGGCCTCGGGCCCTCGGCTCTCGATTCCGGTGACGGAGCCCACTCCAAACAGCCACGACGCTCGATTCCAGCGATGGTGCTCCCTCCCAGCGAAGGGACCCGCTCCAGGCATCCTGCAGTGTCTCGACGCTGGGCGGCATCTTGCGCTGCGCCACGACGCTTCTCGCCCAGCATCTCAGGTTGCAGCGCATCTGCAGGCCAACTGGTTGCCTGTTTCTCCGCTTTGCATCTCTGTAAATCAGCTAGCACAATTAGCTTGATTCACTTCCTTAGCTTGTTTAGCTTCCTTGTATACCGACTAGGATTAACTTCCTTGGCCAAGATGCATGCAAGAATGCAAGATCATCGAGCGCCTCGTGGGGTCTGGGCGTCTGGCAGCGCTCACTCCAGAGTCCAGAGTGCACTGCGGCCGCCGGCCGCCTGGAATGCATACTTTTTTTCGCGAGTCAATTGGAGAGGATGAGACGAGTTCGGGGGTAGATAGGGGCAGGATAGTCAGTTCGTGTAGTTTTCTACTAAAATTCACATAGGACCGATGAATTAATTGGTCATCTCTCTCAACTTTCAACCCTGCCGAGGTACAGGTATTTGATCAGAAAGCTGAATTTCTGCCGATGTAAATTGCCATTCTTTTAGGGGTTTACGGCATGCCTACCGAGAATTTGGGTGGAAAATTGTAATTTTCCTGACATGTGCCTGTGATGTACAAGTCTAGTGTCCTAAGCAAATTACCACGGTTTAATAATGTCTTCTAGCAAAGACAAGAAATTTTAGTGGCTTACGGCAAAAACCATATTTGAAGAGTATCCAACAGAGAGACAAGAAATAATCGTCTAGTTGTCCCTCTGTCTTCTACATCTGTCAAAAAGTGACCTTCTCTCTCATCAAAGCTGATACTTTTCTCTAAAACACCCAAGTCTTCTGCAAGAAGCATCAAGAAATTTAGAGCTACTACTTTTTCTATCCGAGTCTGTATCTGTGTGAGACCACCATCTATCTAAAGTGGGCTTGCTCTCGGACAACATCTCCTCCTGTGATCCGGAAATCAGAACACGACCCTTTGGTCGCTTCATCAGTCATTACCAATGTATGTAAACCACGCGCCCGGAGCCCCGGGCACTTGCACACGCGGTCCCATCCCGTTTTCTTTCAGCACTTCAGCAGCCCACGCCCCAGTTCCCGCGGCCGCGGGCTTGCACACACTGACACACCGACACACGAGACACTTGTCTCTGGTATAGGTGTACGCTCCAGTCTCCAGTCCATGCGCTCGAGTCTTTGAGGGCCTAAAATTCCACGCGCGTGGGCACCCATGCATCAGCATATCCGTATGGATCGCTGTGCAAGTCGTGGTCAAGCAGTTGGGCGCTCCGCGACGATGTCCGATTGGACAGGGGGCACACAGTGCCACCACAGTTACACAGATAAGACGGCGGACGCTAGCTAGACAGACAGCGCCACAACGACAAACACGCATCTGGAGTCGTTCGTTGCAGTCTTGCAGATTCAGAACGAGAGGCTCGGGAGAGACGAAATCTTTTCTGCGGATGCCAATTATTCCACAGCCTCAATAACAAACCATCCACGATCTCACATCACACCGTGCTGTCTCCTACATCGTGTCCACGATTTCACACCACACCGTGCTGGCATGCTTTTTGTTTTTACCACACCATGCCAGCATCATCAAGCGTACTTGTCGGCGATGTCGGCGAGGCACTGCGCGAGCTCCTTGGGCCTGGAGAGCATCACCAAGTGGTCGCCGGCGATCTCCTTCACCTCGTCCACCGGGCTGTTCTCCACCATCCAGCGTTGGAACCCCTCCACGATGGCGTAGTCCTCCTTGCACACGACGTAGGCCTTGCGCACCGACCCGTACCCGTCCTCGGTGAACGGCGGCTGCACCGCCAGGTCCTCCACGAACATGGAGCTCACCCTCATCAGGGACGACGCGAGGGTGATGTCCTGCCACAATCGGTCACACGTCAACATCGGTTAGCAGTGGATCTGACCGGACACCGGAGCCATGATCAGCTCAAACGTCCGGGCGGGGACGAAAGATTTCCATGCGCACATGTTGCTGTCAAGCATCAAGAGGCAGAAAATTCTCATGAGGGGCCCAGCTGGACGGGACCTGACGTCACCCGTCCAAATATGCATGATATGGCAAGCATAGCGTAGTGGTTTCTCCGATCCGTATTACGCGCACATGATCTGAGCACATGGTGTTTGTGAATGCTGTGAATGTTACAGGGCATGTTTGCTTTCCGGCCACATATCACCACAGTTAAAGTTTGGCAGCCACATAAAGGCCTTGTTTAGTTTCTGCAAGTTTCTGCAATTCGACCAAAAGTAACGCATTGAAAAACGTGCCCTTCATCTTTGCGACACGTTTTCCAATGCACTTTTTCTACAGGAAATTCAACCAAATTCAACTAACTAAACAAGGGCAAAAAGAGTTGATGCTTGGTTGCTCGTCTCGTGACATGGCCACAACAGTTTTTGCATGTGCTGTTCCGTGGTGAGTGCGGCGGCCAAAAAGCTATCCGCAAACTGTGGTGTCGCCTCCATGATGGTGGCAGACGGAGGCTGGCAAGCAAACAGTGGTGTCGCCTCCGTGACTGTGTACCAATAGTGCTAGCCGTAGCCAGGTGTTGTTTAAGGGCACATATATTGCTACACGTATAATTCTACGTAGGATTCCAATAATATGGTGGAAAGAGAGGGAGATGTAAGATTCAATCGGTTATTTCGCGATGCAATACTGTCACTATTATACGAGTTGGTGCTTCCATGCAACTCATAAATTTTTATTTTTCTACCCACAAATTAATGAATTATTTAATTACTATAAGATGATTTAAAATACTATATACTGTAGATGCTGTCTACTAAATCGTCTTAAGATTTCGTGGCAATGTATGAGAACCTATTAGACAACACATGAGGTTAACTTACTGTTCAATGAAAGTTTCCCTTTGCAAGTTGGAACTTATCCCCCACACGAACGACAATCGACATGGTCGGACTCGTGCGTACGTACCTCGGGCGAGCAGAGCTGGAAGAACTTCTCTCGCATGACCCGGGGCCCGAACATCATGGAGGTGGGGAGCTTGCCCTCCGCGTCCTGCGGCTTCATCTCCGTGTCCATCCAGTCCAGCCACTTCCCCTCCACGAACTTCATCCATCGGTTTCAGCAACCAACAAAGGTGAAACACAATGATTAGTCCACTGAACCACAGTACCACACGAGCGAAAATACCATGTGCAATTCAGTTCGGACAAGGAGCGGGCATTGGTCCTCGCGGCCTGTGAACCACTACTTTTTACCCCGGATTCCTACGAGAGAGAGACGTCTCGTGCAGGCGCACGTTTTCGAGGAAAATAAGACGAAAGTCTTATTCGACGCGCGCGCTGGGAACCACTCGCGGCGAACGGGCGACGTGGCCGATTCTCCTCCACCCGCTTCCTCAGCCGTCGTCTCCAACTCCGGCGGCTATAGATCGAAGGGGCCGGCCGGGGGAGGCAGGTAGGCCAGGCGGTGGGGATGGTGGTCGGGCGGCTTAGGGCCCTGGCGGTGGTAGGGGCGGTCGGGCCAGGTCGGGGCGGGGGAGCTCGCCGGAGTTGGCGAGGACGGCGGCAGCCGAGCTCGCCGGATTTGGAGAAGGAAGCTCCGCGGCCCCGGCGAAGCCGGGTTAGCGCGGCGGGGGACAGGGAAGGCGGATCCGGCGGCGGAAGCCGCCGGAGACGAAGCAGGAGGCACTACTACAGAAATGGCTTTTAGTCCCGGTTGAGAACTGGCTTTAGTCCCGGGTTCTCAACCGGGACTAGGTAGTCGGGACTAAAGGTATTTGGTTTTAGTCTCGGCAGCTTACGGCCCGGGACTAATGTATTTTTCCGAAATAAAAAAAATCCCGCAGGGCTGGGCCGCCGCCGCTCGCCCAGGCGCCGGCCGCCGCTCGCCTGCTGCTCGCCCAGGCGCCGGCCGCCGCTCGCCCAAATCACAAATCGCAATCGCAATCCACAAAATCATTCACATATCTATCACAAAATCATTCACCAAATCAATTCACATATCTATCTCAAATCCCATGTATTCATATCTCAAATTCTTTCTCAATCACAAAATCATTCACCAAATCAATTAACAATCGCAATCCACAAACAAAACATTCACATATCTATCTCAAATCCCATGTATTCATATTTCAATCCCAAGTATCATTCACACAGGAGGAGAAAGGGAAAAAAAGAAGAAGAATAGAAGAGGACCGGTGGCCAGCTGAAGCGCCCCTGCCTAAGCAGAGACTAAATGTGATACAAATTATCAGTCCCAGGAGGCTGATACACATTTATTCAACAGTTGGTACAGAAACTCACAGCCCACGAGGAAACGGGCACCTGATACAAACTAAGACTGCTAAAAGGTAAACTACGGCGGTGAGCCAAAGGATGAACCAAACTGGTTCGACTAAGGGATCAGAGTTCTGCGACAGCGAAGCCATCTTGGGCGGGACCAAACTCCACAGGCAAGCTGGGTGCGGAAGCGACCACCTATTCAGCGTCCTCAACAAAGTCCGGGTCTTCTTCTGGATTTAACAACAACAAGGGTGAGTACAAAAGTACTCAACAAGTCCAACCACACCCACGGAGGGGTTAACATAGAATTATGCATATGATAAATCAAGGAATAAGGCTAAGGTTTAAATTTGCAATAAAGCTAATTTTTCTCATGCAATGGTTTAACAAGGAACAACTTTAGCAAAGCAAGCTCTTTAAAACAAGACAACCAAGTGGGGGGGGTTGATCCACAAAGGATCCATCTTTTAAGTGCTACCGGATTTCCCATCCGCCGTAGCTTTGGCACAAAGCCGAACTCTTTCCAAAACACACACTCCAAACCCATCCCAAAACCTTAGTATTGTGACCAAGCCATAACTCGCCCATAACCGTGGGCACGGCTATTCGAATAGATTTAGGAAACTCTGCAGAGGTGTACACTTTCACCACAAGTAGGGTACCGCAACACGATCACCTTAGTGTCAGTGCGGATCCTATCGAAGTCATTACCCACCATAGCCAAAACTGCCTAGCCATCACGAGAAAAACACCAAGGGGTTTATGTCACTAAGACGGCAACCATGTCACTAAGACGGCACTTGGTTTTCCCGTTGCACACCTGCCTCCAGACAACTAACAGCACGGCTAGTGGGATTTAGACTAAGCCCTTGCACCATACAAGAGTCGAGTGGTTGTACGAGTAAAGTGGGTTAGGCAAGATGACACATCACTTCGGTTTTAAAACCGGACAAAATGGATATCTCCCAACATGCTTAACCACAAAGGTACAAGCCTCCTTAATGGCATTTCACAAAGTTATGCCCATCCATTTTATCCACACAGTTTTACTCTTTTTCAAACCCAAAACCCAAAACCAAAACCAACTCACACAGTTGATCTTTTGATAAAACAAGTGTATAGTCATGGTTGAGTAAGGGTAACAAATCCTATGCATTCTAAACCTAAGCATTCTAGAAAGTGTTATCACTTAAACAGAGTAAATCATATTTAGCGATAACTGGGTGATCAAGGAATGTCATAACAATCAAGGGGTGGCTAACCAAACGGGTTTTGAATAAAACAATGCATTAATCAAAGGCTTAATGGGTTGTGTTTATAAAACATGGGATAAACATGCATCAAAGGATGGGATTGGACTTGCCGTCAACAAAAGCTCCTGGGAGATCCTGCTCGGGGTACGGGTACTCGGAGTCGGGCTCGCGGTACTCTCCTGCGTAGTCCTGCTCGCGGTACTGCTCCTCCTCGTTCACTCCGTCGTCTAGGGCACGATCAAACAAACATACAATAAGAAAACACATTCCTTAACCGATGAGTTGGAAACAGGAAAGAACAAAATAAAATAAGAAACGGAATTATATTGGGATGATTTGGGTAAAGCTTGGCCGGAATGGATATAAGATAGGCATGGTGGAGTTTGGTGGAAAACCGGAGTGATTTGGCGCATGAAATGACGAATTAAGGGAGTATTAGGGCTTAAACAGGGGGTTTAGGACCTCTTTATAATTTTCATAAAGGGCCAGGGACCTATTTGTGAAGATCTTATAAGGTGGAAGGGCATGGTTGTGAATTTGGAAAGTGTTTGGGGGGTTTTGGAAAGAACCAGGGACATATCTGAGAATAGACCGAAAGTCCAGGGGGTTTTCTGGAAGTTTGGCAACTGGTGGGAGGACTCTTTATGGAATAGAATTTTCGGCAGGGGGTTATCCGGAAAAAGACGGCGGCCTTCTCTTTTCCACGCCGGCCGAACAGAGGGGGGGATCGGGCGGCGGCGGCGCGTTCGGCTCGCCGGCGTTCCCGGCCCTCCGGGCCGCGGGGACGCCCGGCGAGCGGCGCTTGAGCATCAGGGGGCCACGGGGGATCCACCCCCGTGCTCACCTTGGCCGGGGAAGCAGGGAGGCGGCGGCTCCGCGTGGGCTGCGGCGTGGGCGAGCGGCGGCGGCGGCGAAGCTCCTGGGCGGCGGCGCAAGCGGGGAATGGAGCAAGGGAAGGCGCGGGGGAGCTTGTGGGCGAGGAAAGGGAGGCGGTGGTGCGGCGAATTGGGCTCGGGTGGTGCCCTTTTATAGGCGGCCGCGGGAGGGGGGGCGCTCGGCGGCCGGCGAGCCTCGGATGCCGGAGTAATTGCGCAGGGCCCGTGTTAGGCCGAGCACAGCGAGCAAGGACGGCGCGTGCGCGGGGAGTTAGGCAGGGCAGCGGGCGGCACGGCGAGGCGGGGACGAAGGACGGCCGGTCACAGGGGAGTTCGGCCGGCGGTGCTGTGGTACGGCGGCGCGGCGTGGCTCGGTTCGGGCGCGTTCGCGCGCGGGTGTGTGCG
>CM014274.1:15315566-15376894 GCA_004135705.1 Alloteropsis semialata
GAACAAGAAAAACAAATGCTTAGTGCTCAACTCGAGAAGCTCACTAGTGAGCATATGAAATTGCAAGGCACTCATAAGGAACTTGAATATTCCCATGAGATGCTTGTTGATTCATATGCTTTGCTAGAAACATCTAATGAAGTCCTGATTACATCGGTAAAGTATCTTGAACCTCATACACACACATGCACATGCTCTCACATCAATTCTACTTTATTATGTGAAAAACCGTGTTGCTCCCAAGCAACCAAATCTTGTGGTGAGCATGTTTTTGTAGAGTCTTGTGATGATCTCCTTGCTGAAGAATTGGAAGACATGAAGCAAGAGAGAGAAAAGATCAAGAATAACTTGGTCAAGCTTAAGGGAAAGGGCCAAGTGCAACCTTCTCAAGATAACCGTGAAAACATGGTGAATAAGCTTGAGAAGGGATCAATGGTCACTGGTTTAATCCCTAAGCATGACAAGCAAGTCAACAAGAACAAGATTCAAGAAATGAGAAAAAAGGGACTTGATCACATACAATGCTTCGAATGCTCAAACATGGGGCATTACGCATCTATGTGCCCTACCAAGCTTAAAAGTAAGGGAAAGAAGCAAAGAGGATCCAAGAAGAGGGCATGCTACAAATGTAAGGAAGTTGGACACTTGATTGATACATGTCCTTTGAAGAAGGTGGAGCTGCCTGTGCAAAACCGGTTTAACCGGTTACAGGAACCGGTAAAACCGGTTCTGCCTGAGGCAGTGCATCAACTCCACAAGAAGAGTGATCAAGCCAAGTCTGTAAAAGAAAAAGCTAGCAAGAAGCAAGAGATCAAGAAAAAGAGCAAATCATCATTAAGCAAGATCAAAAGCCGCATTTGCTATGTTTATCGCTCAAAGGGGCATATGGGTAAGGATTGTCCAAATGGTAATGCTCCAAAATCTGATCTTGTCCATTATGATTTTGCTGAGCTTGGGAAGGACAAAGCTGGCACTTATGCTACTAGAGTGATTAGTTCACCTCAAACTAGCATAAGAGCTATTTGGGTTCCCAAGTCTCTTGTCACTAACCTTAAAGGACCCAACATGACTTGGGTACCTAAAAGCACTTGCTAGACCTGCAGGGGAAAAGAGATCCATTGGGTTTTGGCAAATGAATCAATACATGTGAACTTCTCCAACTTGCCAAAGCATCACCAAATCAGCTATATCATTTCCAATGACATCTCGGTAACATGCTTTAATTGGTTGACTTATACATATTCTTCTTTGTGAAAACAAGCATATCATCTTTGGTTATGGATGCTTGGATATGTCTAAGTCTCTTATCTCCACTATTTATTCCCCGTATGCCATAAGATGCTTTTAATGGCTCTCTAGTAGAGCACATTACTTTGAAGTGCAGGAACATAAGAAATCAATGAAGAAAGAATTTCTTGGATCTTATAAAGCTACATTTCCACTGATATGGAAGCTGCCAGGAAAAACCGGTTTAACCGGTTTGGCAAACCGGTTTCACCGGTTTGGCCCAGTGTACACTTAATCTCCGATTGACTCCAGATCTTCCGATGCGAAGGTCCGGTAGCCTCGGATTCGCACCAGAAGCTCCGGAAAGGAGTACCAGAATTTCCGGCAGAGGTTTAACTGTCCGGATTCATCTAAAGTGGAATATTGTAAGAAATTCTTTCAGCACTTCAATGGTGTCGGGGTTCTTTACCGCCGGCAAATAATAAAATCGTGGAGCGCGCGTCGGGCCTCGGGTGGTAGTGCAAAAGGACACGGGGGTTTATACTGGTTCGGGCCACCCACAGGGTGTAATACCCTACGTCCAGTTCGTGCTGCTCGTGTTGTTTGCACTGGTTTGTAGTAGGGGGTACAAATGGGCGAGAGAGGGATGAGTTCCCAAGTCTCTGGTGCGTGAATCGAGCTCAGTCCAGTGACCGGCTGGAGGAAGAGGAAAGTCGAGGGAGAGAACTCCTCGGGAGAGAAAAGAGGCTCTCTGCCTCCCGTAGGAGGCCCGGGAGAGAGGAGGAAAAGAGTCAATCTGCCTCGCGCAGGAGGCCCAGACTTCCCTTTTATAACTTCAAGGGAAGGCTGTAGAAGAAGTACAGTCAAAGGGTAAAACGGGAAAAAAGGAGGCGTGCCCGCCCATGCTGTGGGGCCCGTCGTCCTTCCGAGCACTGTAGCCATGTCCTGCTGGTGTCAGTTGCGTCAGGGAGTGGTTGGCACAGTGTAGCAGCTTGACTCCGGGTGCTGCGGTCTTCTCGGAGGTTGCTTCGTTGCGAAGGAGCGAACCAGTCGGAGACGGAGATCTTGTCGGGCGAATCGGAGTCTCGTCGGGCGAGGACGCAGCTTGTCGGGCGAGACGGAGAGTACTCGGGCGTTGCTTGCAACTCGTCGGGCGAGACGTGGTTCTTGTAGGGCGAAGGTGCGCAGCTCATCGGGCGAATCGCGGATCCTGTCGGGCGAAGCAAGAAAGTAGTCGGGCGATATCTGAGACTAGTCGAGTGGTGCTTGCAAAGCACTCGGACGTGCTTGCATGCTGGGGCTAAAGCACTCGGACGTGCTTGCATGCTGGGACCAAAGCACTCGGACGTGCTAGGTAATAAGCAATTTGCTTTTTGGCCGTTTTCCTTCACAAAAATAAATGGCATGCATTTAGGCCGGCGAACCACTCGGATGGGCTCCAAACCACTCGGAGGTGCCTTGCCTGATGACGTCGTGGTTTTGATTTTTAATCGCCGTCATTGGATACCCCTAATATTGGTATCCGACAGTAGCCCCCGAGCCTGGGAGCGAGTCGCAGACTTGGTCGCGGGCTGAATTTATCGTGATGTCGAGAAAGCGGTGGAGTTTCGGGTGGGGGCGCGCGAGCGCACCCGCCGGGTGTAGCCCCCGAGCCTGTGGGCGAGTGGTACACTCGCTCGCAGGCTTATGGCATTGGTGTAGTGATTTGCGAATTGTGCGACCGCGCTGCTGGTCTCTGTTAGCGATTTCGACCCCGTGTGCATCCCGAGACCGGGGTCCGGACGGGGATTCGTTTCGTCTTTTTGCGTTTTTCCCCTCACGCTTCCCGTGCGATAGGAAGGAGGGTAAGAGACGTATCGCGCTTTGCCACGCAGGCCGAAGCACGACTCTCGTTGAGCTACAAACGGGTAGGTTCGAGTGAGGCCCGACGCCCCTTCGATGGGGAGTCGATGGATCAGCTGGTGATCGACCTCAAATTCCTAGTGGTGAGATCATCTAGTTACCAAGTCCGTTCGACCGGACCCAGCGGCTCGCTGCCTTTCCATCGGAGGAAAAACCATGATCTTTCTTTCCACCAGAACTCGAACGCGTTTCAGGATGCTCGTGGCGCTCGTGCGCCAGAGTACTGGCCGCTGGGACCCATCCTTCACTGCCCCTCGCTCGACAAGGTGCCCGGGGGCGGCTGTTGAACCCTTCGACGGGCCAGCCTTCGAACACCCGTTGGAATCACCTGTCAGGTCGACTGTCGAAGTCGTCCGTCCCGATGCCCAGCCCCCGAGCGCAGGGCTGCGAGGGGTCGTTAGGGCCGGCGGGAGCCGCTTAGTTTAGAGAGTTCGAAAAGCGCGTTTCGGAAATCGATCACATGCGTATGCTTGACCCCGCGTGCCGAGGTCGGGCGAGACAAAAGGTGCCGTTCCCTGCATGTAGGGGTTGCGGCAAGCTTACCGGAACTTGCCATGCCGAGCTGCAAAAAACAGCGTAATGCAAAAACGTTGCGTAAAGCGAGGAGTCGGGAATTATTCGTTACTATCGGAAAGTTGCGTACGCCCTGCCTTTATTAGGCTACGTATTTCCTCGGGTAGTTGGCTTATCACGTGTTAAGCACCAAGTTCCGCTGACCACTGCTCGTGGAGAGGGCGGCTTACCGCAGACTACACTGCTCAGCGGGGAGGCTTAGGTGTAGGCGGCACGTAGGACGAGGTTTCACAGATGAGGCCATTGCTACCCGAGTACTTTAGCGACACCCAAAAGAGGCATGCGAGAGTGTAAATGGAAATGTATGGAAATACGAAGGATCGTGGTAAAACTTAGCCGTTTGAGCGTTCCGTCGTTGAGGCTGAGTCGAGCGAGCCATCCGAGTCGGGGCAGCACACTCCACGGGTGGTGCGACCGAGTCGGTTGGAGTCGAGGCCGGGGCGCGCGCACTCCCTTGGAGGCGCGGCCGAGTCGGTCGGAGTCGAGGTCGGGGCGCGCGCACTCCTTTGGAGGCGCGGCCGAGTCGTTCGGAGTCGAGGTCGGGGCGGCGCACTCCTTTGGAGGCGCGGCCGAGTCGGTCGGAGTCGAGGTCGGGGCGCGCGCACTCCTTTGGAGGCGCGGCCGAGTCGTTCGGAGTCGTTCGGAGTCGAGGTCGGGGCGGCGCACTCCTTTGGAGGCGCGGCCGAGTCGGTCGGAGTCGAGGTCGGGGCGCGCGCACTCCTTTGGAGGCGCGGCCGAGTCGTTCGGAGTCGTTCGGAGTCGAGGTCGGGGCGGCGCACTCCTTTGGAGGCGCGGCCGAGTCGGTCGGAGTCGAGGTCGGTCGGGGCGCGCGCACTCCTTTGGAGGCGCGGCCGAGTCGTTCGGAGTCGAGGTCGGGCGGCGGTCGGTGGAGCGGGCGCTGGTCGGGGCGGCGCTGGTAGCCAACGTGATTACGTCGGTCGGCGCTGCAGCTCTCTCTGTCGTTGTGTCGTGCGCTCGTTCGGGGGCGTGCCTCGCCGTGGCGGCCCTGCGCGAGATCATGAAAACAAAAAGCTGTTACAGGTTAGTCGAGGTCATTTGCGGACTTTGGGCACGGTCGTCGTGCCGCGGTGTTCCTCGCGGGGGTCGCCCACTGCTGCTGCGCCGCGGGTGCGCGGCCGCGTGGTGTTGATGCTGCCGTTGTCGGGGTCGCGGTCGCCGTTGATGATGTTCGAGCGAAGACCTTGTCGAGCGAGTCGTAAAACTTCTCGGGAGTGACTGAGTTGCTGCTGCCTGCTCCGCCCCACTCTGGTTGGCCGGACATGCATGCAGGCCTTCGGGATAAATGCTACTGCCTGCTCCTGTGCTGTGCTGATTCGAGAGAGAAAACAGAGAGACGCGACACATTTGGAAAAGGCGTGCATGCATTGGTTAAAAAAGGATATCCTTGCATGCACATGCATACGCATGCATGCATCTGCATACAGAATAGTACTGGGTGTGCCTGGTAGGCAGAGCCCCCGAGCCTTGTTCGGTTCATCCAGAAGGCCAGGAGCCTTGTTGCCGCCATCAGTGTTGTTGTGGTCATTGGGGTTGCCGCCGCCGTCGTCGCCGTGGTTGATGGCGCTACGGTCGTCGTTGCGGCCGTCGGTGCCGCCGCCGCCGTCGTCGCCGTGGTTGATGGCGCTACGGTCGTCGTTGCGGCCGTCGGTGCCGCCGCCGCCGTCGTCGCCGCGGTTGACGGCGTTGTGGTCGTCGTCGCGGCCGTTGGCGCCGCCGCCGTCGTCGTCGCCGCGGTTGCGTCCATCGGGGACGCCACCGTCGTCGTGGTTGGCCACCCGAGACCTGCAAGTAAAAAGACGTGACGCGCAAAGGCCCCACGGTGGGCGCCAACTGTCGGGGTTCTTTACCGCCGGCAAATAATAAAATCGTGGAGCGCGCGTCGGGCCTCGGGTGGTAGTGCAAAAGGACACGGGGGTTTATACTGGTTCGGGCCACCCATGGGGTGTAATACCCTACGTCCAGTTCGTGCTGCTCGTGTTGTTTGCACTGGTTTGTAGTAGGGGGTACAAATGGGCGAGAGAGGGATGAGTTCCCAAGTCTCTGGTGCGTGAATCGAGCTCAGTCCAGTGACCGGCTGGAGGAAGAGGAAAGTCGAGGGAGAGAACTCCTCGGGAGAGAAAAGAGGCTCTCTGCCTCCCGTAGGAGGCCCGGGAGAGAGGAGGAAAAGAGTCAATCTGCCTCGCGCAGGAGGCCCAGACTTCCCTTTTATAACTTCAAGGGAAGGCTGTAGAAGAAGTACAGTCAAAGGGTAAAACGGGAAAAAAGGAGGCGTGCCCGCCCATGCTGTGGGGCCCGTCGTCCTTCCGAGCACTGTAGCCATGTCCTGCTGGTGTCAGTTGCGTCAGGGAGTGGTTGGCACAGTGTAGCAGCTTGACTCCGGGTGCTGCGGTCTTCTCGGAGGTTGCTTCGTTGCGAAGGAGCGAACCAGTCGGAGACGGAGATCTTGTCGGGCGAATCGGAGTCTCGTCGGGCGAGGACGCAGCTTGTCGGGCGAGACGGAGAGTACTCGGGCGTTGCTTGCAACTCGTCGGGCGAGACGTGGTTCTTGTAGGGCGAAGGTGCGCAGCTCATCGGGCGAATCGCGGATCCTGTCGGGCGAAGCAAGAAAGTAGTCGGGCGATATCTGAGACTAGTCGAGTGGTGCTTGCAAAGCACTCGGACGTGCTTGCATGCTGGGGCTAAAGCACTCGGACGTGCTTGCATGCTGGGACCAAAGCACTCGGACGTGCTAGGTAATAAGCAATTTGCTTTTTGGCCGTTTTCCTTCACAAAAATAAATGGCATGCATTTAGGCCAGCGAACCACTCGGATGGGCTCCAAACCACTCGGAGGTGCCTTGCCTGATGACGTCGTGGTTTTGATTTTTAATCGCCGTCATTGGATACCCCTAATATTGGTATCCGACAAATGGCATACAGATTCATATGCTATCTTTGTGGTAGTAAGTTTTCTTGGCACCATTTCAATAAATGCAATTTATTTATGTGCTGGGACCAAATTGTGAAATAAATTCCTCAAATCCATTAAATTGAACAAGTGCATGTGACAAGTGATTCAAACACTTGATGCACCTATTGAGGGGGAGTTTATCTTACAATTTGCGTCTTTGAGACTAACAATTTCTTCTAGTGATCTTGTAGTCCCTTTTGTGAGAGTTTGTCTCTCTTTGAAGCAAGCTATGCCTTTTGTCCAAAAATGGTAAAATTGTATCTATTTCTTACTTGGGCAATGAATTATTCTCAATAAATAGCTGCTTGCCATAATATAGATTAGACCCCTTTGCTTGGCTTTGTGACAAGATTGATGCATATGAGCTTGCCTTTCCATCTATATACACATGTGCATCAAGAAAAAGGAAATTAACCTATATTGTGGAGTTTCATCTTTTAGTGATCCATTATGCCTCTCCAATTCAAAGGTCACTAAATGATGAAAATAGGTCTTGTGCTATTTAATGCATTTCTCTTCTATGATGCATAAAAAGGGAAAAATATAAAGAGAAAAGGCATTCGGATTATATTGACAATGCACAAGCTTTTTGATATGAATCTTCACCAATGTGAAGAAAGGATTAGCTAGAGGCCAAGGTATGTGTCTTTAACCCATATTTTTACATTGAGCATCTAGGCCTCATAATCCATGCTAGTGTGTGCATTCTTGCATGTAACTCTCTCAAATCCCGTTCTTTGTACCTATTGGATGTTTAGTAAATTCCTTCTTTAAAATTGACTAGGTGTCAAATGTTCCATAAAAACGGTGAAAGGAATATGCTAAACATTCTAATATGGTTCTTGACTTGACTTGGTTGCATGCTTGTGTGACTTAGGATAGAGTTTGAAAAATCCAACTAGCATGATAGGACTTGTGTGTTTTTGAAAAATATTTGGTTCTTGGTCTTTGTGACCTAATCAATCTGTTTGTGACTATTGTTGCCCTTGATTGATTGATGGCTAGTCACAAATGGTGAGATTTTTCTCAAGTCCATAGAATTCTTTATCTTTCCCAACTCCCTTGAAAGGTCAAGGAGGTTTGTTGAATGTTGGAAAATCTCAATCTATCAATGCTAAATCTAGTTCCTGATTCAATCCTAAGGTTATCTATCTCATCAAATCAGGATTCAAGTGGAAAGGAGATCAAATCAACTTTTATGGTTTTTCTGGCAAAAACCGGTTTCACCGGTTTGGCAAACCGGTTTCACCGGTTTTGGCCGGGGCCACACACCTTATCTCTTTACCACGGGTAAACTTACCCCTTCACCCCTCATTCACTCCACCATTCACCCAGGCCGACCCTCTCTCTCTCCCAAGGCCCTCACGGCCGAACCTTCTCCCCCATGGCGATTTGAAGGCCCCCAAGAAGAGAAGCTCGGCCCCCTTTGATTCTTGTGAAGACTTTGGTGCTGGAGGTCGGTTTCACCGGAGTCTCGTTGCATATCTGTTGAAACCCTTTGAGGAATCATGTCCTAGTATGCCCAGGAAGCTACCCCTTGAATGGTTTTGGATTTGGTGGGCTACATTTTGAACATGGGCGATTTAGGGTTCTGCCCCCAGGAACCGGTTTCACCGGTTCATAGAACCGGTTTCACCGGTTTGGGCAGGCCGACCCTACATAATCCATTCTCAACGTGTAGCTTTCTATCAAGTTTGTAGGACTTTTTATCATGGATATAATCTGCTGTTCCTACACCTTTGGCCATTCATCTTGCTCAATTAGAATTTTCTATGAACTACCATGTGCTAGGCCTGTTGGTCAAGGAATATGCTTTGTGGACATTGATTTTAAGTTCTGTTGATCATATCTTTCAAATCCATCTTTTACCCAAGACCTAAACATGCTCTTTGTGCTCTGTGCAAAACCGGTTTCACCGGTTTGGCAAACCGGTTTCACCGGTTCTGGACAGAGCTGTGGCCATCTGATCTTAAATTCCAATCTTGTAATTCTTTTTATCTCCAAATCATTCCTGTGTCATGATCATAATTTGCACATCCTTTTTGACCAGGAGATTATATTTTACCAGAGGAGATCAAAGGAAATGGCCGATGAACAAGGTGGTTCTGGTTCGGGAGGATTTTTTGATGATGATCCTCCTAAGCGCAGTGGGCACAATCTGAGGCCTAGGAAGAAGAGAGCAGCTTCTAAAGACATTGAAGATGTTCATGAAGAAGCTATGGAAACATCAAGTGATGATGATGAGGCTAGTGATGAAAATTATCGGGTTGAGCGTCGTCAAGGGAAGGAAAGAGCTGTTGAGAGCAGCGAAGAAGAAGAAGAGGGTTGTGGAGGTGCTGGTAATGAAGGAGAAGAGGAAGGTGTTGCTGGTGAGGAAGAGGAAGAAGAAGAGGAAGATGATGAGTCGGCTATGCCAGAAATTAGAAAGCCTGTTGCTCCAAGAAGAGGAGAAAATTACCTTCTGGGTGGCATGACTGATGTGGCTAGAAAGAAGAGGAGAGAAAACTATATTGGTACTCCTAAGACAGCCACGGACTATAGGTTTCACACTTTATTCCATCAAGACTACTATTCTAGTGATATCATTGGGAAGAAGGGTCACATAGAGGCCGAGTCAAAGTGGATTGACTGGGATTACATGGCAAGATTTAATGATCCTATCTTCAATGAGATCATCGAGGTGGTTACCAACACTAGAATCAAAAGAATCATGAAATTCAAGTGCTCTTGGAATAAAGAAATCATTGCTCAGTTCTATGCCACACTATATGTTGAGGAGGGAGTTAGTGTGAGGAGGATGCACTGGATGACAGAAGAAAGGCCTTATAGTATATCATTTGCTTCCTTTTCCAGAAGGTTTGGACTTGGAGAAGAAGATGCATCATATCCCAGGCTGCATAGAGCTGATGGTCCAATGCCCCCTAAGGAGACAAAATTTATGTACCCAAGGACTGAGCAGGGCGAGTTTGGAAAGGTAAAGGGTATGTACACCTATTATCAGACTTTGAACAATTTATTTAGGGTGACCCTTACACCTAGAGGAAGTAATCAAACGGATATGTCCAACTATGCACGTGATTTGCTTGCAGCCATGAGACCCCCTGGAGTCAACTTTAGCATTGGGGAGTATTTGTGGGAGGAGATCAGAAATATTTCAGAGAGTCCCCAAAAACTTTGTGGTTTTGCTCCTTATGTGATGTACTTAGTTGAGAAGACCACCAAGAGGGAGTTCATAAAGGACACAAAACATGAAGTACTGAGGTTAAAGCCTGCCAAGAAGACCAGGGTCCCATCTCCTAACAGATATGAGGAAGGAGGAGCAGATCCGCAGTAGCAACAGCAGGAGCCTGCTGGACAGCCAGAAACCGGTTTTACCGGTTCTGAAAACCGGTTTCACCGGTTTGAGGCTGACCAGCAGCAATCAACTTCATCTCGCTCAAGTGAGAAGCCTTCATCTCCTATCCGACGCATTCTGAGTTTTCTCACTGGGATGTGTAAGAGTCAACGGGACATCTTGGTTGAGCAGCAAAGGGCGAGGGTGGCTGGCAAGAAAGAAAGGGACTCGGTCAAATTGATACACAATGCTATGCATTTGTAGCCACCAAGGTCACCAATCTCTCCAGAGCGTGATGAAGAGGAGATTCCTTCTGTGGAAGAATTAGTGGCCACCTATCAGGCAAGTGGTTACTTTCAGCCTCTTCAGCATCACTTTGGGTATGATGTCTATCAGCCTCCACCACCTCCTCCTGCACCTGGCATGTCCGGAATGTACTTCCCTGGAGCATCATCATCTGCAGCACCACCACCTCCTCCTCCTCCTCCTCCACATGTTGATGATATTGCCACAAGGGCAGCTGCATCTCTTTTTGGACCTCCCACTGGATCTCCTGCTTTTGGTACGTCATGATCTATATCTTCTTGTTCTAAATCTGTTCTTCCATCTATTCTTGAAGTGACTCATTAATTTAGGTCTTCCTCATTGGCAAGAAGATTCTCCAAGCCACAACGGCGATGGGCAGTGATGGATGGACAGGTCCGGACAGCACTAATCTTCTTCAGGCCCTTATTGGATGCTTGATGACAAAAGGGGAGAAGAGCAAGGATTAAAGCCTAGTGTTTTGAGTTTAGTGTGCTGTCTCTGGACAAAGCGGTTTTACCGTTTTTGCAAACTGGTGAAACCGGTTTATGCTGTGTTGCAGAAATTTGGATGAATTGTAATAAATCTATCGAATCTTTATCCTTTTGTGAACTTGAGGAACTTGATTGAGTGCTACTGTGTGTAATGAACCTGTATTTCAATTAAGTTATCTTGTGCTAGTGTGATATGCATGTATGATTGGTGAAACGTTTTGTATGTGTGATGACTGGGTAGAACCGGTTCATGAAACCGGTGAAACCGGTTTTGGTCTGGACAGCACACATACACTTTCTTTGAGTTCTGTGATATGCATGTCATTTTTATTATTAATGCTGTTAATTATTTATCTCATTATATTGTTGGATCCATGCAAGCTTAGATTTAGGGGGGGCTCCCATGTTTAACTCTTATATGTGCATTTGGCATTTGAGGCCGAATTTTTGAAATTTCATTCAAAGCACATATTAAGGGGAGCTCATATCTGATCTGAGATTTCATTAATGTTTATTCATTTTATCTGTGAGCTTTAATCGGGTTGTCATCAATCACCAAAAAGGGGGAGATTGAAAGTGCATCTAGGCCCTCAAGTGGATTTTGGTGAATTGAGTAACAAAGCGATTAAAGGACTAACTTGTTTGTTTAAGTGCACGAGCAGGGATCTATTCTTATAATTCATTTACAATCAATATGCTCATGATATATTTGTGGTTAATCAAACCAAGGAAGTATGATCCCATGATTTCTAGATTGATTAGTGGCAAGTCTTTTATGTTTGTGATGGAGACATGGGTCTATGCATGATATATGGTCTCTAATTGCTCAAGTAGGACTGTCATTAAATATTGGGATGTTAATTTCAATGAAGATTGTTTGGAACATTATTGGTCTCATGTCATGGATGCTCTTTGGACAAGACACGAGACATTATCACTATAATGAAGATAGAGATTTATGGATCAGCTAAGAAAAGAAGAAGAATACATAAGATTGGATATTGCAAGGCTTCATTTGTGTATGATAAAAATGACATGAGCATATATGTTATATATTGGTCTTAATTGGAAGCTTGCAATTCATGGGATTGTTGACGCGGAAAATCGGCGGACGTATCTCCCGCGTGCAGCACACGATGACCGGGGAGATCAGCTTCGCTCCAGTGCCAGTCTACACTCCAGTTCAGGTTCGCGGCGTGCCAGTCAATTTGTCCTGAAATTGACAAGGGAATGAAACAATTAAATTGCTCTTTGATTGTGCCGGCTCTATTTCAGACGATGGAGTAACGTCGAATTTTAGCCAAGACCCAATCAGACACGTATCGGCCGATACTGATCGGACCTTAAAATCGGACCTCAATGATGACGTCAATCGGACCAAGTGATCTGACCTCAATCAGACACCAAATCGGACTTCAGAATCGGACCAATCAGGATCGGACCTTGATTGATATAACAGACCAGCCTTTGAATAATGAAATAAAGCATAAAACAAGGCCAATATGTAAAATAATGGATCAGCTATGTTTTGAAACAAGATATTAAATAATCAAAGTGTAAGCCGATACATTGTCCACCTTGTCTAGTTACCAGTTTGACTCGTCTTATCGGACCATCTAACCAACCGATCGGACTATAGCCTTTTCAGAGAAATCTAGCTCCGACGTAGGGAATCTAGATTTCTCTAACTATGATCAGATCAGATAGCTAGATAATCAGACTTAACTTATCAACCTGTTAATTAAACAAGATGCTCGCACAGGTGTTGATCAGATTAAACAAAATAAGCAGGCAAAACATTAACAGATACGTTCTGATTCTAAGATATGCTACCAAACAATTAAGCATGATCCAGCTCCGACGTAGGGAATCTACACCACACTTAACATTCAAATAGCATTAAGGCATAACCAAAGCTTCCTTTAACTAATCAAGATGAACCTAGCTCCGACGTAGGGAATCTAGACCAAACATGACAGTCAAAGATTAATCTAAGCGTATTACAAAGATCCAGCTCCGACGTAGGGAATCTACACCAGTGTAATACCCAAAGAACAACTAGATTAAACCACAAGGCAAGATTGGACATAGAACGATGCTGTAAGATAAATAATGCTTAAATCGGACCAAGACCTATGCTCAAAGCCGTTGAAGAAGTAGAATTGATTCACATGGCGTAGATCTAAACCAATCTAGCAACTCCAACAAACCGCAAAGACTATCTTTAGTAACCAAGATTATTCTAGCTCCGACGTAGGGAATCTAGACTAATCTTGATACCTAGCTCCGACGTAGGGAATCTAGGCTTAAAGTATAGTCCGATAAACGATAATCTGTTGAATAATCAATATTGATCTAGCTCCGACGTAGGGAATCTATATCAATCTTGATTATCCAGAGATAAATCGGTTGAACAGTATAAACGAGAAAGGGCGATGCGCCTCAATTCAAAGCCTATACTAGTTCGATAAATTGACTAACTTACTGGTAAGCCGGAGATCAGAACTGATGCAGCCCGTTCACCAATGAGCTTCGTCGGTAACTACTACTAGGGTTTTGGCGTGAAGCCGGGTTGTATTGATTGTGAGAATCATTCTTTACAATGGACGAGGGTTCAAATTTATACCCTGGTCATGGAGAGTCCTGATCGGACCAGACTAACTAAATAAGGTAAACTAAGCTTAAGATAGAACGGGACTCTCATACGCCTTCTGGAAAGGAAATAGTCCCTGAATCTGATACGCCTCCTCCTTAGCCGACGCGTCTTCCCTCTTGTACTCGTCATCGGATTGGACTCCTGCTTCATCGGACCCCTCTTCAGTATCGGCCTCCCTCTTTGTCACCTTCGGCCTTGACCAATCAGCGGGCCCACTGTGCAGTCTCAACCTCACCACGTCATCATCTGACTCAGCATGTCAGGTGCGAAAATCCGGTGTCAACACATGCCCCCCAATTTTGGAATAAAATATCATTTTGTTCCAAAATTTGTATCTGCCATCATAACTCCTTCACCGATTTTCGTGCCGAAACTTTCCATCCCTGCACTGCGCGACTCTTCGATCTTTCTCCCGGGCAATATCATCGCTGACAATGAACAGATATGGATCCCTACATTTACCTCACGGGTATCCATGCGTCTTCTGATCCAGGCGATACGACTTTTCAATGCAGTTCCTCAAAAGACGCCCCTCCTTTAATTACGGCAGCCCTGAATCAATGCCACATTTCCACGAGAATACTGTTCTTCACTTGGACGGTTTCCACGAGCGCCCCTTGGATTCCATTCCTCCTCTAACGCATCCACTGACTGCCGGCTATAAATACCAGCCTCAAGCCTTCTTCTTCCACCATCCTTTAGCCATGGCGCAGCTAATATTCATGGTAGAGCACAAACTCCTTCTGTTTGATATAGGATCCGACTCCTTCCCCTCTTCTGCTAGAAGAATTCTCGTGAAGAAGTATAGGGTACTCCCCCCTTTTCTGATCCCGCAGTGAATCCAGGTGGAACTTCCGCTAGAAGAATTCTCGTGAGGTTCCTCCATTGGTTCACCAAAGGGAAGGTTTTTCAGAGGGGTGTAATAGAGTGCCCTTTACAGGCTTAGGGCGAGGCGTCCACCGGCGCGCTCTTCAAGGGACTGCATCCAGGGCGGATTTCTTCGACTCAAGGAAGAAGATATCTCCTCAAACTTGCGCTTCCTTTTGCCTTCCTTTTTTAGTCCTGTTCTGGCAATGATGAACAAAGTACATCGGCGCCTACTAGATCCTTTTGTCTTCTGAAATCCTTCTGTATGAGAAATATATGAATATATATGCAATCCCTTTTCAAACAGCTTGACCCGTCATCGAACGGCTTGATGATAAATGTATTTTTCTTTGTTTGTATATAGCCCTTAAGGCGATGCATATTGCATCGGCTCTTATTTTTGTTCTTGAGGCGATTTTCCATCGGCTTTCAAGCCTGACGCATAGCATCGGCTCTTATGAGTTTACCCAAATGCTAGGGTAGTACTTCTTCAAATATTTCCCATTTAATGCTTTAGGAAACACTTCTCCTTCAAGTGTTTGTAGAATATAAGCATTTCCAGGAACACATCGGATGACTTGATAAGGTCCCTCCCAGTTCGGTGACCACTTGCCGTATTTGGGATCTTTAGAACCAATTGGCAGAATAACCTTCCAGACAAGATCGCCCTCCTTAAACTCTTTCCCTTTAACTTTCTTATCATAATGCCTCGCTACTCTAAGCTTATTAGCCTCAATATTTTCAAGAGCGCGCAGCCGACGAACAGCCAAGTCATCGGACTCACTATTCATGAGCTCCATGTATTCGCCGGCCTTCAATTTATCCTGAAGTTCGATACTTCTTGATCCAGTACGAATTTCCCATGGAAGAACGGCTTCATGTCCATAAACCAGTTCATATGGAGAAACCTTGATCGATCCATGACAAGCCATTCGATAGGCCCATAGAGCTTCAGGAAGCACAATATGCCATTTTCTTGGATACTCCTCAATCTTTCTATCAATTAACTTGATCAAACTTTTATTGGAGGCTTCAGCTTGACCATTGGCTTGTGCATAATATGGCGATGAATTAAGAAGCTTGATACCCATATCAGCAGCAAAATTTTTGAACTCGTCCGATGTAAACATCGTACCTTGATCTGTTGTGATCGTCTGTGGAATTCCAAATCGGTAAATAATGTGTTCTCTAACGAATTCAATAACGTTCTGTGTTTTCACCTCCCTCAAAGGGATAGCTTCAACCCACTTGGTGAAATAATCTGTTGCCGCTAATATGAATTTGTGCCCCTTACTTGAATGTGGAAAAATTTGGCCAATCAAGTCAATTCCCCATCCTCTAAACGGCCATGGCTTGATAACAGGGTTCATGGCCGATGCTGGAGCCCTTTGAATGTTTCCATATCTTTGACACTCTTGGCATCCTTTATAATATTCAAAACAGTCTTCTAGAATCGTCGGCCAATAATACCCATTCTTTCTTATCATCCATTTCATCTTGAACGCCGATTGATGAGCCCCGCAGACACCCTCATGAATTTCTCCTATCAAAATTTTGGCTTCTTCAGGTCCGATACATCTCAACAGGACTCCATCAATCGAGCGAAAATAAAGCACTCCCTCAACCAAGACATGTCTGATCGATTTATAGCGTATTTTTCTAGAAGTCTTGACAGAAGGATCCTTCAAATATTCAACGATTTCTTTCCTCCAATCTCCTTCTGGTATCTCCTGTACCATTACATCGGACGTAGGCCGATAGCCAGACGCTTTTTGCGCCAGCCGATTTGCTTCTTCATTATGATGTCTCGGAACATGCGTAAGAGTTACCAAGGCGAATTGATTAATCAAATCTCGGCACTTTTCAAAATAAGATAACAAAGCATCCATCTTGCAATCATATTTGCCAAGTAACTGATTAATAATCAGCAAAGAATCTCCAAATACCTCAACAAACTGAGCACCGATTTCTTTAAGAATCTGGAGACCTTTCATCAGTGCCTCATATTCCGCCTGATTATTTGTACATTTTTCAATTGGAAAAGCAAATTCAAACCTTGCCCTCCGAGGCGAAATAATGACCAGACCGATTCCGCAACCATCATTACAAGAAGAACCATCGAAGAATATAGTCCAAGGAACCGCGTCCACCACATTGGCCTTTTCCATCGGACCAGATTCATCAAGCTCTATAATGTTTTGCTCAACATCATTAATGTTAGGTCCACAATGATCAGCAACCAAATCAGCCATTACTTGCCCTTTTACCGCTTTGGCCGATTCGTATCTGAGATCAAACTCTGTCAGAGTAAAAACCCATTTGCTAATTCTTCCTTTCATGATTGGCATCGATAGCATATACTTGATCACATCCTCTCTACAGATCACAGTACACTCGGCCGATAGCAAATAATGCCTTAATTTTGTACAGGAAAAATACAAACAAAGGCAAAGCTTCTCCACATATGAATACCGAGTTTCAGGATCTAACAATCTTCGGCTTAAATAGAATATAACTCGTTCTTTCCCATCAACCTCTTGAATCAAGACAGAGCCGATTGCATGATCAAAAGCCGATAAATAAAGTTTGTACGGCTTACCCTTCTGTGGTGGAATAAGAACTGGCGGATATGCTAAATATTGCTTGATCTCATCCAATGCCTTTTGATGTTTAGGCTCCCAAACCAATTCTTCTTCACTTCTCAGCTTCAGCAAAGGAGTAAATGCCTCCAATCGGACCGACAAATTTGATATAAACCTCCTCAGAAAATTAATCTTTCCAATCAAACTCTGCAATTCCTTCTTGTTTGTTGGAGGTTCAATATCATCAATCGCCTTGCGGTTCCGATCATTCACCTCAATTCCTCTCTCATGTACTAAGAAACCGAGAAATTGACCGGCCGATACGCCAAAAGCACACTTGAGCGGATTCATCTTTAATCCATGTTGTCTTGTACACTCCAGTGTTTCCTTCAAATCGGCCAAATGATCTCGATAACCTTTTGATTTGACTACCACATCATCAATGTAGATTTCGACTATCCTGCCGATCAACCTATGAAAGATATAATTCATAGCACGTTGATAAGTAGCACCGGCATTTTTCAAACCAAAAGTCATAACAACCCACTCATATAAACCGAGAGCACCTGGACATTGGAATGCAGTCTTGGGAATATCTTCTTCCGCCATGAAAATCTGATTATAACCAGCATTACCATCCAGGAAACTCATCACTTTATGGCCTGATGCTGCATCAACAAGCATATCGGCCACCGGCATCGGATACTCATCCTTCGGGGTTGCCTTGTTCAAGTTCCTGTAATCAATGCAAACACGTAGCTTTCCATTCTTCTTATAAACAGGAACTATATTTGATACCCACTCAGCATATCGACATGGCCTGATAAACTTAGCTTCAAATAGCTTCGTTATTTCGGCCTTAATTGGCTCATGCATCTCAGTCTTGAACCTCCTTGGATACTGCTTGTGTGGTCGATACCCTGGTTTGATAGGTAGCCGATGTTCAACAATATCACGGCTTAAACCTGGCATTTCATAATATTCCCAAGCAAAACAATCAGAATACTCTTTCAAAAGTTTTATTAACTCCTGTTTATACTCGGGATCCAATTTAGCACTGATATACGTCGGCCTTGGTCTATCACCAGATCCTATATCTATTTCTTCTAATTCATCGGCCGACGTAAATCCAAATCCTAATTTACCGAACTCACTTCGGTCTTCAAGATCTTCTATATAATCATCCATTTAAAACAATGTCTCAGAGCCGACTGCTTGGATCGGCTTTAGTCCTTGATCGGACACCTTGAGGAAGTCACCATCCCACACTTTTCCTGACAGGCATTCCACTCCTTCAAACTCTCAAATTGTTGACTCAGCTGTAGCAATGCTAACCGAATCATCAGCTGGGACAATCTCCACTTTATTGCCTTGCCACTGGATCAAACATTGGTGCATTGTGGATGGGATGCAACAGTTGGCATGGATCCAATCACGTCTGAGGAGCATGCTGTAAGAGCCTTGGCCATCAATCACAAAGAAAGTAGTCGGCAATGTCTTGCTGCCGATGGTTAATTCCACATTAATTGCCCCCCGAGGCTCTGAAACATTTCCACCAAAGTCCTTAAGCGTCATATTGGTCTTGATTAAATCATCAATCCNCACATTGGCCTTTTCCATCGGACCAGATTCATCAAGCTCTATAATGTTTTGCTCAACATCATTAATGTTAGGTCCACAATGATCAGCAACCAAATCAGCCATTACTTGCCCTTTTACCGCTTTGGCCGATTCGTATCTGAGATCAAACTCTGTCAGAGTAAAAACCCATTTGCTAATTCTTCCTTTCATGATTGGCATCGATAGCATATACTTGATCACATCCTCTCTACAGATCACAGTACACTCGGCCGATAGCAAATAATGCCTTAATTTTGTACAGGAAAAATACAAACAAAGGCAAAGCTTCTCCACATATGAATACCGAGTTTCAGGATCTAACAATCTTCGGCTTAAATAGAATATAACTCGTTCTTTCCCATCAACCTCTTGAATCAAGACAGAGCCGATTGCATGATCAAAAGCCGATAAATAAAGTTTGTACGGCTTACCCTTCTGTGGCGGAATAAGAACTGGCGGATATGCTAAATATTGCTTGATCTCATCTAATGCCTTTTGATGTTTAGGCTCCCAAACCAATTCTTCTTCACTTCTCAGCTTCAGCAAAGGAGTAAATGCCTCCAATCGGACCGACAAATTTGATATAAACCTCCTCAGAAAATTAATCTTTCCAATCAAACTCTGCAATTCCTTCTTGTTTGTTGGAGGTTCAATATCATCAATCGCCTTGCGGTTCCGATCATTCACCTCAATTCCTCTCTCATGTACTAAGAAACCGAGAAATTGACCGGCCGATACGCCAAAAGCACACTTGAGCGGATTCATCTTTAATCCATGTTGTCTTGTACACTCCAGTGTTTCCTTCAAATCGGCCAAATGATCTCGATAACCTTTTGATTTGACTACCACATCATCAATGTAGATTTCGACTATCTTGCCGATCAACCTATGAAAGATATAATTCATAGCACGTTGATAAGTAGCACCGGCATTTTTCAAACCAAAAGTCATAACAACCCACTCATATAAACCGAGAGCACCTGGACATTGGAATGCAGTCTTGGGAATATCTTCTTCCGCCATAAAAATCTGATTATAACCAGCATTACCATCCAGGAAACTCATCACTTTATGGCCTGATGCTGCATCAACAAGCATATCGGCCACCGGCATCGGATACTCATCCTTCGGGGTTGCCTTGTTCAAGTTCCTGTAATCAATGCAAACACGTAGCTTTCCATTCTTCTTATAAACAGGAACTATATTTGATACCCACTCAGCATATCGACATGGCCTGATAAACTTAGCTTCAAATAGCTTCGTTATTTCGGCCTTAATTGGCTCATGCATCTCAGTCTTGAACCTCCTTGGATACTGTTTGTGTGGTCGATACCCTGGTTTGATAGGTAGCCGATGTTCAACAATATCACGGCTTAAACCTGGCATTTCATAATATTCCCAAGCAAAACAATCAGAATACTCTTTCAAAAGTTTTATTAACTCCTGTTTATACTCGGGATCCAATTTAGCACTGATATACGTCGGCCTTGGTCTATCACCAGATCCTATATCTATTTCTTCTAATTCATCGGCCGACGTAAATCCAAATCCTAATTTACCGAACTCACTTCGGTCTTCAAGATCTTCTATATAATCATCCATTTAAAACAATGTCTCAGAGCCGACTGCTTGGATCGGCTTTAGTCCTTGATCGGACACCTTGAGGAAGTCACCATCCCACACTTTTCCTGACAGGCATTCCACTCCTTCAAACTCTCAAATTGTTGACTCAGCTGTAGCAATGCTAACCGAATCATCAGCTGGGACAATCTCCACTTTATTGCCTTGCCACTGGATCAAACATTGGTGCATTGTGGATGGGATGCAACAGTTGGCATGGATCCAATCACGTCTGAGGAGCATGCTGTAAGAGCCTTGGCCATCAATCACAAAGAAAGTAGTCGGCAATGTCTTGCTGCCGATGGTTAATTCCACATTAATTGCCCCCCGAGGCTCTGAAACATTTCCACCAAAGTCCTTAAGCGTCATATTGGTCTTGATTAAATCATCAATCCCTTTACCCAGCTTGCGGAATGTGGAATAGGGCATGAGATTGACAGCAGCTCCTCCATCAACCAGCATCTTGGTCATCGGCTTTCCATCAACGTATCCCTTGATGTACAGAGGCTTTAGGTGCCGATACCCATTTGCATTTGGCTTTTCAAAGACCGCCTTCTCTGAATCAAGAACCAAACATGCAGCGGCTTCTTCCAGTTCATAATCGACCTCATGGTCGTCTTGTTCACCAGGAGCAGCGAAATCAAAAGGCAACATCAAAACCATATTTATTGCGGCCGATGTACTTGCTTCATCATCATTGGCCATCTTGACGCGCCACTTCTTCTCTTTCGCCAACTCTTGCTCCTGAATTTGCTCGTTATAGCGCAACCTCTGAACACGTCTTTTCTTGGACTTAGAAATCCCTGATGGGCACCACTGTCCAGGCCTCATTGGAGGTTCTTCAGTCCGATTCTGAACTGGAGCCTTCTCTTCCATTTTTTCAGGGCCATGAGCATCAGCCCGGCCTTCATTATTTTTGTGGTCATGAGTGTTAACCCGGCCTTCATCTCTTTCATGATGATCATCAATCCTGACGCCGATCCGTTCATGAACTGATCGTCGACCTCTCTTGGAAGCTCTGTACTCTTCATACTGGAAGCTACATTCAGGACAATCTGCTTTCGACGGCAGTCTAAGCTTCTCGTTCCAGCAGAATACAAAGAAAGGACACCCCCAATGATCATCATCCTGGTTGTATCTGTCGTAATCTTGACGTTCATCCGTATACCAATTGGACCTATAATCATACTGCCGACGACTGTCAACTCTATCATCAAACCAGCGCCGGCCATCGGACCTATCATCATACCGGCGTCGGTCATCGGACCACTCATTATATCGGCGTCGGCCATCGGACCTGTAATCACGTCGGCGCCGATCATCAAACTCTTCATCATACCGCCTTGCCTGATATTCATGCCTCCGACGTCGTCGTTCCTCGCGTTCTTCCCACGCTCGGGCTGCTGCCTGCTGCCTCTTGTATTTGTTGATCAGCATTTGGGAAGTCACACGTGGCCGATACCCACCAGGAGCATTAGATTCACGTCCAAACGCCTGATGATTCCTGCGTAGCTCTTCAACCGTAACTTGAACTGCAGGATCAACGGCACCAGAACTCTTGGCGTGGTCCGATGTGAGCACTTTGAACTTCCCCTTTTCATTAGCATCAACCATATTAACAGAAAAGGAGAAATCAGCAAAGTTATTGGGAAAGGGATGACCATCGATCTTCATGGCTTTCTTGCTGTCTTCAAATTTGATTTTGCCCGACTCAATAGCCAATTGGATCTCCCTTCTGAACACTTTGCATTCATTGGTCTCGTGAGATGTCGAGTTGTGCCATTTGCAATATTTACGTTTCTTCAACTCATCGGCCGATGGAATTGAGTGATTTGGAGAAAGCTGGATAAGCTTCTCACTGAGCAGCAAATCAAAAATCTTATTGGCCTTTGTTATGTCGAAACCAAACTTCTCAGGATTCTGTTTGATCCACGGGAGCGACACTGGCTTCTTGGATTTAGTCCATTCAGCTATGTTAACATCAGCCTCTTCTTCAGTATCAGAGAGATAAGATACTTGTTTAGAAAACTTCATGCGCTTCATCTCCTGATATCGGACCTCATGAGCTGACACTTTCTGAACCAACTGCCCCAATGTCTCAAACTCCTGAGCAGAAAACTTTTCCTTAATCGGCGCGAGCAAACCTTGGAATGCAAGCTCGGCCAATTGCATGTCAGATAGCTTCAAGCTATAGCATCGATTCCTAGTGTCACGGAACCGTTGAATGTACTCCTTGACGGTCTCATCATTCCTCTGCCTGATAGCAATCAAATCAGAGATCTTCATCTCATTGAGACCAGAAAAGAAGTATTTATGGAACTGCTTTTCCATATCGGACCACCCTGTAACTGATCCTGCTGGCAACGACGTAAACCAGGTAAACGCCGGCCCTGATAGTGATAGAGGGAAAAATCTGAGCCGAAGTCACTCCTCTGAGGCAGCCTCACCACACTGAGCCAAGAATCGGCTCACATGCTCGATGGTGGTCATATCATCTTGCCCGGAGAATTTGGAAAAATCCGGCACTCTGTAACGTGGAGGAAGTGGCACTGCATCAAAGTAAGATGGGTACGGGTGCCGATACAACCTCGCTTCATCTTTAGGCTTTAAGCCGAATTGATTCTGGATCACCTCGGCTATCTTTTGTGACCAATCGGACTGTTGATTTCCATGTGGCGTCCCATCAGCTATGTCCATCACATAGTTATTGTAATCTCCGACCATACGCTGATGTGAAGGAACCTCTGCACGTAGCCTTGCAGCTGCAGGTTGTTTTTCTTGTTCGCTCAGAGTTCTGGCATACTTTTCACCATGTGGGCCGACTATAGTTCCATCGGCCATCAACAGAAAACCGTTGGCCAGTTCAACAGGAGGTGGTGGAGCAATTGGCATCTGTGGAGCAACGGTCATGGTATTATCTGTAGTTTCTTTTCCTCTTCCTGATCCTGATGCTCCTGCAGAATCTGCTATAAACACTGGACCCTTCAAGCAAATAGCATCGTCCACCGCCTTCTTGATGAGATTGTCCAAAGAATTCACCAAGGTACCTGATTGGTTGATCAATGCATGATGAACAGCCTGGTGAATCATCTCCGTCATGTTGACTTGGTGCTCCCGAGCTTCAGTTGTCTTCTTGATCAACTCTGGATCCGGGAGTGTCGGATGTTTGGACCCGGCAGTCCACACAGGGTAGCCTACGTGGTTGATTTGTCTAAAGAATTCACCAAAGTGCCTGATTGGTTGATCAATGCATGATGAACAGCCTGGTGAATCATCTCCGTCATGTTGACTTGGTGCTCCCGAGCTTCAGTTGTCCTCTTAATCAACTCTGGATCCGGGAGAGGACCTTTGAGTATAGGACCTGAGCGATTACGCCCGAATTGGCCAAGGCACAACTTCTCAAACGCATCAATCTGGGCCTGAACTGCATCCAACTGGGCTTTGGACAGATCGGCCTTTGTAACGGGCATGGTCACCTCAGGCGTCTTGTTTCTGTCGTTCTTGGCCTTCTCAGCAGCTTCTTTCTCAGCAACAAGTCTTGCTGCAGCTTCTTGTTCAGCATCAGACGACGACATCTTGGATTTTGTTTCTCGTGCCCCACCGGGCGTGCCAAAAATGTGTTGACGCGGAAAATCGGCGGACGTATCTCCCGCGTGCAGCACACGATGACCGGGGAGATCAGCTTCGCTCCAGTGCCAGTCTACACTCCAGTTCAGGTTCGCGGCGTGCCAGTCAATTTGACCTGAAATTGACAAGGGAATGAAACAATTAAATTGCTCTTTGATTGTGCCGGCTCTATTTCAGACGATGGAGTAACGTCGAATTTTAGCCAAGACCCAATCAGACACGTATCGGCCGATACTGATCGGACCTTAAAATCGGACCTCAATGATGACGTCAATCGAACCGAGTGATCGGACCTCAATCAGACACCAAATCGGACTTCAGAATCAGACCAATCAGGATCGGACCTTGATTGATATAACAGACCAGCCTTTGAATAATGAAATAAAGCATAAAACAAGGCCAATATGTAAAATAATGGATCAGCTATGTCTTGAAACAAGATATTAAATAATCAAAGTGTAAGCCGATACATTGTCCACCTTGTCTAGTTACCAGTTTGACTCGTCTTATCGGACCATCTAACCAACCGATCGGACTATAGCCTTTTCAGAGAAATCTAGCTCCGACGTAGGGAATCTAGATTTCTCTAACTATGATCAGATCAGATAGCTAGATAATCAGACTTAACTTATCAACCTGTTAATTAAACAAGATGCTCGCACAGGTGTTGATCAGATTAAACAAAATAAGCAGGCAAAACATTAACAGATACGTTCTGATTCTAAGATATGCTACCAAACAATTAAGCATGATCCAGCTCCGACGTAGGGAATCTACACCACACTTAACATTCAAATAGCATTAAGGCATAACCAAAGCTTCCTTTAACTAATCAAGATGAACCTAGCTCCGACGTAGGGAATCTAGACCAAACATGACAGTCAAAGATTAATCTAAGCGTATTACAAAGATCCAGCTCCGACGTAGGGAATCTACACCAGTGTAATACCCAAAGAACAACTAGATTAAACCACAAGGCAAGATCGGACATAGAACGATGCTGTAAGATAAATAATGCTTAAATCGGACCAAGACCTATGCTCAAAGCCGTTGAAGAAGTAGAATTGATTCACATGGCGTAGATCTAAACCAATCTAGCAACTCCAACAAACCGCAAAGACTACCTTTAGTAACCAAGATTATTCTAGCTCCGACGTAGGGAATCTAGACTAATCTTGATACCTAGCTCCGACGTAGGGAATCTAGGCTTAAAGTATAGTCCGATAAACGATAATCTGTTGAATAATCAATATTGATCTAGCTCCGACGTAGGGAATCTATATCAATCTTGATTATCCAAAGATAAATCGGTTGAACAGTATAAACGAGAAAGGGCGATGCGCCTCAATTCAAAGCCTATACTAGTTCGATAAATTGACTAACTTACTGGTAAGCCGGAGATCAGAACTGATGCAGCCCGTTCACCAATGAGCTTCGTCGGTAACTACTACTAGGGTTTTTGGCGTGAAGCCGGGTTGTATTGATTGTGAGAATCATTCTTTACAATGGACGAGGGTTCAAATTTATACCCTGGTCATGGAGAGTCCTGATCGGACCAGACTAACTAAATAAGGTAAACTAAGCTTAAGATAGAACGGGACTCTCATACGCCTTCTGGAAAGGAAATAGTCCCTGAATCTGATACGCCTCCTCCTTAGCCGACGCGTCTTCCCTCTTGTACTCGTCATCGGATTGGACTCCTGCTTCATCGGACCCCTCTTCAGTATCGGCCTCCCTCTTTGTCACCTTCGGCCTTGACCAATCAGCGGGCCCACTGTGCAGTCTCAACCTCACCACGTCATCATCTGACTCAGCATGTCAGGTGCGAAAATCCGGTGTCAACAGGGATATTCTTTATCAATCAAGAACAAGCATTTGAAGAATCTTTCAAATGGAGTTCACTCAAAGGCAAAGCAAAGTCGACTTGATGATACAAGGGTAAGTGATGAAGAAGCAAATCGAGATGACTAGAGCGAGGGACTAAGCAAGCTAAGGTGCAAATTGCTAAGGTGAAGTATCTAGTGTCCGGGGTGTGTTCGAAGTATCATATCCAAGTCTCATCAAGAGAAGCAATGCAATGCATATATATGTTATGATTGATAAAGAGAGTGACCTAAGGATTAAAGTGAATTCAAATATAAGTTATGGAAAATCCTAAGTCACTAGCTCAAGGTGGATATGCTCAGTTGAAGATACAATGTTGAGAAGCCCTCAAAGAAGTGATTGATCAAGTATTGGCATGATCATTGACCTACAAGCTCAAGTGGTTGAATTATGATTTATCTTATGTCTTGAGTATAGGTATGCCGTACTTTCAAGAGGGATACAACATTGGTTGAATGACAATCTCCAAAAGTGCTCAAGTGAACCCATGTGAGTCTAACCATGAGAGTTTCTAACTTAGTGTGGGTTCCCTGGCAAAACCGGTGGAACCGGTTTTGGGAACCGGTGAAACCTGTTTTGGTGGCCTCGAGCGTCTAACGGCTAGTTGGTTTGAAATCCGGTAAAACCGGTTTTGTAACCGGTGGAACCGGTTTTCCTCTGACAGAAAAACGGCTAGTTTTTGGAGGGATGGGTATTTATACCCATGAGCTCCTCTTGGAGGTGCTGCTGGTTCTTTTGCGTCCCTAACACATCCTAGAAGCCAGTAGAGCTCTTCCCAACCTCTTTTTGTGAGATTTGAGCAATCCTTGTGAGATTCTTGAGTTGGGTTGAGAGAGTGACTTGTGTGTGAGCATTGGAGAGCAATCCAATCCCTTGAGCACTTGTGGTTTCGTCAAGCAATCGTTGAAGCATTTGTTACTCTTGGAGGTTTTTCCTCCTAGACGGCTAGGTGTTGCCCAGTGAGCTACCGAAGTGTGTGGTGAGCCACGGGATCGTTTGTGAAAGTTTCACCTCGCCTCCGCAAGGGAAGAGGTCACTTAGTGGAAGGAGGAGATAGCTTGACCTTGGGTGGTCGTATAAACTTCCTCAGCGGAGAGTAGGATTTACCGTGCCTTGGTGGCTGCTTGGTGCAAGCGGTGAATCCGAACTTCGGGAGAAAAATCTCTTTGCCTCTTGGTTTGAGCTCTTTCCTCATATTGTCATTTCTAGCATATTACTTGTGCTTCCGCTTCGATCTACTTTGGTGTGTTGAGCTGTGTGCAGGAGCCTCATTGGAACACTTGAAAACATCCCTGGAAGCTTCACACCATTTGTGGTTTGTGCTAGAATTCGTAGAGGGGATTTATACTTGTTAGTGCAATCTGTGCAGGAACCGGTTTTACCGGTTTGGGAAACCGGTAATACCGGTTTTGGAGCTGACAGTTGGAATTAGTTTTTGTAAACTGCAGATTCGCCTATTCACCCCCCCCCCTCTCTATGCGACATCAAGGTCCTTTCAAGTTGCTGGTGCTAGCTGGGAGCTCAGCCTGGGCTTCGCTTGAATGGCGAGAGCGCGTGGAGAACACCGCAGGGGGAGATCGAAGTGGCGGCGCTAGCACCAGCGAGAAAGGGGAACGAGATGGGAGAAAGGAGAGATGGCTTCGGTGGTTGTTGGTGGGCTGATATTTTACTGTTGTGGGCCCTAGCTTACTGCTACCTTTGATCTTTTAACATTGTGTAAATTGCAACAACTATAGCCTGCTTGTATGGGGCCCATCTATATGGATCACTTGGGCCACAAACATTGCTCATGCCATTAGGGACAGCTATAAAGATCACTCTCACAATGGTTATGGGTACCCATAGGGGCTTAAAGACCCCTCTTATTTCTACATTGCTGTTGCTGGTGCCCTTAGCACAAAATGTTTCTGCGAGATCAGATGAACCAGCACAGGATTAGGCAATACTCGCGTGGAAAATTTTCTACCACCTGACGTGGCATGAATATGACTTTTCTTGAAACAACCCACGAGGTACCTACAAAAAATTGACAAGTAATAACATTGTGAATATGACAAATGGAAATGATACCTGTGAGGCTACCAACATCTTCAAAGATCAAATTGCGCACCTCATCTTTCGTTGCCACAGGTCCAAAGCTTGTCCAGCGACAGCCAAATTGCAGGTTCCAAGTGTACTGCTCAGGGAACAGATTGCCAATGTTTGTGCATAGTGCAACTCGCTATCATTATAAAAGAAATCAATACTTCCCTGCTTCAATATACCGCAAACAAACATCCATTGGTTCAAAGTCATTCAGCTGTAACTGAGCCTCTCAAATCGACACATTTATTAGTGCAGAACTGCAGAAGTCGCATATTCCTCAAGAGGAAAAAAGGCTCTTCCGTTAAAAACTTTATCTGTAAATCTTTCCTGTCCCTATTTACAAACGTATCAAACCATGCTGGTATACGCACTGATGTATGTCTTCTACATTAGCATCCAGCCATTTCTCAATGTCTTCTGTACAAACATTAGCAATGCCATGGAAAGCAACAGAAAAGCAGGGCATCAGGGTATCACTGGCCGTCAGCTTCACCTCCTGTCATCTTCCCCATGGAGAGCGTAAAGTACAGCAGTATCAATGTGCCCACGCTCGACCTGTAAGTGAAAGTATATGCCGCTAAAAGTAAATACTAGATACTGCAACGCAGGAAACAGGAAACAGTGTGATACCTTCTTCTCTTTTTTTTTTGTGAAAGACCAATACAAACGCAAGCGCTCACACACGCACACACTGTTTTAAATATTCAGTTCTTTCCATCATTGGAGTTTTCTTTATTGCACCCTGATTAATCATTATTCCAGTCTTTTAGAATCCTTTAGCTTTTTTTTTTGAAATTAAGAAAGAAATCCTTTAGTTGTTGTCAAGACATCAACTCATTGTGCCATAAGTATCCAAAAAAAAAAAACTCATCATGCCACGTACTGCATTTTTAGGCCTGCATTCTGGTCCATCAATGAGAATGCCAAGTTGGCGACCACAACGAGAGTTATGCTTGCACAACTCTACAACCCAAAAAGACAGATTCAGAGCTTCAGACCCTGGACTGTTCTTCGTCCAGCCATGATTAGGACCAAAATGTACGAAGGACCTATGGTGGCAAAGCATTTCTGATTTCATGCAACGACTTTTGAGGCTGGACAATTGCATCTACAACTCTCTTGATAAAGTTGTAGTACATTAACCTGAAACCTAACAGGAACTGGATATACTATATTCATAAAACAACAGGCAATGATACGACTGGTGACTAATTTCTTACCATCAAACTACAGACATGGAATTAAATTAGCGTTTTTGCAAAAGAAAAATAGTACAGAAAATGGTTCATTGTACTGAATTTTATGTAGATTAAGCTGTACTAGCACACTGCTCCTATATACTACCTCTGTTTCAAATTGTAAGTCATTCTGGCTTTTCTAGATGCATTGCTTTTGCTATGTATCTAGATATAATGTATGTCTAAGTTCATAGCAAAAACTATGTATCTAGGAAACCCAGAACGACTTATAATTTGAAACGGAGGGAATACTTGTCCAGATCAGAGTTGCATTTAGTAGGGTCAGTCAGGACCAGTGCAAAATGAAAATTGATGGGTCTAAGGCACAAAATTTGGAAATTCCTTAAATGTGTACAGTTTACACCAACAAAATATACCCTATACATATAGTCAGATGGAACAGCCATATTCTAATTGATGGGAGCTATTTAAACAGAAACCTATCGAGAACTTTTCATCAAAAGGAAAAGAAAGCAGCAACAAGGTTCCTAACTGATGGTTGCGACACACATGAGGCAACAGAAATGCAACGCACACAACTGACACTGAAAGGGTCCCTTTTGGTACTTTAATCATGTTGCTTGCAGATGACTGGAAGAATTAAGCCTGGATATGAAAGAAAACGTATGGCCTGTATGGAACAGGACCACAGAGACAGAGGAATAGATGATAGGTTGCTGGTTACTTACAATGCTGCAAAGGCGAAGAGGATCTTCCTGGGATCGCGCCACCCAGGAACACGCCGGCTGGCACGGCGGCGCTTTGGTGTCGAGGGGTGGTGCTGCTCCTTCGGGCTGCCATCCACATGAACTGGCACTGCCTGCTTCTCATACACACCGGCCACACCTGTGCATAGAAAAAAGCTTTGTTGAACTTCATAAAAAAACGAAGTGAAACAGTACTACTTCTGTTGCAGCTTGCAAGCCTTGATTTCCAATGCACATCAACTATTACTATTTTCGCAACAATTATAAAATAAAATATCGACAAGGATTTCTTTTTATTTCAAAATTATTTATTCACACTTCTGCCCGTCCAGTCTAAACATTCTTCCAAATATCAGGGATCAAAGTTTTTAAGGACCAGCCACAGTTGTTCATTGTCGGCATCTACTTGGAAACAAGTTTTTCTCAAGAACTCACACAAAACTGTCTGTGAAAAAAACAACAACTCAGAAGGGGCGCTACGTTGAGCAATGCATTTGCTGAAAGTAGTAACAGATTTCCCTCCGGACTGTATTTTCTGAACATCCCTGCAGACTGTAGCATCAATCTGTACGAAAGGGAACAGATTGGATGGAGCCTGGCCCGTCGGGACTGCCAGGTTTCGTGATGCACAGATTGTACTAAACAAGACAGAGGAACAGATTGTACTAAACAAGCCCTGAGTAGCAGTGTAGCACACTAATTAGGGCCTGTAAGTAGGTGGCCGGTAACACTAACGGCCTAACGCCCATTTCCAAGCAGCAAGGATTGATGAGAATGCAGCTATCCCACGCAAAGCATCTGGACATGACACACTAATTAGTGGTTGCATTTGATTAGAAGTCCTGCCAAACCCGTGCCAGGACTCTTTACCTACATCCCCTGACGCAATCCACAGAATTCAGTATATACCAAAACTAGCACTGGTGGAGTATGAGTATCTAACTCTGGCAAACTTTAATCGGCAGACTAAAAAAGGAGTTGGAGGTTTGGAGTGATCATTGCTGTTCCAGAATTCAGGGTTCACAACAAAAAGCATGGAGGACGAACGCACTGACCGATGGATGAAGAATTAGCGTCGCCGCTCCTCTCCCGCTCGAGAGCCTTCCCCGCGAAGGACGTGTCCATCATCTTCCCAGCCCAAACAGAGCAACTCCACGATTAGCAATGGCGAAACAGCGCAACCAATTAACCCAAATTCCAGTTTGAACAACGAGGTTACCAGGCTGTCCTCTGCACCAGGCGGCGACTCCGCTTGACCCCCGATGTCGAGAGCCACGAACTCCGGGGCGGCGCCCCGGTCCGCCTCCCGTCGGACGAGGTCCATGGATGGAGCCTGCAAGCTCCCACCCTCCCGCTCTCCTCCTCGGCCTGTCTCAGCGACCAATTAACGCGGCAAGAGACTTGAACAACACGGGTAGCGGCACGCAGCAGGCACCGCGTGGAGGAGGGGTAGGTTTCCGGGTCGCCGCCGCGACTTGAACCGGTCGCGGACCTTGACCCGTGCTGCTTGGTCTTCCACGTCTGCGCCTCGGAGGCAGAGGCCAAGACGAAACAGTCTAGCCGCCGCGGGACGGGGGAGGAGTTGGAGAGGAGCCGAGGGGCGAAGGCTGCGTGATTTTTTTGGCAGCGTGCGAATTAATGGCGACCGAACAACCGAGCTGGGGGTGGGGAGAGGGAAAGCCGAGGGCGGCCGCTCACCGGAAAGGGGCGCGAGAATGCGGGAGACACGTCGCGCCGGGCGGGTGAGCCGTGAGCGGGGAAAAATATTGGTCTCTGTTTTATTTGGGGGTTTGGATATCTCCGCAGGGATTGAAAATACGGCCCAAAAATATAACTCACGTCTGGGAAAGGGACAAACATGTGAGCTGTCGCTTTTGATTTAAGCAAAGCGCTGGCCAGAAGGAAGGTCTCCCTTCACTCTTTATCCATCAATCAGAATTGCCAGCTCAAAAACCGTTCGAACAAAATTGTAGTGATTATACACTGTGTGTTTGCTTGCTGGCAGTGTTGGTATCTGGAGTGTTCTCCACAAATTGGCATGCTTTAATTCAAGACTGCTTGTTCGGCATATTTTCAAGAAATTTGTACCTTCTGCCACAAATTACGACGTCCACTCTCCCACTTGGGGAGATGGTAAGCAAGCGCACCCGCCAAGTGCAATGCGGGCCACTGACCTAGGCCACGGGCCTTCTTGATCGCCCGTCGACCCCATCTAGAAGAAATTTGTACCTTGAGCAGCAATTTTCCCACGTAATCTCTACAAAGGCCTTGTTTATTCTTTGCTCGCAAAATAAAAGGAAAAGAAAATAAAAGAAAAGAAAAGGAAAATGAAATTCAGAAACCTCTCGAACCCGGTCCATAAAAGGGTCCGGCCTGTCTTTGCGCACTCCTCAATTTCCAGGCCCAAATAGCTGAGATAGCCCAACGGGCTGTGACAGCCTGGCGGGCCCGTTTAGAGGGTGCGGAGAGTTTTCGAGGGCCTAGTGGGGTCCGTAAATCAGCTGAGAATACATTATCGGCCCGTTTATCAATGGGAAGACCTTCCAATCCAAATAAGTTAATTGAAACCAAACTAATATGATATTCCTGTTATGCAACTATTCTCTTCCCTAAAAAATAATAAGATGACAAAATATGTGCTGTTTTTAATGTTGCTACTGTAGTATATTTTGGACGAAGACTGAAATGCTATTAAAACTTAATTTTCGAAGACATTGATCGTGGGTGGGGGCACATGTCCCACCAACATGTAGGATTGTTTTGTTGGCCAATTAGCTATTACTAAGATAATAGCGAGTACTAAATTAACATTGTATTCAAAGTGATAAACTTGGTGAACAACGAGAATGCGTCCTTAATTTTTGCCCTGTCCCTCATGTTTCTACGTTTCTACTAGACGGTGCCCTAGTACCACCGTCATCCCGCATTCCTTTTCAGCTTATGTATGTCGTGAGAGCTGTCAACATTGTAATAAGAAACAGTAAAACAGGGTGGTTGGAACAGAATGATTCGAATAACAATGGACGGTCATGCCACGCGCCGCTCTCAATCACCTAGTGATAGCAGATTCGCTCGACGACATTTTTTAGTTTAGGAGTCTGCTCTGGGCGCATCTGTTCAGCTTGACAACTACATCTTGTCAAAACTAACGCTTTTGACTTTGAATAGGCACGGTATACGTAGTCAGAAATCATCCGGCAGGTAGACTAGTTCACCAAGAAACGTATACCGGCTTGCGCAGTTCGGCCTCCGTTGTGCTTCTGTAGGTAGCGCTCGAGCGGACGAGCGCCAACCATTTCTTGGTCAGCAGAGCACTCAGCTCAGGCAACGGCAAGACGAGCTCAAGGCTGCGCTGCTCCTTGCCTACCGAGCTATTTCTTCGTGAGAACTGAGAAGCTTCCAACTCTTGGTGCTTGTCACCAGGTACGGTTCAGCCTTCATATGCACAAGGACAATTACTACCTCCTGATGAAGATGAACAGTCGGCCAGGTCAATCTACAAATGTAAACAAAGAACAAAGACAAAGGCTCTGCTAGTCGGCTGAAAGAACAAAGAAGCCACGACAGTCAGGCCGGGCCCATCATCACCGCCGCCGGCCCCTACGACGCGTCCATGCCGTCGCCTCCTGCCGATCCCCGTGTGAAACGGCTGCTGCGCTTTTCTGGTTGGCCTTTCCGCGTAGCCTCCAACGTTCCATCGCTCCTGCCTTTGATGCTCGCCTCGATTTTTAACCAACTCGCGTATTCTGAGATCCCCGAAAGCGAGGGCCGACCTACCTACCACTGGCTCGTGTTCGTCCGTCGCCTCCCTTTCAGCGGAGACTTGTCATCAATTCTTTATCCTCGCGCCCGGAAGTTTTATTTGCCGGAGCTGGCCGATTCCACCAGTTTTCTAAACAGGAGTAGTCCAGTTATACCCAGAGCTCGGCGCCCAATTCTTCCTCTCCTTCAACATCGACCCAGTTCCTGGCGCGAGATGGTTTCAACGCTTCCTGGGCTGCTGCTTTAGTGAGTCCAAAGCGACGCCGGCGACGACGACTCGAGAGATCCGATTCCGGCGGCTTCCGTTGCCGATGGCATTGAGGCTGCGGCTGCTGGCGGTGGTCGTGGCGGCCGCCGCCGCGAGCTGCCGGCCGGGCCTCGCGGACCCCGCGGTGAGCGCGCTGCCTGGGCTCCCGGTCGCCGGGCTCGCCGTCGGGTTCTACAACGCGTCGTGCCCGCAGGTGGAGGACCTGGTGCTCGCCGAGATGCGCGCCTTCGTGCAGAGGGACTGGACCCTCGGCCCGGCGCTGCTGCGCTTCATGTTTCACGACTGCCTCGTCAGGGTGCGTTGCTTCGTTCTCCTTTCTTTTCTCTAGCTTCAGTTAGTCCATTCCCTCGCGCCCCCGTGCTCCTCGTGCTCGTGCCGCGCGTGTCCCGTCGCGCGCACGGAATGAGAAGCACGATCGGTTGGGTGCGTCGCCGTGGCGGGTGGTGACGCCGGTTTCGCTGGGCGTGGTCTGGGTGCAGGGGTGCGACGCGTCGATCATGCTCAAGTCGCGGAGCGAGAAGGGGGAGCAGGACGCCGCCCCGAGCTACGGCCTCCGCGGCTACGACGAGATCGAGCAGATCAAGGCCAAGGTGGAGGCGGCGTGCCCGCTGACCGTGTCGTGCGCGGACATCATCGCCTTGGCGGCCCGGGACGCCGTGTACCTTGTAAGCTAGCGCCCGTTGCCGTTGGTCGTCAAATCACACGACATTCCTGAGCGAGCTCGGTCGTTCATTGCTTTCCTTGTTGCTGCAGAGCAACGGGCCGCGCTATGCCGTCGAGACCGGGCGGCGGGACGGCAAGGTGTCGTCATACATAGACGCCGAAAACGACCTCCCGCCCCCCTCCTCCAATATCGTCGACCTCAAGACCTACTTCAGCGTCAAGGGCTTGGGCTGGAAGGACATCGTCGTCCTATCAGGTAACCAAAAATAGCAAACGATCAACGAACAAGCTAAGCTAGCTCCCATTGGAATTTGGGAGTGCAAGCAAAGCCAGCATGAGCACGACATGTTCCGACCAACCGACTGAACAATCGATCCTCGCCGTCGAATTGCAGGCAGCCACACGATCGGGAGGGCGCAGTGCTCGACGTTCGCGGCGGACCGGCTGTACAACTTCAGCGGGGACGGGACGCAGGACCCGTCGCTGAACAAGACGTACGCGGCGAGCCTGAGGGAGGCGTGCGAGCCGGGGCTGGAGAACGACGCCACCCCGGTGTACATGGACCCGGGCAGCCCCTACACGTTCGACCTGGGATACTACCGCGACGTGGTCGGCAACACGAGCCTGTTCATCTCGGACCAGGCGCTCATGGACGACCGGTGGACCCGCGCGTACGTGGAGCGGATGGCGGCCGCGGGGGCGTCGCCCGACGAGTTCTTCGCCGACTACGCGGTCGCCATGACCAACATGGGCCGGATCGAGGTGCTCACGGGCGACAGCGGGGAGATCAGGAAGACCTGCGCCGCGTACGTTGACTAGAAGCGAAGCGAAGAGAGGCTAGGCTAGCGATTGGTTGGCTGGTGGTCCCGACGTGCAAGTGGTGGATGGATGATCGATCGTCACGTGGCGACGGCAACGTGGGAGCCAACCAGGATGCACTTGCGGTATTCTATTCGTTGGGGGTGGTTAGAGAGTTGACGTCGCCATGAGGCGCGGGATGAATTACTCTTGCCGTCGGAAAAGAAATTGATTGTATTATAGCGTGTAAAAAGTCATAATTTTTTTTTTGGGTGCGCTTCGCTTGTTTGGTGAGGTGTGTGGGGACTTGTTATGTTGCTCGTTCACACGATGACCATTGACCAATGGCAACTGATGTTCTTTATTTCCTTCAAACAATTTGATTTGAGGTGGTTTCTGAACTGGAACCGGCCGAGTCGAACATGGCAAAGGCAGCCCGGCGGCCCAATGGCCTGTTCCATGGCGCAGGCCGCCATCGAAGAAGGGCCGCGCGGTCATGCGGGCTTGAGTGGGCCGCTGCCTCGTTCGAGCAGCCCGCACTGAGTCGGCCCATCTGTTGGCCCGGCCCTTGGCCCATTTAGCAATTGGACCGGTTTCCTTGGTCTCAAAAAAAAAGGACAGGTTTCCTTCTCAAAAAAGGAAAAATAAATGCAATGGATCAAAAAGCCACCTGCTTTTGTTCTCTTGGGCGGAGGAGGTGGAGGATTTTGTTTGTTGTTTAGCAGAGGTCGCTTGTTTCCGCGCTGCCGTGCGATCCCCAAGCTAAACACGGGCCCTTGCGTGCTCTGCGCAAGCATATTCCATTCCATTCCATCGTCGTATCATGTCACCGCATATGCAATTTGAAATATTCCTGTTGCGGGAGCGCTAGAGATAGATCACGGAGGTACTCAACCTCCTCCCTGTCCCTTGCCAGCCTGTGGTCTCTCTCTAGCCTTTCCGCTTTGGACTTAATTATACCAACCAAATTTCTCCCCCCGGTGCCTTGGAAACCAAGGTTCCTGCCGCCTGCCACGACACTTTCTGCATTCGTGCTCCCGTCCCTATTGCTTCAAACGGGACATGCACGGCCAGGCCATAAAAGTCCGGTCGAGCCCGGGTCGAGAGATCCGACGCCAGATCTGCGCGGCGCCGCTCTGACACCCCACCGTCTAGACGGCAGCAAGCGACGCGAGGGCCACACGGCAGCGTCCTAGGCGAGCCCCAACCGGAGCAGCAATTGGCTGGCTTGGCTTGGTTTGGTTATCTCCCCCGCCAAGCCAACGACCGGGACCCGCTTCACCTCGGGTCCTCGGCAAGCAGGTGCAGCTTCTTTCCTTCACACCATCGCCCATCTCGTCTCGCCCCCCCCGTAATCTCCGACGCGAACCGAAGCAAGGCAAACCAAACACGAAGCGGCAACCGATTCCAAATCCGTCGCTGCTTAGCTTATCCCTTCCCCCCTTCGTCTCCGAGCGCCAACCGATCAGAATTAGCATCAGGGCTCCATTAATTTTCTCTCGAAAGCAGGGGCCAAGCCGCGCTTTACCTCCTATTCTATTTCACCTAATCCCCTCGCCCCCTTCGTCTCGTCCAGGGAAAAAAAAGGATAGAAGAGAGAAAAAAACGAAACCGCAAGCAAACCCTCGCTTTCTCCGATCGAATTGCTCGTCCCCGTGCAACCACCACCGGTTCGGCCGCTCCCCACCACCAGTCCTGCCCTCCCCTCCCCCGCGCCGGATGATCTAGGCCTCTCGCCCGCCCGTGCCGATTTCCCCCCCATCGAGCGACCCCTCCCGCGCGCGGCCATGGCGAGCACCTGAGATACGGTCAGTGGGCTGTTTCTTTGCGAGAGTCCCCCCGAGTCCCCACAGAAACAGCCCGGGGGCATCAGCGATCGATTCCGAGCGGCTTGATTGGTGCTTCAGTCTCGGCCTGGGCTTCCTCCACCTCTAGCTTGGAAGCTAAGTCTGGGCGGGGCTTGCTTTGTTCGGTTTGCATCTGAGGAAGAGGCGGCGGGCGGCGGTAGCGTGCACGGGTGGTTTTCGTCGCCGGCTTCATGCGGGACGGCGCGCAGGCTCCTCGCGGCGGCGGGGGCTTCTTCTCGGCGCGGTCGCTCTCCAACTACATGCGGATCGTGTCCTCGGGGGCGTCCACGGCCGCCTCCACGCTGCGCTCGGCCGGGGCGTCGCTGGTGAACTCGATCGCCAGCCACGAGGAGGATGGGAGCCGTGACCAGGTTCGTTTGCTTGCTTAAAGCCTTTGGGATAAACTGCTCTGTTTCTGTGTGCTTTGGTTTGGCGTAAGAAATATGGCCTCGCTAATAATTGGAGACTGGAGCGCCTTTTAGTTGGTCCACGTGTGTGTGCCTTTGTTAAAATGAGCAAATAAGTGTATTTATGGCTGGAAGACATTTCCAATTCTGTTGGTGCCCCCCAGTATATGCAGCACAATTTGTATTTATGCCAGTTTTCTCATGCATTTATTTTGACCATTAGTATATACCCACTGCAATGTTTGAACTGCAAACTCTTTTGAGCTAGAAACCCTCTTAGTAGTGTGCCATTGAGTAGCCACTGCTACTTGTTTGGTTGTTCAGCATCCCGCAAACTGCTGACATGATTTGGATCTTATCAGACATGCGAAGCTGCTGATATGGAAACCATAGAGCTAGCACAAGTAGACAAGTTAGCTTGGAATCCTGTTTGTAATATCAGAAGTTCTGTTTCATCTGGACATTATGCCATCTTATATTCTACATCCATCTTATTTGTTCCTGCATAATGAATGTGTCCTAATTTCAAGATTAGAACAGGAAGTTGTACTCTGAGTTTATTAAGGATTCCCATTTTGACATGTCATGGAAATTAAACTTTAGTTTTTACCATGTTCCACACAGTATAGTAAAATGACTGGATGCTGAGAAAAAGATGGTCAGGAACTGTGACTTCGCATTGCTGTCCCATGTCGACAAAGTATTACAGTAGAAAATAGGGAATATTCTCCATTTGTTAATTGTTCAGCATACTATCCATGAAAATTGTATGCACTTATAGATGAACAATTATGCGTATAGGTTCCTGGTATTTTGTTCTCTAATGAACACGAAATTTATTATTTTGGGGAGTATATTTCCATATGACAATCAACAACTACCATTGATAGCTAGTACTGCCTATATGTTTATTATTTAGCTAAGCTGTATATACATTAGATGAATGAATGATGTGCCTAGTCTTGTAGTTTCCACCTTTGGGGTATGTTACTCTGTAATCCTTCTAGGCAATACTTCCATGTACCAAGGTACCAACACTCTTCTTATATGTCTTATATGATTTGCAGGTACAATGGGCTGGCTTTGACAAACTCGAATGTGGGGGTGGCATGCTACGACAAGTCTTGTTGCTAGCTTACAGATCGGGCTTCCAAGTGTGGGATGTGGAACATGCTGATGACGTACGACAGCTAGAATCCAGACACGATGGCGCTGTTTCTTTCATACAACTGCTAAAGGACCCAATTTTCACAACAAAGTCTGAAGACAGATTTGCAGATGCACGTCCTTTGCTAGCTCTTGCCTGTGAAGGAACTTACACTGGAAGTGGAAACAACCATGATACTAATGTTCCTGTTTTTGATGGAACCAATGGTGCTTTCCATAATGTAGGCAGTGAAAATCTCCCTACTGTCATTCGATTTTATTCGTTGAGGTCCCATGAATATGTGCATACATTGAGGTTCAGATCAGCTGTTTATTCCATAAGGTGCAGTCCAAGAGTTGTAGCTGTTTCACAGGCTACTCAGGTATGCCATTTTCATCACTCTTCCAAAGTCCTTTTTGGACCATGAGTGATTCTGATGGAAAAAATGTGTTTTGCAGATACATTGTTTTGATGCCGCCACAATGGAGAGAGAATACACTGTTCTCACCAGTCCTACAGTTGCACAAATTTCAGGCTATGGCCCACTTGGACTGGGCCCTAGATGGATTGCATACTCTGGAATTCCAGTTCCGGTTCCAGATACAGGACGTGTTAGCCCTCAGCTTCTTAGTCTGTCTCCCTTTGTTCCACCACCTGGCTCGAATGGTAGTGTGGTGGCATACTATGCAAAAGAATCAAGCAAGCAACTGGCTGCCGGCATTGTAACACTTGGTGATGTGGGATATAAGAAGCTGTCCAAGTATTGTGCTGATTTCATTCCAAATGGTAATGGTATCGTAAAGCACAGGAGTTCTGGCTACAAAGCAAATGGAGCAACAAATGGGCACCTCATTGACAGTGAATATGCTGGAACGGTACATATTTCTTCACAGTACATATTTTTATTGTTAATTCTGTTATCCTAAAGGCTGTTATAAAATAGTAGCAACAATCAATCAACTGTAAGGGCAGTAGGTACCTCAGAACCCACCTGATTAGTTGGATAGCTATCGGATGATGCTACAGAAATATTCTTGTGTAGACTGTTTACCACATCACTTTACAAACCGGGCATATTTTTAGTTGTTTGATATTATTGAATGAAGTAAGAACGATATTATCCCTCAGTATTAGACCAGATCGTGTAGCAGGAAAGGTGGATATTTTATTTTTTTGATCTGGATGGAATTAAAAAAAAAGAGTAGCCTAATAGATTCGTGTATTTTTATTACGCCTGTGATCAATAAGTATTTTCAGTAAACAATTGTTCTTTTAGTTTTGCAATTACAAGTTCCATTAATATGATTATGCCATGTCTTTTTAACTACTTCATAGAATGTTGAGCTGTAGTTTGTTCCCTTTGCAATGTGGCAGGTCATTGTTCGAGATATTATCTCTAAGTTATTGATAGTTCAGTTCAGGGCACACACTAGTCCCATTTCAGCACTTTGTTTTGATCCAAGTGGAACTTTGCTGGTGACAGCGTCTGTTCATGGTCAAAACATCAATGTTTTCCGCATTGTACCTCCTCCACATGGGACATCAGAAGCAGGTCAAATTGGAACTTATGTTCATCTGTACAAATTGCAAAGAGGCATCACCAATGCGGTAAGCTGGCATACCTATTTCTTCCTCATTATTTGTGATGTTGGTTGACTTTAAAGTATCACTTTTCTTGTAGGTCATAAAAGACATCAGCTTTAGTGATGATAGTGAATGGATAATGATTAGCTCTTCAAGAGGAACTAGTCATCTGTTTTCAATATCTCCATATAGTGGATCAACAAGATTCCGTTACAGTGATAACAATCCTGCAGAAAATGATTACGTGGTGGATTCATCAGTTAATCGTGCTGCTCATTGGTCCCAGAAGTCAGCGCCCTCTTTGAGTCTCAGTCAGAAGTCACTTTTCGTATCTGGACCCCCTCTCACACTGTCTGTCGTTAGTAGGATAAGAAATGGGAGTAACTTGTTTAAGGGTGCTGTCCACGGTGCTGCAGCATTTGCGACTGGTGCTTCCAGTCCAATTTCTGGTGCTATCGCTTCAACATTTCACAATTGCAAGGGTGCTGACCTTAATTCAGATGGCAGTTCACGCATGAAATATTATTTACTAGTATTTTCTCCATCAGGAAGCATCATACAGTATGTTCTCCATCTGTCAGCTGAACCGGATTTGGGATTTGATTTCCCCACGGGTCCCATTTCTTATGGATCAGAAAGAGAAACCGATACAAAATTTGTTATTGAAGCTCTCCAGAAGTGGGATGTTTGTCATAAAAGAAATAGAAGAGACAGTGCTGAGAGTTTTGCATATAGTGATTTTGAGAACGGAGAAAATAATAAACTTTTCCAAAAAGTTATGAAGAAAGGAACTAGTATCTATCCATTTAATTGTGCTGCTGTTGAAAGACCAAAGCTCAGTGCTGATGAAAATCGTAATTTCTATATTTCTCAGAGTGAGTTACAGACTCATGTTGTGCAGACTCCACTCTGGTCTAGATCTGGGGTATTTTCTTGCACCTTTTCCCTTTCAATGCTGCATTTAACTTTTCTGTTTAATTGGCATGCTGGGACTCATTATAATACCTGCTTATTGACTGATGCCAGATCCACTTTCAAGTTATGGAGGGTGACACTTTAGAAGCAGACAATCTTGATATAACTTCTGGGGAAGTTGAAGTAGAAAAAATCCAGACCCATAACATAGAATCAAGGTCAAAGAATCTCGTACCAGTCTTTGACTCCCTTCATACATCAAGGTTTCAACAGACAAGGTATGTTTGAAGCTTATGTATTCATCTATACATACATCTGATAAAGGCTGGCTAATTTTTATTAGATAATTCAGACCTTCAGCATGAGATGAGAAAATTGCTTCTGGTACTTTTATTCTGATTAGATTTCTCCTGTGCTGACTAATGTACTTTTACCCTTTAGGTTGAACACTCCAGATAACAACAGGTATGGACTGCTTCAGCGACAGAAGTCTGGAATTTCAGAAGACGGTAGACTCTCTCGCAGAAGCAGTTGTAGTTCTTTGGACTACATGTCTGAAGGGCCCAAAAGCTCTGATGACGGTGGTTTCAGTAAATATGTAGTAGATGATAGCAGTGCTGCTGTAAATAACAATCCAAGTGTTAATTTCCATGCCGAGCTTGTAAATAATACTGGGAGCCTTAAATCAGAGGCCCAGCTCGGATTTGTAAATAGCAAAGAGGATGGTGAAGATGAAGAGCAACTCCCAGACTTGTGATACTGACTCTGTCAAGGTAAGTGCTTTAGCATATTTTTCTTTAGCACTGGCTTACATGATATAATGCACGTGAACTACCCTGCCATGCAAACTGTAGTTGCAGACACATGCTTAAATTTAGTTTGCACATTGGTATCCATCATGGTCATTTGCTCTCAACATGGCTTGCAGATGATCGATGGGGATGGAGGAGCCTCTTTACTCGCGAAGTCTTCATTGTGCGTGTGTAGCTGAATTCTTTCATTTCTCCATCCGGAGTTCTTTTACCTCTCTTCTATAGTTCTATTCATAGGCATTCATGAAAATTTTACCAAGAGAAAAGATAGAAAGGGAGGTTGAATTATGGCCCTATGGGTATGGAAGCTTTGGTGCTGTGAGTTGGGGTTTCTATCTTACAAGAATTTGTACATAAAATGATTGTTCATTGCATTTCCAATAATAACACGTAATTTGTGAATATTTGAAAAATGGACACTAGTCTCAGCTACGTGCGAGTGATCTTCCATCAGTTCAGATATGCTGATTCTTTTGTACCTTACAACTGGATCAACTTTCTGATGCCATTTATATGACCCATTTACTATCCATTTATGTGATTCTTTCAATGCTCCGGGGACTACGTGTTGCAATGAGAATTTAGAATATTGTCAACCCTCTGTTCTAATAGTCTCAGCTACGTGCGAGTGATCTTCCATCAGTTCAGATATGCTGATTCTTTTGTACCTTACAACTGGATCAACTTTCTGATGCCATTTATATGACCCATTTACTATCCATTTATGTGATTCTTTCAATGCTCCGGGGACTACGTGTTGCAATGAGAATTTAGAATATTGTCAACCCTCTGTTCTAATACAACCTGTGAAAGTGTTTGTAGCGTTGCATCCTTATTTCCATCCATGTAGTGCTGTACTTTGTAGTGGGTGAAATGGATGGATAAATTGAATAACTAATGATAGAAATTGACCAGGAAAATAAATTGAGGTACGACTTGGTACCCGAACGAAGCCTGTTCGTTTGGCTTATCAGCCAGCAGTACTTCAGTCTCACAACAAATCAGCACCAGCCACCAACCAGCCAGCAGTACTTTTCTCTCACAACAAATCAACACCAGCCAACCGAACAGGCTGGAAGTTGAAACTTCATGGACATTTATTCCAGAACATACCTGAGTTGCAATTGTCAACTCCTTACCTCCAATTATTTCTGTTTAGAGCAGCTGAATTGCTCAAAACATATTATTTTTCTTAAAAAAACAAATGTCTTCAGCCTCAGGAATAATAGTAGAATAACTTAGCATGGCCTTTTCAAATTATTATATTCAGGCAAATATTGTCAATCCGAATCTCTCAACAAAACACGTCCCATTGTGTACCTGCAACGGTTCAAAACCTTTTTCTAACCCAGTTGTCTGTCTGACGAGAGTATGAGACACAAGAATCATCGCATATAAAAAGCAGAGGCACAGACATCTCTTCTCAGTTCTCACTCCTCTCAATTCTCAAAGAAGCAAACAGAGGCCAAAGATGACGAGGACTAAGCTCGCCCCTCTTCTCGTGGCCGCCGCCGCCGCCGTTTCCTTCTTGTCCGCGGCGGCAGCATCCAACACCACCACCTCGTCACACACCGGCCGCCTCCAGAGCCTCCTCGCCGAAGTGTCGCGATGGCGGGAACGCCACCTGGGCGACCCGTCCTCGGACTCGGCGCCTGGCGTCCGGGCGAACACCGCCGTGGCGTGGGTGCTGTCCTTCCTGGCGGCGTCCGTGTCGAACGCCGGCGGCGTGGGCGGCGGGTCGCTGTTCCTGCCCATCCTGAACCTGGTGGCGGGGCTGAGCCTGAAGCGCGCGACGGCCTACTCGTCCTTCATGGTGACGGGCGGCGCGGCGTCGAACGTGCTGTACAACCTGGCGTGCACGGGCGGCGGCGGCGGCGGGCGGCTGATCGACTACGACATCGCGCTGCTGTTCCAGCCGTGCCTGCTGCTGGGGGTGAGCATCGGGGTGGTGTGCAACGTCATGTTCCCGGAGTGGCTCATCACCGTGCTCTTCTCCCTGTTCCTCGCCTTCTGCACCGCCAAGACGTGCCGCGCCGGGCTCAAGATCTGGCGCTCCGAGAGCCGCTGCGGCGGCGGCGGCGGCGCCCACCCAGGCAAGGAGCCCCTGCTGCTGCCCCGTGGCGTCAGTGACGGCGAGGACGGAGGCGGCAATGGCGCGGCGGGGTTCCCGTGGAAGGACGTGGCGCTGCTGGTCATGGTGTGGCTCTGCTTCTTCGCGCTCCATGTCTTCATTGGAGATAAGCACGGCAAGGTACGTGGCTCGCCTTCGTCTTACTCTTACCAGCTCCTCCCCCCCTCCGCGACGCGTTCCCATCGCGCCGCGCGTGAGCCTCTCGACCGGCCTCTGCCCACAAGCAGCATGGGCGTGCCATGACCACCGTACCGCGTGAGCACAGAGCCAGTAACTGAGAAACGGATCCATGGATGGGGATGGGGTCGCGCAAAGCGAGCAAGAAAGCAACGCGCCTTTCGTAATCTAGGCTTCTTTTCGCTTGTCATGTTACGTTTTTTTTTTGCATTGTTTGTGCGCCTTTTCTGGCCATAGTGGGAGGTAGGGGCTGCTCCTATCCTGTGCTAGCTAGTGGAACGTCTCGGTCGTTTTTACACAACAGTAACAGGCCTTATCGCGCCTCAACACGACGTTGCCTTTTTTGTTATTGTTGTTGCCTAGTTGGCGTGCGACCTACCTAGATCATGTCCAGATCTCGTACTAGCTTTGCACAAGTTGACTGGCCCGTTCCGGAGAGAAACCAGATAAGCCTATATAGGTGTCCACTTGGAAAGTTAAATAGGCACGAGCAGGTTGCTGAACCCGAATTGTCCAGCCACTGTCTGATGAATGGTCAGCGTCGAATGCGTGCATGTTTGTGGCAGGCCGACTTCGTCTAGGGGCCACTGGTAGTATTGAAAAAGCACAAAACACCTGTGTCCAGGTCAATGGGCTTGTTGAACCCGGTCTCTGTGATCAGAATCCTAACATTGTGCTTGCCCACATCCACTGCATACAAATTCAGAGTTTCAGACACCTGAAAATATTAGTGGCAAGTTGAGGACTGACTGCCATTTCTTAAAAATACGAAATGATGTCAGTCCCAGCAGATACACGCCCGCCTCTTTCAGATATTTCAGTCCAACAGAGAACATTATGAAGATTGAAGAGTCGATCTTATCTGCACAGGGTGTGATCAGGATAAAACCCTGCGGAGTCGCCTACTGGCTCATCACCTTGTTCCAGCTACCTGCCGCCGTGGCTTTCACGGGGTACATCATATACGCCAAGAGGAAGAAACACGTTGTTCATAGCCAAGACGATGGCAAGGTAAGGTCGGCCGGTTTTATTTTATCTTGCTGTTGTTGTGGCAAAGCTCGAAGCAACTTGGACTGAGCATCACATCACATGGCCAAAGCAGGCAGATCTTGTGGGAGCGTCAATGGAGACCCTGCCGTCGCTCAAGTTCCCGCTGGCGGCTTTCGTCACCGGGGCTCTCAGTGGCCTTTTCGGCATCGGAGGGGGGCTGCTCCTCAACCCCGTTCTTCTCCAGATCGGAATAAACCCGCAGGTAGTATAGAACACGACATTTTTCAGTTCCAGTGTTCCATGCTTGCTATTACATCACTAGTTTACTGGTTATTACAACATTCGCTCATGATTTCAGTCTCACGAATTCTTGGTTTGCAGACGGCAGCAGCGACGTCGTCGTTCATGGTCCTGTTCTGCGCGTCCATGTCCATGGTTCAGTTCATCCTGCTGGGCATGGAAGGCATCGGACAGGCCTCCATCTACGCGGCGATATGCTTCGTCGCGTCGGTCGTCGGGGTGGTCGCGGTCGAGCGGGCCATCAGGAAGTCCGGGCGGGTCTCGCTGATCGTGTTCCTGGTCACCGCCATCATGGCGCTCAGCACGGTGATCGTCACCTGCTTCGGAGCGCAGGACGTCTGGATGCAGTACACCAGCGGGGCGTACATGGGCTTCAAGTTGCCTTGCTGACACATTCTTCAGAAATGAGAGAGGTGCTTTGTTGTTGTCGGCTTCTTTTGGCTTGGCCTTTTGGGCTTTCCTCAAGGAAGATTTTGCTCTTGATATTGTAATGGCTATCCAGGACTGAATGTGGACACTGATTATAACTTATAAGCTTACAAAATCTTCCTTCAGGATACGTCGACACATTCAGTCCTGGATACGTGGACACTGAAGTTTTATGCAGTAGGGGTCGCTTTCGTCCAATTGCCAAATGGTTCCTTTCAGTATGCAATTGTTCACCAGTGATTTCCTACTTATGTATGGAATACTTGAAAGTTTTGAGCTGTCAAAAGGATATTTGTATGAATGTTCCGGTGTCAAAAGATACTGATGGTTTCTTGTGCAAACAAAAACGGTCTACAAGGTAGGTTTTACATTGTTGCCAGTTCTTTATTTTGGAAGAATCTGTTGGCCACCTGACCGCTACCAATGGAATATTTATCAACAGCAACAACAATTTATCCCTGAATACTATTCTGAGTCAAATCATGTTTAGTTCAGCTAAGGTTATACAAAAGAATAATAACATTTATAATATCAAATTAGTACTATTGCATACATTATAAATAAAATACATTTCCATAGCGTACATTTCTAATGTGGTAAATGCTGATACAGCTAAATATGAACTTTGTCAAACTTGATGCAGTATATTTTGGGACATATAGAGTAGTACTATTGAGAAAGGCATGCAAGCCACGCATGATCTTTTGCAATACAAGTTTAATGGATTGTAGGCACCAAATGAGCTGTTTATTAACACCATAAACAACTGTTGTTCCTGCATCCAGAAACCTGTAAACTAAAAGACATACAATACGAACCTTCCACGTCGCAAGGACACATGGATTCTTCTGTTCCAGAGTACAAGGAACACATGGATCATCGGATACGTGGGCTGATCGGACACATGGATTCACACAATCTATTTGTAATTCTAGATGCAGACGCAAAATTTAATGCTTACCTGCTTGAATAACCAACACAAAGCAAAGAAGCAACACGAAATTCTCCATCGATTCAGAAACGCTGACAGGATAATGAACTCGTCGATGCTGCCCCTTGCCTCTGCTGCAAGAGAGGCTAACTCGACGACGTACCTGTCCCAATGGATTACGCAGCTGCAGCTGACGGAATCTTCCTCGCAGAGCGGCCTCGCCAACGTTCTCGCGTGCGCGCTCTCCTTCCTGGCCGCGGCCATCTCCAGCGCGGCGGGCGTCGGCGGGGGCTCGCTGTACGTCGCGATCCTCGTCGCCGTCGCGGGGGCCAGCGCTAAGACGGCGACCGTGTTCGCGAGCTTCATGGCCACCGGCGCCTCCCTGTCCCACGTGCTCTGCACCGTCTTCCTCCGCGGGGCCGGGCCGGGAGGCGAGCCGCTGATCGACTACGACGTCGTGGTGGTCTCCCAGCCTTGCCTGCTCCTGGGCGTCAGCGCCGGGGCGCTGTGGAGGTCAGGCGGTGGCGCGTGGAGACGGTGACCATGAGGATGATTGCGGCGGACGGAGGCGACGTGGATGAGATCAAGGAGGCGCTTCTTGGCCGGAGGCCAGGAGGTAACCGCCGGTGCCGCTGGGTGGACATGGCCGTGCTTGTGCTGATCTGGCTTTGCTTCTTTCTCGTGCACTTGCTCGTAGGAGGTGAGGGTGCCAAGGTATGGGAATCTCTTGACGCAGCTTTGTTTTGTTGACGAAATTTTGGGGAAAATAGAGGTGGGGGAGCGGGTGCGGGCTACCAAACACTCCAATTCAATCAACTTGAGTTTGGGCCTTTTTTCTTTGTATCCTTGGGCTTTGATACGAGCTGCCTAGGGCTAGGTTTTACAAGTGTGCACCACGCTAACCTCCAAGCTTATCCCTAAACCATGCTTCTGCTCTTTGTCCATTTACAATATGGAGAAAGGAAAATAAAGATCTATAACTCGAAGCGTCTTTTAACCCAAAACAAAACTGAGTACTAGTTCGTCATTTATCCTTTACAACAGTAACATGATGGTCAAGAACAACAAATAAGCTCATCATTGTGACCAACCGTTAGTTTTTGCAAAACACAACTAGTTATCATGCTGCCATTAATTACCAACGTCGAATTAGAGGCGTGGTAGTCTGGTAGATGCTTTAATTCCAGTGTTGGATTGTACTTCTCGCTTGTTTAGGTACTTCAGCTGTTGTGCCTCGTTCAGGTAAACAAAACTTTCATATATACTTTGAGTTAGACTGTACTTTCAGTAATTGCTGAAGATCAGTTCCATGTATAAGCTAAAATCTAAATTATATTTTCAAAGCTTGCGATTGTGTTGAAACCTCTTTTACAGGCGGTGTTTGAAATAAAGCCATGCGAAGTTGCGTATTGGCTCATCATAGTGGCCCAAATCCCCATCGTTGTGGCCTTCACAGTGTGCATTGTGCGCTGGAAGAGAAAATCACAAACTCAGACCAGCCTGGTACCTGACGAGGTACGGCGCCACTACACAATGGATCGTCAGGCACGCAAAGAAACAGAATATCTCAACTATTGGCAGCGAAATCTTGTGTTGCGATGCAGGCGATTTCAGCGAGGAGCAGGCTGCACTTGTTGCCAGCAGACGCCTTTCCGGCAGCTGCTCTGCTGACCGGTGTTTTGAGTGGGCTCTTCGGCATTGGAGAAGGGGTGCTTCTTAATCCCATCTTCTTCCATGTTGGAGTGCCTCCAAAAGTAAGACCATGCGTTTCTCTGAACTTACCCTGTATATATTCTTAGCTATACTCTATTCCAGTGTCCTTTTGTATAATTCTGGAAGTTTTATAAGAACGGGGCAGCATTCGTTGCAACCTCTGAAGTCTGAACTAGGCCAACAAATTGTTCTGAAAAGTAGTTTGATAATATTGAAAAATGGCCATTGTTTTCCGAGCTCAACAATTTCTGAAATCTGTCAATTACTTGGAACTTCTCTATTAAATATGCCCAGCAAAGATCTTTGTCAGCTTCCTTTGAAAAATGATACATGGAACCCTGTTCAGCAAATTTTGAACCAGGTAAGAACATTTTAGTAAATGTTCACTAGGCAAGGATTCAAGGATATGTTGGATGTATGAAACATCAATCGATAATTAGCAATCAGCTTAACTCAAACTATCCAAGTTCCAGTAGTAGTCAGGCACGTACTTAGTGACGGGACGCCCCTCAATTCTGAATTTTATTGCAGACTGCGTCGGCGACGGCGATGTTCATGATTCTTTTCTCGTCCTCGATGTCGACCGTCCAGTTCATGATTCTGGGAGTCAGCGGTGCCGTGAACACGCTGGTTTACGCCGTCATCTGCTTCGTGGCCTCCGTCGCCGGGCTGGCCGCGATGGAGGGCGCCATCCGGAGGTACGGCAGGCTCTCGCTCGTCGTGTTGGCGGTCGCCGCCGTGACGCTCTGCTCCGGCGCGGCCCGTGTGTGGGCGCAGTACGCCGGCGGCGAGTACATGGGCTTCAAGCCGCCCTGCTGAAGAAACATGAGGGTTGAGGGGGAATTGAATCCCGCTGTGAGCCGTGGGTTTGTGTGACGAACGCTCGAAAATAGCACTTGTGAAACATGAACCTTTTGTGTGTGTCACGGACTCGCATGGATATATCATCAGATTCTTAAAACGCCGATGGGCTTTTGGGCCTGTGGTAAACGGTGAACCCACACGAAACGCCTCAACGAGTCCCGGCGGGCCTTGTAGGCTCTTGGCTGGCTGGGTCGCCGTAGAAACTGCACGCCGGCGGCGAGGCCGAACTCGGGAACACCATCGGGTCCGCCGCGGCCGCCCGACATGAAGACCTCTCCAGTCTCCACCGTGAGCATCTTCAGCAGCAGACCTAAACAGAACATCTATACCTAAAAACTGGCAGAATACTTAAAAACTAACAAAAATTTACTCCAACAGCATACCTATATAGATACCTTTTTAAGGTCTCAACCTAAATTTCTCTCTCCTAAACCAAAATACAGTAATCCAAAGGGTGGATACCTATTTCCCTTATGTCATACATGAGAGGAAAACAAAGGTCTCGCGGGTCCCATTCGTCAGTGTCTTGTATCTAGAAAATAGGTCTCCAATTTTAGTTATACTGTTGGAGAGTACCTAAATTCTTCTCTCTCCTGTACCTAAAGCAAATTTTATGTCTCTAATTTTAGATATGCTATTGGAGATGCCCTGTCCCTGCACAGTGGGCGCCGCCGTGTACGCAGCAGCAGACGCGCATGCCCCGCCCCGCCCCGTATGGATGGGGGCGTGCGGCGTGCTCTCCTCCCATCAGCTTTTGCCCAACTTTGCTGTGTTCCCCGGTTACTTTTGTGTGCGCTTGGGATCGCCCAATTTGGCCCTATCTCCCGCGTGCTAGCGCCGCGCATCGCACGGGGGGCTCGGCGTCGGCCCGCTCCCGCACCCACACGCACATGCGCTGCAGCCTGCAGCGCCCCGGTCCGCGCCCGAGCACTCTCGCCTCTCGGCCTCTCGCCATTGCCAGTCCCTAGTCCCTACGCCATTGGACTGGTTCGCCCGGTCGTATCCCCCCGCCGCCAGATTCCACCACGCTCCTGTGCGAACGGAATGTTTCGCCTCGGCCTTTGAGCCCTTGGCGGCGCGCGGGCTCAATGGAGACTGGACAGCGGGGTGACAGCAAAAGGCGCCGCGCGGCCGCCGGACAACCGCAATGCGCCGTGCTGCCGCTGCACGCGCGCGGCCGGGTTCGCCGAGGCCGATCGAGCCTTTCATGTGTCTGCGCCGCCCGGCACCTACGTGACGGGAATTTTTGCGGTGGGATCGCCGGTGCGCCGGGGTTGCCTGCTGCAGGCTTTCCCTGCGGCTGGATACGTTTGTCAGCGAGCTGCCGCGGGCTTTGCAGAATTCTGCATGCGTGCCCAGGGAATGTACCCTTCGTCTGGACTGACTTGGATGGCACATGGACCTCGATCAGAAGGAGCATAGTTATTACCGTTGCAGGAAACGGGCGAATATACAGCAGGGTTACATGTTCTAAAGGTTGATCTATCTATACTCCCCACCCAAGTGTGTCAGTACTGAGCGACGCCTACCGACTCTTTGGCTGTTTGCGTGTACCACGATCTGCCACAACGAAATTCCGTTGCAGGGTTTTGCTTGTACCCTGTGCATGCGTGTTGGGTGACTGGCACTGGCACTGGCACAGCACTGGTCTGAAGCACTGGTCTGATCCGTCTGTATATATATATGGAGAGGACCAGAAGCTGCTGCCCCATTACTTGTTACGGCAACCTCAGAGCGGTGCCTGAACATATATGGCAGAGATGAAGGCACTGGTGTGCGTCGCCGCCGCCGTGGCACTGTCCCTGATCCACGCGGCGACGGCCGCGGATTACGTCGTCGGCAACCCGGCCGGCGGATGGGACGGGAGGACCGACTACAAGTCCTGGGCTGCAGCCCAAACGTTCGCCCCAGGAGACACCTTGAGTAAGCACCATCAGCAACATCATCAGTTCATCACGTGCATCGTCTTGCTGTGTTTAGGTGTTGCATGCCTGGTCGTACAAAAGCTCGTCAAACTGTTCTCATATCCTGTTGATTCTGATGCAAACGCCGAGCAGCCTTCAACTACAACTCGTACCACAACGTGATGGAGGTGACCAAGGACGCCTTCGACGCGTGCACGACGACCAACCCCATCTCCTTCGACAAAAGCGGCAGCACCACCGTCTTGCTCACCATGCCGGGGGTGCGCTACTTCATCTGCGGCGCGCCGGGCCACTGCCTGGGCGGCATGAAGATGGCCATCGAAGTCGCCGACCGCCCCGCGCCCACCACGCCCAGCTCGCCGCCGCCACTGCCGCCCCCACCACCGCCGCCAACAATGGCACTGTCGCCGGCGCCTGCGCCGTGGGCTATAGACCCAAGGTTACGGTCGCCGGCGCCGGCGCCGGCGTCCGCTGCCGCGCCGCCGAGACATGCGGGGCACAAGAAGCACAGGAAGAAGGCATACTGCCCGCCTGAGACCGTGCGTGCGCCGGCACGGCCCCCCACCGTGCAGGCCGTGGAATCTCTTTTCCCGTTGGCGGAGGTTGCGCCTATGTCCTCAACTTCAACTCCGCCGCCGCCGGCGACGTCAGGAGGCCACACCATGACACGAGCGACGTGGCGCGAGACCACGGCGGCGCTAGCAGCTCTTGGCGGGTTCTTCGTGCTTTTAGCCCTGTGAACCGAAGAGGGTCTTGGACGAGATCATTCACATCATGTGCACGTGTCGTTGCTTAATTTGCGTGTGTGTTATAATTATGACTATATAATTATCAGATTATGATGTGTGATATGCGTGGAGAGTTGGGATAGCTGTGTATCTTTTTTGGTGTGCTCTTAAGTCTTTGTTGAATGAGATTAGTATTCTTATTCGTTCCTTGCTTACCATTCAACGGAAGTGCCTGTAGTTGGTTAGGATTTTAGGGTTGAATCTATCCACTTGAGTTTGAGTGGCGAATGTGAGAACTGCTGATGTGTACGCAAAGTTTTGATCTAAAAAATTATGCTGAAATATCAAATAAATTACATTCATATAAAAATGCTGGAAAAAATATTTACTGAAATTCTAAAACAGGAAAAAGTGACAGATCCAAAACAATCAGATTATACAAACTCCGGTTTTTTACAGTGTTGACAAGCCAGGAGTCTACAGCGCACCCCGCCGAATTCACTCGTAATCGGCGACGTCGCCATCATCGTCTCCGTCGAGGAGGTCGCGGCGGTACGTCTTGATCTCATCGTGCTTGAACTTGTGCCTCCCTTTGTCGGCCTTAGCCCTGTCGGACTTCTTGAACGGATCGTAGCTGCCGGACTTGGAGTGGTTCGTGGGCTTCCTCGGCGCCCTGACGAGGCCGCCGTTGTCCGCCGCCGCGCCGTCCACGACGTACACCGCGTGGCGCGCCTTCTCCGGGTCGATCAGGCCCGAGGAAGCGGACGTAGGAGACCACCCACCCGCGCTGCCGGCCCTCGCGACGCATCCCGCCCGCGCCTGCAGCGGCTCCGTCTCGGCTCTAGTCGGGGAGATCGTCGTGTGTGAGTCGCGGCGCCGGGCAGCAGGTTGCTACATTTATGGGCCTCGCGTGGGTTGTCTCCGTATCCGACACGGTCAGGAGTTCCGGGCTGTGAAGGCTCACGGGCTGCTGTGACCCAAGTCCGACGGTGTCCCCCGGAAAATGATGATGGGTCAGGCCGAACTAGATTGGATTAATTTGGGTTGGGCCCGAGCTCAATATGTTACATGTTCGGCTGGGGTCCAGGGGACCGTCCGAGACGGAGCGGGAGGGGAGGATAGAATCGGCCTGGAGTTGCTGAAGATCCGGAAATGGAATACAAAAGGCGTCTCGAGGAGAAGAGGAGAGAACTGATCGAATCACTTGTTCAGGCTGCCAACACCTGTGGACCGGTACAGGCGGCACAACAAGCGTTTATAGAGTACCATAGTGAGATTCAGAAGAATAGCAACTCAAACAATGCTTCCCAAAGGTTAAGGTAAATACAGCATCCTACTGGCTGTATGGATGTTTACAGCCCATTCCTCAGCTTATCCATATAATGGTTAAGTCTTCACTATTAATACATGACACACTTGTCACTCTCACAAACTTTCTTGCTTTTTGTGCCTGAACGGGCTGTTCACAGCGCAAACAAACAAACACATGTTTATGACACATAAAAGGTAAGAATAAAGATAGTAGTTATGTGCATAAAATCATTCATGTTATGCACCACGGTGGCAAAATACATCTACATGATGCGCATGTGACTGTATATGCAGAAAGTTAACAAGTTTATAAATCGGTTTGCATGGTTTGCTACTTGTTGGGCTAAAGTTATACAATTGTACAAGTCGTTGTGTGATGTGTGCAATTTACTCTTTATTTTTTCATAGTCGTTTTTCACCGTATTTGTATTTATTTATTTCATAAATATGGGAAATTGTTGATCTGACCGATTTTGTTTCCTGTATTATAATATCGATTGCGATCGTTTCCGATCATTTTCATCCCTATGGGATCCGACCATTCGGTTGGAAAAACTTTTCCCTCGATTTTCCAAACAACTGGTATTTTCTTAAATATTTTCCTATATTTTCTTTTTCCAAAAAATGTCTCATGTAATTTGTTTTTCCAAAAAAAAATGACATTTGTTTGGTTTATGCTATTAGAGGTGTCGGTCGATATGGAATTTTCCCACTCATAGTTCTATCCCTATTCATGACATAAGGAATACTCTAGAATTACTTCTAGTCAAGTTTCTAGGTTTTTCTTTTTAGAAGAACTTAGAAGTATGGAAGAGTGTGGAACCATGTTTATTCGTGGTTTCATAGCACTATAAGTAGAGGTCCATGGCTCCTTGCCATGACACACCAGGAAGAGTGCATGGCCAAGTGAGAGTTGAGAATGTTAGGATAGCCCCAAAAAGAGTTGTGTATGCCTAGTGTAATAGTTGTGTTGATGCCATAAAGAGAGATCTTGTTAAGTGTAGGCTCTCATATTAGTAGTATTAGGTACACCATCCTCAATAATTTTTATATCAGGCATACATCAGATAGCTCATAGCAGGCATACACTATACATTGGCCGTCAATATGGCATTTGGTTTATAACCATAAACAAAATGTAGCCCATCAAAAAAATGATTGATAGTTGTATGAATGGTACATATAGTGATTCTTTATATTGTCCCTGAAAATATCGCCAAATTGAGAGGACCAAAGCTACTGAGAAACTATGTGATGAGATCAATGGATCTGTTCGTGTCTTTGGTTCATTACCAGTTGATGTCTCGTCGTGTTCAAATTCCACTTTCACCCATTAATTAAGCATTGCAGATGTGCATTGTAGGAAATGAGGTTATCACGTAATCACGTTATCTAGTATATATTTATCTTATATATGATAACAAATAGATCAAATCAATTAATTGAAAATTGGAACAAAACATGAAAAGCAAGGTTAATCTGTAATCATGACTTGAAAAACAACCCTCGTCTCGTGGAAAGACAAGCCAGCATCCAAAAGGAGCAACCCATACCAGTCAAATATCACATAAACAACATAATAAATTTTGCCGAACATGACACGGTTCAAATGTCGAACAAACAACATGAGAAATTTTGCCGAACATGACACGGAGATGGAGCAGATGCATGAGGAGGAAGCAGACGGATCTGACCTTGCGCGCAGAGGAACGAACAGTGGGATGGGTATGAGGCACATAGATAGAAGATGGGAGGAGAAAGTGGACTGGCCATGCAAAAAGGCATGACGCTACCAACCCTCACCCTAGTGCTTCCTCATCTGGCTTTGGATTACTTTGCCTGGCCCGGCCTACGGAAACATCAGCTAGCTGACTTGTTTCGTGGCTTGAGGTGCGTGCTCACCCCCACCCAACACAACCCCACTGTGGTTTCGCGAGCACGAGCCATCAGAGATCGACTCGCTCCACTCGGCTCATTAGCTGTCACGCAAGCCGGTCGGTCGGTGGCTCGATGGTTGCTTTTGCAGTCTCGTCCTACTGAGATGCGCCAGGAGGCAGCTTTTAGACCGAGTTTTGGAAGCATCGAGAACACCAAAATATTTCAGACTGACAAAGTTCTGATATGGTTCCATTTCAAATTCGTTTCATCTCAAAAATGAAAAAAATCACCATGTGACTTGTATATTTTGATGATGAAATTTGTATATTACATTAAATATTTAAATAAGACGAAAGGTCAAATGTTTTAGAAAAAATAAAAAACCATCTCATGCGTAAGGAGAGGTACCGAGGATATTTTTTATTATGCTGCAGTGATGATCTCCAAAACACACAAAAAATGATATTGGTAAAGAAGATGAAATATGTATAGAATAAATTCTTTTGGTAATCTAAACATGTACTACCTCTGGCCCAAAAGGCATGGAACTCTATATAAGTGTTGAGTCAAATTTCATGGCGTTTGGCTAAGTTTATAGAAAATATTATTAACATTTATGATCTCAAATATTTATATTATGAAAATATCTCAAATATTTATGGTTCACGGTGAAAGTGACCGGCATGGCCGTGATAGATACATACAGTAAGCGAAAAGCATCACATAAGAATACTAATGGGCCCAATCGAATTAAGACTTGGATAATTATTTCAGTTGTATTTATAAGAATTATTTCAATGTATTATGCACTCTCTTTCAATTAGAGATGAAGCTGATGTCATATGCTTGATTTTCTTTATTGTTAAAAAATGAGCATTTCTCCCTCATTTTCAAATTATAGATCGTTTAAGCTTTGTAAGGGTTTTGACTTTCGCCACAAACTCATCGCCGTCGAATGTTTTTGTGCGTGCTCCTTTCTTGCTTTTCGCGGCGTGTTCGCAACTTCGCTGTGCTAGTGGAGGCGTGGAGCCGCTCCTGCCTGAAAGCCGTACGCGCATCATTGTGCGGCAAAAGCCGCTTGCCCAGCGACCGTATGCCGTCTCGAATGGACGGTCTCTGATACCGCACCCGCATGCATCAACAGCTTGTTTCTCCCTAACTCGAAAGTCGAACCACACAAAGTCTCTTGTCAGCGACTCAGCGAGGACTAGTCTCAACTCTCCACCATTAGGCCGTCGGTCAGTCCTAACTCATGGTTACCAACAACACGGCGACACAGTCGCTAACAACGACGGCCTTTGACCGCCGCGGCGCCGCGACATTTTCGCTCCACGGCTATAAAATTTCTCTTCTAGCACCAGCAGTTGCGTGCACAATGATGGTGCATACTGTAAGCACTGTCCCTTAAAAACCGAGCAGCTTTTAAGCACTGATTCAGGAGAATTCGGCTTTTGTTCGGTGCCGGCCAATTCCAGCGAATTTGTCTCCAGCTACTACCACTCCATCCTAATGATGACAGATAGGCTTTTATGATGAGTCGGGACTTCCAGCAAAACTTGGCGAGGAATGCGTGGAACTCCTTATAACATCGCCATTCCGACGACTCTCTTCCTGATGCAGCAGCAGTACCGCTTCATCCCGAACGCAGTTTCGAGTGATGAAGGGCATGTCTATGTCAGTTGCATCAACTTTTCAAATTTTTCATTATTTACTTGTCACATTAAATGTTAGGACACTATTTAAAAGTATAAAACACATTTCATAACCCCGGATAACTTTGCGAGACGAATCTAATGAGCCTAATTAGATTATAATTAGACAACGTCGTGCTACAGTAATCAATCTCTAATGTGTTTTTGGTGAAACTACACAGGACTGGTTGCAAAACTCTAATCCCGTGGTTCCTGCACGAATGATTAGCCAGCAAACAGTGCCGAAGCGTCTGCGGAAGCAGCGTGTAGTTCCAGTACTACCAGGCATGAAAAGCAGAGATCACATTGAACTCGGCATAAATGGCCTAGCTAACATCTGAGAGCAGCTCCAGTCCTGCATCCGAACAGAACGGTTCTGTGGGTCCAATTAAGGTCCTATTTAGTTCCACCTCTTCCTCACTCATTTTACAAAATACGTGTTTTCTAATACACTTTTTCTCTCTGCGCACGTAACCCAAATCGACGTCCAGCACGGTTCGGTCGTCACTACGTCAAGTTCGATACATGGGACCCCGGACCCACATCGCGAAAGTGTCAAGTGCAGACCCGAGAACACGGAGAGGCTGATGGGTGGGCCAACACAACGCTATCTCCTTCTTTTCCACACCTGCTTTTTCTTTCCCTCATTTTTTAACTCGCACGGTGCGAACCGAGTTTGGACGTCGAACCAAGGAATCTTCCAGCTCTGTTCGGTACTCGCAGTGTCTAAATCGAACCGTGCTCTTTCTCTCTCTCCTCACGGTTCGCTGTTCGACTACACTAGAGCTGCTCGGCAACCTCTCTTTCTTCGTCCTCAAGTGGTTTGGCTTTGGCACGGGTCATTACAGCATCGCTGTCCATCGCCCCTGCCATTCGACAAGCTCCGACCAGTGAACGAGTCCCTATCGAGATTGCTGTTATCAGCGATTCAGCGGCGAGCTGCCATTAATCAGCCTGTTCGTTTGGGCCAGCAGTATTTCAGTCTCACAACAAATCAGCACCAGCCACCAGTCAGCCAGCAGTACTTCAATCTCACAACAAATCACCATCAGCCATCAGCTACCAGCCAACCGAACAGACTGATTGACGGGCTTGCTCGAACCTGATGCGTATCATTCCAACGGCAAAAGTGGAAAGGAGGCGCGGCTTATGAACACGGACGCACGAGCCTCCCCTCCGACGGCCACGGCCCACGGGCGCTCTGCTACGCGTCGTACGTACGAGATTGCACGGCGAGTTAAGAGAAGCAGTTGGGGCACGGAGGATGGGTACAAGCGAGCCCGCGACGCCTGTCGTTTACCGCCAACATAACGATACCGGGGCGTCCCGGCCCTGGACCGCACACGGATTTCACTACGACGACGATACGGCGCGGGTACGTATCCCGCAACGCTGATACTACTAGTCTACCACTACTGCTAGTACAGCAGAACGCATGGCCCCCACACTGTTTCCTCCTGGTCTCTGAGTTGCGGCACGCTGATGACGTCGCCATGTTTAATTCCATAAGTTTTTCCTATTCATCAATATTCATTAAAGATTATAATACTAATTAAGAGTATTAAATGTGAATTAATGATGGATTAATTAGATTTAATAGATTTGTCTCGCGATTTCCCGTCCATCCGTATAATTAGTTTTATAATTAGATCATGTTTAGTCCTCGTAATCTTTAATTTAGTTTTGCTACAGTAAATTTTCTAAACTTATCTTGATGAATTAAACAGGTCCGCAGATTTGGTACAGTAAATTTCCTAAAGTCATCAGCGTGCCGCAACTCAGCATGCGGATACACCGGCACTACTATCCGTGCACCGGACGCTGGTTTTGTCATGACACACGGTACGTGTCGCACGTGGCCCGGAGCTAGTACCACTTGTACTAGACTTAGGGCCTGTTTAGATTAGGGTAAAACTTTTGAAACTTTGAAACTTCATTATTCATCAAAGGGAATCTTATATGCATGAAGTATTAAACGTGTGTTAATGACAAAACCCATTCCATAACCCCCGGTAACTTTTCGAGACGAATCTAATAAGCCTAATTTGGCCATGATTAGACAACGTCGTGCTACAGTAAACAATCTCTAATGACGAATTAATTAGGCTTAATAGATTCGTCTGGCGATTTCCCGTCCAACCGTGTATTTAGTTTTATAATTAGATCATGTTTAGTCCTCCTAATCTTCGATTTAGAATTGGAAACTTTCTTTCGCAAACTTTCTTTCCAAACTAAACAGGCCCTTAGGCCAGTTCCAGTGGTTGTTTCATGAGAGTTTCATCCACATTTAATAGGGTGACACATCAGCAAACTAGATGATATGGCACAATATTTATGAAGAGAGAGGTGGGAGGAGTTTCATCAGGATGAAACTCGGTATGTACTATTACCAAGGCTATGAAACTTGATGAAACTACCATTAAGGGCTAAAGAATTTTATTTTATCCAAATGTGTCCAATCCTATGTCTCGCAATTAATTGTTGTGACTAACCTCTGAAACTGTGAGATGAAACTAGCCACCGGGAGACATTGTTTCATTCATCGATTCATATCATTTCTAGTGATGTGGCGCTTTTGGAAACTTTGCATTAAACTCCCCACTGGGAATGGCCTTAGGGGCTGTTTGGATGCTTGGCTAAAGTTTAGTTCACATCTTTGACCATTAATTAGAGATATTAAATAAATGCAGTTTACAAAACTACCTCCACAACCCCTGTGCTAATTCGCGAGACGAATCTAATGAGACCTTTGACCACATGATCAGAGGATGGTTACTGTAGCATTACTGTAGTAAATCATGGATTAACTAGGCTCATTAGATTCGTCGCGCAAAGTTGCACTTATCTGTGAAAATGTTTTGTAAATAGATTTTATTTAGTACTCTATATATGCAAGATTTCTTTTAACACTTTTTTAGCACGCTAACCAAACAAGCCGTTACTGGTATGCGGCTGCAGCTTCTTTGATCTTTGTTACATTCACCATGATTTTTTTTGGGGGGTGGGGGTGTTTAGATGTTGTTATGCATAATATTTTTATGTATTAGGTCGTGTGTCACAGAGAGAAAAAAGTGCATTGGAAAGCACGTATTATACAAAATGGAGGAGAGAGGGGTGAACTAAACACCCCCAGAGAGTTTTCAGGCGCGCCATGTAGAATAGCAAGCAGGAGTAGACCGTGGATAGTTTAGCGAAGCCTAGGCGGGGGCAGACGGTCATTTATGTGCATTCGAGTCAGGAGACGGCCGTCGGGGCCTGATTAGGAGAAGCCTTTAGCCTTAACCCGCCGTGTCTGCCTTTTTTTCATGTCCATATCCGCACACGCTACTGATTGCGCTAATTTAGCACCAACATGGTAATCATTGCAACGGTAATGCCAATCAGTACAAGGCGTACCTGATGCAGCAGCACACCGACCGATTGGGGGTGTTTAGTTCCACCCCTTTGTCATCTATTTTGCAAAATACGCGTTTCTCAATGTACTTTTTTTCTCTGTGCACATGGCCCAATATACCCCCATTTTGCAAAACGGCAGGAACTAAACACGTGCGTCGCCCTCCACGGATATTTCCGTCAAAAAAAACATGAAACTCGGCTATCCTAGGTCCTAGGATGGACATGAAAACGATTCCTTTAAAGTACCAGTCCGGAACCAGGTAAAAAACACCTGCTGTCTGCTGAGGGCCGCCGCCCAACAGCTCGACTGGCTGCTACGGCACCGAATTCGCCGAATCGAGCATAGGAGTCGCGCACGTCTCCGTCTGCCCGTGCCCCGTAGCCGGAACGGATCACGGTCTCTCTCGGCGATCTCGTTCGCTTGCCGTTGCTGCGCTCGCAATCACGGCCGCCCCATGGGCAGAGGGGGTCCCTTGTCCGGAGCGCGCTCCCCCGCAGCCGCAGGGACGTACGCGCGCGGTCCCTCCCTCCCCTCCGTCACCCGCCTCCGCCCTGTTCCGGTTCAAGATTTGTTCTTACGTGTCGGCCTGGTCCCTCGCGGCACCCGTTTCGTTCTGCCTCGTGTTGTACGGCTGGCTGGCCGCTTGGCTCCGGACTGTCCGCAGTGGTTTCTGGATCCCATGCAGGACGCCATCCTCTAGTACCGAAACCGCTGCAGTGGCGTACTGGGAGGCGTCCGGAACGCAAGCGGATGGCTCCAGTTCCGCTGAATCTGGCGTGATACCGGAGGAGCGCTATCGGGCTACGTGGCGCGAGGCCCGCACGCCCACGACGTCCGCGCGCCATTCCCAACCAACCGTCGCCGCGCCGGACAAGGAGAGGACGAAGGCAGGGACCGCCGCCGCCGCCGCGCCGTGGTGCCGCCGGATCCGCCCGCTCCTCCATGCGCTGGATCTGCGCCGCCTCCTCGCC
>CM014274.1:15380984-15402622 GCA_004135705.1 Alloteropsis semialata
GACGCGCGCGGCGTGCGCGCGCGGCGGCGGTCCGAACAGGAGGAGGGAGCGGCGTTTTCGGGCAGGAGTGGAGGTGGGCGGCGTGTTCGGGCAGGAGGAGGAAGAAGGAGGGAAGTAAGAGAAAGAAAAGGAAGAAAAGGGAGAAAAGAAAAAGAGAAAGAAAGGAAAGAAAATTAGGAAAATGGGAAAAGAAAAGAAAGGAAAAAGGTAGAGCGGGAATCGCGGCGGGATTCACGGAAACTGGTCGGAGCACGCGCGGCGGTCGGGTTCGCGACGCGCGGAACGGATGAACGGTCGGGAGATGTTTTCAGGAAGTTGGAATTTGGAAGGAACGGATGATTGGATTTGGAATTAGAATCAACGGAAAGAGTTCTAGATAGGTCTGGAATTTTGGGATTTGAGAATTTGACGGGAAAGGATTATTGATAGACTTGGGATTTCGAGACTCATCGAAAAAGATTTGAAAACTCGTTAAGCACGTTTTAAGGTTTTCGATTTTCCGGGACGTTACATAAACCTACGTATGGATCACTTTTAGATACATTAGGCCATAAGTTAGATGAGCATTCTGCCATTCCTGCGTATGCAACAAGGAGGGCTCCAAAAGAAAACAATGGAATTTGTAGAGCTGAATGGATAGAAGGTGGCACATAAATAAAAGCAGTGCATAGTAAAACATACAAAGGATGTCGGTTTATCTATGAGGGGCAATTCGAGATGACAAACACCACCCACGATGAGACAACAGTAGTTGGAACACAGGCACTGGACATGATAGATCAGGGAGCTCACCTGAAGGCTTGTACTGCTAATTTGTTGAGATGTAAATAATTTCCAATAAACTCCCACATAAAGTTTGAACATATGTAACACTTTGGCACGAAGGCAGAAGTCATGAAAAAGGAAAGTGTCCTTTAGAGAAAACACGACACCAGATTAGTTCAGACTCTGGAGCTGAGACCAATAGATCTCCAGTGCTGGAATTGACAGAGAAGTACCCAAATAATTGTCAGATATATGATGACAAACCTAATCACCAACATGGCAACAACACACAAGGGGTAAGCATTGCTAATAGTATCACTTGTTCAGAAAAGTTTTAGGCCAAATTTGAATACGGAACCTAATCACCAACACGACAACAACACACAAGGGGTAAGCAATGCTAATAGAATCACTTGTTCAGAAAAGTTTTAGGCAAGATTTGAATACGGAAAATAAATTATTGGAGAGCTACAGATTCTACCCTGTGTTTTCTGGTAACCTGGGAAGGCAATTTCTCTTGAAATTTGATGCTTTGAACAATAGAGCAGCTTTGTTTTGTCTTCTTTGTTTTTGTATATAAGTCAGGTCCGAGTAGGGTTCCTTTTTTCCATTTAAATGCTGGATTTGGAATATAATTGTTAAACTTATCCAATAAAGAACTCTGAAACATGTACAAGAAAAATGAAAAGGAGTAGCATATATGTCATCCGTGATAATGAAACCACACCTTTTGATCTATCATACGCCCAGTTCATCAGATCAAGTGCCTCATTTATCTTCAATCTTGATTCCACCTTAACTCTGTAAAGAATCTTGAAGGCCATATCAAAGCTTAGCTAGCTAAGTTCACATATTGTCAATCAAACGAATCAGAAATCTGATCTGAGTTCATATATTCTCAATCAAAAGAAGACCCCTTCTGCAGTTCTGCCGTAGAAACCTCTACCAACACTTGAAAGCAGCAATCTGAAATGGGACTAAAAGAAGCAATCTGAAGTGACTGAAAGAATATCTGAAGTGTGACTGAAAGAATATCTGAAGTGTGAAAAATTGGGTAGTTAATGCATCATCATGTAAAACCTTTTTTTGTTAATTCACTTTCTACTGCTAAATTGTCTTACCAATAAGTTCATCTGTTCAAAGAAACAAAAAAACAACCATGACTACAAAGTGAAATAATTCTGCTATCCAGATACAAAATATTCACCTCTAGCATGACTAAGAAAATTGAAGTTGGTCTAGAGTAACATTTAAGTCACCATTAGATATGAAATTTCCATATTCCAAACTTGGGAGTAGTACGCAAGTTAACAAATCAGGAGTTATATGTCAATCTGCTTGCCAAAGCAAACAGTGGCATTGTTGAAGACCAGCATACGCAATTTTGAAAGCTAGCCATTCTAGGGAAGAACAAGCATTTGATGTAAATATCCTGTAAAATTAGTAGAGATTTTCTTACTAATCAAATTTACAGCATATCAGCAAACATTTTTTTATTGAAGTGCTAGAGGATAGCTGTTCTACACGCAATTCCGCTTTGTGCCATTATCAGGCCAGCACAAAACAGTGATCACCTTCTCTTTGCATCGACAAAATACACCAATGCCTAACCTACAAAGGTATATCCTCATCAAGCACTTTTGTACTCCTCTTCCTCATCACACTCCTCTTCATATGGTGCAGAATCTTCACAATCAGTTTCAGCTTCTACATCATTTTCTCCAGTAGGTGGTGCCATCTTCAAACCCTTGTCTTCTCCATTACGTGAAGGCATCCTCAAACCCTTCCGAGGGTAGTAGTTCATCCTCCCAAGCTCAACAATCCTCTTAGCCTCCTCCACCCTTGATGCAGCAACCAATGCAGTCACGACCTCCTGCAGCAACGAGCATTGCACTTTGCACTTCCTACTAAAGATCTCATGGCAGCAACATAGAGCACGATCAAGCTCCCCAGCCTCAAGAAGATGTGGCACAAGGGTATGAAATGTGCCCCTATTTGGTGCAGATTCATTCTTTACCAGATCATCATATACCTTCTTGGCCTCATCCAACCTCCCTTCCTTGCAAAACCCTCGAATCAGTTCATTGTAGGACACTGAATCAGGTTTTGGCCCATCCTTCTGCATCGTACCAACCAAAGTGATTGCATCCTCAATCCTTCCTCCGGTAACCAAACCACGCAGCTTTGCGTTGTAGCACTTCGCATCTGGCTCCACATTCCTCTCCTTCATCATCTCCCAGACTTTCTCGGCATCATCAAAGCTACCGTTGCTGTAAAAACCATTAAGCAGAGTGTTGAAAGAGACCATGTCGGGGGCAACACCGCACTTCTCCATGTGCGCGATGGCATCGAGGGCAGCAGAGAGGTCTGGCTTTTGGCAGAGCGCCCTGATGAGTATGTTGTAAGAGTATACATTGGGGACAATGGTGGGGTGTGAGGCTGGGATCTGCTTGAAAGAGGTGGTGACCGCGACGAAGTCACAGGCGTCGACGTAGGCAGCGAGGAGGGCGTTGAAAGCCATGACGGTCTTGTGCTTTTGGGGGAGGTCAAGGAAGGTCGCCGCGGCGTGGGACGGCATGGACGCGCGGCCGTAGAGGCGGACGAGGCGCGCGGCGAAGCCCTGCTCGGAGGACTCGAGGAAGGGCTTCTGTGAGTCGAGGATGGCCTCGACGGCGTCGTGGCGGCCGAAGGAGGTGAGGCGGGCCACGGCCACCTCGTACACGCGGTGCTTGTCGCGGAAGCGCTGGGATTGAGACGAGGTGGTCGCGGCGATGAACCGGGATACCAGCTTGTCCGGATCGCGCTCCCGGAAGATGTCCTTCAGGATTTTGCTGAAGGATTTATCGGGGTTGCGGCCCGCTTGGGGTTTCGCCTCCACCTCGCCGGCGGCCGCTTTCGGGGCCGGCGCGGGCGTGGGCTTGGGCGTGGGCGTGGGCGGTTTAGCGCGTGGTGCAGTCCCGGCAAAGATGCTTGAGAGGCTGGAGAGGCGGCGCGCGCGGGAGGCGGCGGCGGCGGTGGCCATGGCAAATGGGGACACAAGCGCACCGCGAGATAACGGCGGGTGGGGTTTGAGAGGCGGCGGCGGCGGCTTGAGGGAGGAGCCGAGGAGGGGAGGGTTTTGCACAGATTTTATGGGCCGTAACCTTTACAGCCCAGCCTATTACAAGCCACCAGCGGAACGGTCCGTTACTCGCATCTGCTGGCCCGCTGTTCCCCACGGAACGGTCCATTACGCATCCGGCGGCATCTCGTTTTGTCCACGCTCATGTTTAAAACCACTAGTGCCTTGCGTGTGCCCATGCGCGCATACAATCTACTTTGATTTTATTTGATATTTGTGGACCAATGGTGGTCATCCTTGGATGATGAGTGATTGACAACCGTTGTGTCGTTTGATATGTCTCTTGGCTTGTGATGTGCAGGTGTAGGATGCGACATGGCGGTCGACGGCGTGCGGTGAAGGTCAAGCGCGAAAGGTTCATGCCGATGGACCGAGGGCGGTGAAGGGTTGAACGAGGGACCCGAGGAGTCCGGGCGGAGTTATGGGTGATCCACATGGTGCACGGAAGAGCAAGAGTACATGATGGGATGAAGACGGCGTCGGTCGAGTTAAGCGGGACGGAGGCGAGTCGAGTAGGCGGCCCGGGAGCGGGAGCGAAAGACTTGGAGGCGTCGGAGGCTTGGCGGAGGCCGGACACGCGTCGACATCGGTGAGTCACGTCGTGCGGCGGCGTGCAAGGAGGGTTTGACCAGTTTGGCCTCAAAACTGGGGGTGAGTCACGCCTGCGGGGTGTGCAAGCGGGTTTGCCGGTTTGGGCCTCAAAACCGGGGGTGACAAGTCGGAGGACGCGTGGCACCATCGCGAAGCTTGTGTCGAGGCGAAGCGAAGTCGTGAAGGAGCCGGGTCCGTCTGATGCTTGCAGGAAAAGATGGACGGTTTTACCCCTGAGGGGTATTTGGCTTGTACACTGATTGTAAGGGCGTTTTGGACATTTGGCCAGCGCCTATATATATGTGGAGAGGCTATTGTGGGCAGCCATCTCTTGGGCTTAGTAGAGGGGGGTTGCTCATTTGTTTGTGGGTGCCTTTGGGTGAGAGGAAAGAAGAGAGAAGAGGCTCTTGTTCTTGAGCTTTTTGCCATCCAAGTTTTGCAATACTTGTGAGTGGCTTGTAACCGAATATGGCTAAGTGATTCATAGTAACTTCATCCTCTTAATCTTGTGCCAAATCCTTTGTTTCCGGTGTTTTTCTTTTTCGGATTTTCGGAGGCATTTTCGAGGAATTTTTGTTCTTCGCGATTGAGCCCAAATCCCGTGAGTTTTGTTGGGGGAATATGTTGTTAGGATCCTTGTGAGCATCACTCATATGATTCCCCTTTAAATCCCTCACGGATTCGGCTTTAATTTGTGTTTTCCCCAAATCCCGTGTTCTTGGTAGGGTTTCGGTTGGCTCCAAAATTCGTGATGAATACTTGAGGTTTTTGTGAGATTCTTGATGGATCTATTAGCACTTGAGGTTGTGATGTTGTGGCTCAAGCATTGCATCGATTCGTGGGACGTGGAGGAAGTAATTTGGATTTGAAGCTGTGTGTGTTCTTCCTTGTTCTTGTTTCGTTTCTGTCTCTGTCTGTTCCGCAGGTCGAGCAGAGACGAGCGTGCTCACGCGGGGGCACGCAGCGCCGGGCGTGGCCGGCTCGGCCTCACGGGCAAGCACACACGCCGGTGCGGCAGCAGCAGCTCCAGGCCCAGCTGCGCTCCCACGCGTGGCCCAGTGGCCAGCAGCAAGCTGAGCCCCGCCTCGCTCGGCAGCCAGCTGCTTGCTGTCCAGCAGCACAAGGCCCAAGGAGCTGGCAGGCCGGACAGCCGCAGGGAGCAGGCCGACAGGAGCTGCAGGCCCACGCAAAGGGTAGCCAGGCCATGCACGGCAGTAGGTAAGGTGCAATGTTTGTTTTATTTATTTGTTTAATCATTGCTCAATCATTACCAATCATTAGTTAGTCATTGCAATTGTTGTGTTAATTAATATATCCCTTTTAGCTAATCTTTGTTTAGCTCTTAGGTAATTAATCTTTGCATGTTTAGCTTTGGTTAATTAAGCTTTGTTTGCTTAGTTAGGTTAAGTGTCTTTTTAGTGAGGGCTTTAATAGTGGCTTAGCTTAATCGCTTGTGCAAGCTTTTCGGTGTCTTGCTTTTGCTTCCGCATTGCTCTGTGCTTCTCTAATCATTCCTAAGGTGAGTTTGTCACAAGTTGACTTGTGTCATCTTGGTGATTTTGATAGAAGTGTGTTTGGGGTTGTAATCGGGACATAGGCCTTGTTTCTCCGAGCGAGAATTTTCAGAGGCTCCCATTCACCCCCCCTCTGGTCGCCCGTTTCGGTCCTTCAATATTATTTTATGAATCTGAATTGGTCAAATTAAGTTTGATGCCTATATGTATTATCATAGAAAGGCCACAAAATGTTGCAGAGATTAGAAAAAAAAGTAGTAGCAGTACACTAATGTAATACAAAATGTACGTATATTACAATGGTGAATGATATATACTAAGAAACTATTTACATGACACGACCATGAGTACGTACTTCAAAGATATAGAGGGCAGAGGTGCCTATTTCATTACATTGTGTCCATGGACTTCGATTTCGTTGTGAAGATGAAAAAAAAATTGTGCTAATTTACTATGTGATTGTTGTTTTGACTTGCCGTCATAGCTGACACCTTTTCCTCCCCCATTTATAAGATATGATAGGTGTCACAGCATTTATTTGTGTAGTGAAGTAATCATAGTACTGAGATATGACAGGTGTCACAACATATTGCACAATATCTTGCGCGCCCATATATGCATATTATTTTTTTGATTCTATTTGGTACCACAAATAAATTTGCATTGATTAAATTGGGTTGAATGAAAATGTATATGGTTGTGCAAAATTTGCACGATATCCATCATGGATTAATACCACTTCGTCCCAAATTATTATTAGTTTTGGGTTTTCTAGGTTCATTATTTTTGTATATATCTAGACATAGTGTATATCTAGATGCATAAAAAACTAATGAATTTAGAAAAGCTAAAATGAATAGTAATTAGAGACAGAGAGAGTAGAAGTGGCGTTACAGTGGAGAATGATGCATTGCGAAGAGATAGATAGGAATACGAGCATAACTATAGATATATATTATACACATATATAGAAAATGGTGGATTGTGGACTGTGGTTGATATCAGAAAAAGCTGAGGATACTATAAGAAAATGGTTATGACATAAGTTGGAGCGTGATTTGTTTCACGGAATCGGGAGGATATTTTTTAAAAAAATGCTAGATGGCCATGGACTGCGGGTTGATATCGTAAAAGTTTAAGGGCCTTTTCATAAGATTGTTAGGACATGTGGTATAATCTAAGCCGTTTAATCTGCATCGAACGGACGATATTTTTGCACCTGATGTGGATGGCCTAGCCTTCCTCCTAGCGTTGGGGCTTTCATATACAGAAATCTGCAAGCAGGCAGCAAATCTTATCGTGGCAGTCGAATTTTATTTTTATTTTTTTTACGATTTTGCAAAAAGGGCATCTGAGCGATAGATTTTGCAATTATGTTACCCAACCGCCGATTGAAACGGCGGTCGCCATATGATACGGCGGCAAAGTCTAAAACCGCCGAATCAAACGGCGGATAGAAAAACTACTAAATCAAACGGCGGTGCTACAGTACCGTGCGGAGCAATTTGCCGCGCGGTACCTCCCTACTCTATCAAAAAAATCATAACTTTTTCATATGAACTTAAATGGAGCTAAAATTTACACGAAAATTGTAGATCTCGATGAGATCTACAACTTTATAGTTCAAACTTTTTTCATTTGAAATCATCTTCATGTTCAAATATGGTAAATTTTAGCTCCATTCAAGTTTATATAAACTGTAGCACCGCTGTTTGATTACTGTAGCACCGCCGTTTGATTCGGCAGTTTTTCTATCCGCCGTTTGATTTGACGGTTTTAGACCTTGCCGTCGTATCATATGGCGACCGCCGTTTCAATCAGCGGTTGGGTGACAAAATTGCAAAATCTGTTGTCCAATTACCTGTAACACCTCTGGTGTTTAACCCTACGATTATCAACTAACCTATTGCATTGCACCTTTAATATTGTGTATAAGTTGTCATTAGCATGATCATCCAAGGAATCATTAGTGCAAGCATGTCAACGCGAGCACTAGTGCATTATCGTCCCATGCATACACATGTGCTATCATTTTATGTGCTTCTTGTGCATGTTTCATGCTAATATAATTATGATGGTTTAATCATACTCTAATTAACAGGCCTATCAAATTTTCTGAACATCTCATGTGCATAGCTAGTGCTCTAGATGTGTTTAGCTCTCTAGCGCTAAGTTCATAGTCATGTCTTTTTGCTGTCTTGAGTGCTTAATTAAAATATGTTAAGCTAGTTATCTTGCATTGGAACCTTTATCAATCTTGTAGAGCTTCCAATGATCTTCCAACAGTACCAAACTCACTTCTTGAAGTTTTCCCAAACTCCGGCAATCCTATTTCTAAAACAGCCAGAGCCCAGTTCTGTCAATTCCGAAAAATTCCTAAGGGTCGGCAGAATTCGTGAGTTTGGCTGTTTTCAATCCTTTTTATCTCCAAATCTGTTGAGTATTGGAACGAACTCCCTTACTCGAAGTTGTAGCCCTATCAATCCTCTGCAACTTTGGTATTCTTGGTTGGGTCGAGTTATGCAGTAGTTTTTGAAGTTGTTGTCATCCGAAGTCATGCCAACCGTGGGACGCTCTTAGGCCATGTTCGCGGTCACCAGCCCGACCCCGTGAACGCCGCGGCGTCGCGTCACCGCTGGCCCATGCCGAGCCCTGTGCATCGCTGCCCGTCCACAAACTTGCCATACCCGGCCACCCACGTTCCTTGGCGCGTTCGGCCGACCACGGCGACGTCAGCCATGACCGGAGATAGGAAGCCCATCACCTCGTCGTTCTTGTCGTGGCCATGTTCACCCATGCCTTGACTACTGTCCATGCCTGGCCAACTGCTGTTCCACCTACTCTTGCGCAAGTCGCCACGCACATCATGGCCTTCCCACGCACGAGAACACCCTTGCCATAAGCGGACGCCGCGGGCGCCACTGCCGCCGACGGCCGCTTTTCCTTCCACAAGCTCCGCTCGATCTCGAGCCAATTGCTTCCACCCAGAGAGCCCCCACACACTCCTCCACACGCCCCACCCATCCCCAAGCTCTCTCATCCACCTCCTTGCCTAGAATTTCACATCTCGGCTCGCCATCGCCGTCCGAGAGCTTTCTCGTGGGTAGCTTCACATAGTTCATCTCCCTTCTATCAACCTATCAAGACGAGTTCGCGTGGTCCGGGAACATGCGATGCTCCCATTGTTTCGTGGTTTATCCGCGGGAATCGAAGAGGAGCTTGGACGGCGGCGGCCCTGTCCTCCGGCGTGGCGCGCTCGCGCCCTGTCCGTGAGGCGTCGCGAGGATAGCGAAGGCTCGGGAGGGGGCGAGCGTCAGGTGCAGCTGGGCCGGGGGCCGGCCGGGCCTGGTTGGCCGTGCGGGCCCAGGAAGGGAAGAGGAAGGGAGGAGGCCTGGCGGCTGGGCTGGCCGGACGTTTGGGCCGGAAGGGAAAAGAAAGAGAAGGAGAAAGGGAAGGAGGGGGAGGCGCAGTGGGCCGGCCCGTGGCGGGCTCTGGGTCGGCCAGCGGGAGGTGGAAGAGTTGGAGGGGGTGATTTGAGCTCGGTAAAGTTCCTTTCGGGCCCAGTTGTTTAGTTTCGAGTCCTAGTTTTTCCCTCCAGAGCAGCCCCTTGCAAAATTCATATAAAATCGTAGAAAACTCCAAAAATTACGAAATAAATTTTGTTAGTTTTCTCATGAAGTTCTCTCTGCAGGAAAAATATGATTAGGAGTAAAATATGTGTTTTGCCCTGTTGTTTAATTGTGTTAGTAAATGCTTGCTTATTTGGTATAGCTAGTTCCATATATGTGTTAGTGGTTAATCTTTTGGGCAAGAAATGTTTGATAACATCAGTAGAGGTGTATATAATCTTCAGGTCAGTATTACTTTATGTGCTAACTTAAATATGTGATTTTGCTATGTTTTTGTTAGTGCTCAAGTTATGTTTTGCTATCACATGCTAGATAATGTTTTTGCATTAAAGTTCCATTAGTTGCATCACCATGTTAATATGTGTTAGTATAAAAAGTTGGGGGTCAAGTAAGCTTAGTAACAATTTTCTACATGCATATAGTAGTAAGACTAGTGTAAAAGATGAACTAACCATATGTATATAAATAGGTGCCACTACATGTTTTCATATGTTTTGGTGACTTTATGCATATGGGTGAATAGATAAACTAATACCTATAGTTCTGTTCAAGCAAATAATGTCAAGCTTCTTCATGGCTAACTCGTGTTATATTTAATTCACTAAAACTTGGTTAGCCAACACCTCTGTTAAACTCAAGATAAAAATGAATGGTCATGTGTATCGGCTTGGCATGAATAAATTCATAACTCAAGGTATATGTGTAAATTAATCCTGAAAGTTTTACATAATGGTTTTAGGAACTTTTGAAACCCTGTGTAAAAACATAAACACTAGTAAACCTATATACAGAAGGATGCAATTTACCCTTTTAATAGTGTTTAACTTGTGCTTTTATACCACTGCTATTTACTGTTTCTGCATGATAAAATTTATTATTTGTGAATGAGTGCTCATGAGAAAAATAGATAAATTAATTTGTGGTTGATTTGCTGCATCCATGAGCATCATATTTATTTGTGTCTTTTGCATTCATGGCACTCATGCATGAGGCATTGCATGTAGATACCGCACTCGCTGACGGCTTGTACGAGTTGGTGGCGGAACCTGTAGCTGACCCGGTGGAGACTGCAGTAGTTGCTGACCTCGTTACTGAAGACCCGAACCAAAGTTCGGTAGAGCCCAAGGCTGTTGAGCAGGAAGGCAAGCGCCGTAAACATAACCCTATTTCCAAAACTATGCAACTTATTTACTTAAGTATTGTGCATTTAAGTTCTGAATATGATTGAAACCCTAGGTGCATAATCCCTAGGATGCCTATGTCAAGATACTAGCATGTGTAGGTCGATAGCTTGCCAGGCTAAATAGGACCGGTAGAAGTCGAGTGATTCCGGTCACTCGCGAGATACATGTTCTTACTTTATGTTGAAATCATAAGCTTTGTGGGCGGGGTCGGATGATGCTCCTGTGTGTAACCGACCCGCTTTTGCCAGATGGGCCGGGCCGAATCCCGAGGGCTCCGTGTTACACTGTGTGGGTGGTTGGCCTCGTCTACGTATCAAATGGAAGTAAGGTTGTGGCTGTACTGTTGGGCAAGTATTGAACGTACTGTGCACATACTGACGTCTGGGTCTCAGAAAACTGATGTACCTGAATCAAACGGTATTCGGGCTTCTTCCCACTACTCTGGGAGTGGACGGATGGCGGGTGTAGTTGCGACTACTTGGTCCGGGACCAGTAGGGCTTTGCACCCGGGACTAGTGGGTTTAGACTGAATATCCGGGAGAGGACGGGAAAGGTAGTCGCGTAAGGCTCTGGGAGCGCTTACGTGCCGTGTGTCCAGGTTTCCCTTGCAAGGTGTAAATTCGATCATGATCGCGGCACTTCTCCGTTATGAATACCGCTTGTCCGTTGTACAGCATAAGTAGTCAGGAGGGAATGATGAATAATAATGGTTATCTGATTATTGTTGTTCCACATGTTTGCTATAGAAAAGGTGCTCACATGGATACTTGATAATGACTATGAACCTGATGCTAAAATTTGAAAGTTAGGATCAACTATTAGTTGCTTTTCGGCAAAACAAACCCCACAGCCAAAAGCCTTGCATTCTTAGGAGTCGGTGTTATAAGTCATATTCGGATAAGTCTCGCTGAGTATTAGTTACTCAGCCTTGCTTGTGGCTTTGCTTTTCAGAATGTGAATTCAATGTGTCCGATGGCCCCGAGCTTTGGATCATCGATGGTCAGACCGTTCCGGCGGGTTGGACCATCGAGTGGATCATGGATTAACTGGCGTTTGTTGTGTGCTCCTGATGGCATGTTCTTCGGGCTTATGAACATGTTGTTGTACCTCGTCGTTTAGCTTCCGCGCTTTTTATTCAGAACTCTAGTTTGTACTCTAAGTGTTTTAAACTCTGGCTTGTAAAACTTAATTATGGAACTGTTATAAATTATGGTAATATTGGTAACATCTGTGCTCTCCTTCGAGTGAGCCTTGTGCACATTGGTTCGATCGGAAATACGGTGGTTTCATCGGGCTTGACCCGACAGATCGTCTAATTGAACTGTTTGAAGTACGAGTAACCGGATCAAGTGATTGAGATGACGGTTAACGTGCTTGAGCCAGTTTAATTAGGACGGTTCTGCCACGTTACCGTTTATGCAAAATAGTAAAAAAAATTAAAAATAAAAAAATTTCGTGGCAGTCGCAAGAAAAGGTGTGCTTGCTGTTGGCGCCGGCCCACGTGGCAGGGCGCCCTGTCACATCGATGGCCACTGGCCGCCTGAACCGGACATTCAAGCCCCGTTTGGGTCATAGGAATTTCAAAGGAAAATCAAAGGAACGAGAAAACGGAGGAAAGGAAAGCAAAAGGAGCGTTTGGAACGTAGGAAACGCTTGTTCCTTTCCTGTGGAATACTGTAGCCTGATACTGATTTCACAGGAAGCAAAAACTCCACTCCAATCTCTTGTTTTTTCTTCCTTCGCATAAGCCCGAGGCAGCGCGCTTGCAAAAGAAAGAAACAACAGCCTGCAGCCCACGTGCCATTGTTTGTTGCTCTATTTCTCTCGGAGCACAGTTTGCAAAAGAAAGAAACAACACTGGCTTGCTTCCGCTGCGGCAGAACGATGTTGTCCAGTGCCCACCACTCCGCCTGCTGCTGCTGCTCCATCACCGGCCAACAGTTTGCTTTCTTCTCTGGACACTGGATGAGAGATTGGATCAGAATGAAAGACATTTGTTTTTCATTTACATTCAATGGCTGTCAGGCCACATGTTTTTTTTGTTCAACATGTTAGTGTTAGCGTGTGATAAACAGTAGAGATGAAACCAGATATGGCGCATGGATCCATGTTTTTTTTTAATCATTTTGAGACCCACCAACTGAAATTTTCCATCTATTTTAATTCTTTTGTTCCAAACACCAAGTTTGAGATCTTCCTGCGTTTTTACATTCCTCTGTTTTGGCACTTCATTCCTATCATATTCCTGCGTTTTTTCCCATTCCTTTATTTTACATTCCTGTGTTCCAAACAGGCCCTGAGGCTTTTTTTTTGGCAAGTTTTCAGCAAGTTTTTACTATTTATTCATCACATCGAATGTTAAGACACTAATTAAGAGTATTAAACGTGTATTAATGACAAAACCCATTGAAAGCATCTAGGCCCCTAATTTGTGTTTTGGTAATTAATGACAACATTTGTGGACTAACAATTTCATTTGAGATATGGAAATAGGGTTAGTCCCGGAGATGTGACATGTGGCATAGGGTGACTTGAAAATGTTGGAATCATGATGTGAAGTGGAACCTCAAGGCAAAGGTATAAGATAGGAATTTCTATTTTGCCGGTCAAAGAGGAGATTAGAGAAGAAACATTGACCGGGTTGATAGGCTAAATAGCCGTACTATCAAGAGGGTCAATGTCTTTTGCATGACGATTCCATAGTGCCACCTTGCTCAAAAGTTGTGTTGCATGCATATGGATTAGTGGCATACATCATGAGTGTTAGAACGACGCGTTTTTCTCAAAATTGGCTAACTCGTTTGTGGGCAGATGGTCTCCCTTTTGTGGGACGGACCGTTTTATGACTTAGCCGTTTTCAGAGTCGTTCTGGAAGTTTGTCTGTGCTGGAGCGGACGATCTCCGCAGGGGTCGCGGACGGTCCGCCCCTGGATTGTTTTCGTGGGCAGAAACTTAGAGTTTCTGGTGAATCGAAGTGTTTGATCGGCGGACGGTCCGCGCAGGGCATGCGGACGGTCTGCCGGCCACTAACCCACGCCACCAGAACTGGGAGTGGTTCTGGTGGATTGTAACCTCGTGGGGCGGACGGTCCGCTCATGACAGGCGGACGGTCCGCAGGCGGACGGTCCGCCCCTCCTCCCCGGGCGCCACCAGAACCATCTTCGGTTCTGTGTGGTTTTGGAAGCCTATACGGCGGACGGTCCGCCACCTGGGTGCGGACGTGTGGCAGAACCGCCCTAATTAAACTGGCTCAAGTACGTTAACCGTCATCTCAATCACTTGATCCGGTTACTCGTACTTCAAACAGTTCAATTAGACGACCTGTCGGGTCAAGCCCGATGAAACCACCGTATTTCCGATCGAACCAATGTGCACAAGGCTCACTCGAAGGAGAGCACAGATGTTACCAACATTACCATAATTTACAATGGTTTCATAATTAAGTTTTACAAGCCAGAGTTTGAAACACTTAGAGTACAAACCAGAGTTCTGAATAAAAGCGCGGAAGCTAAACGACGAGCTACAATAACATGTTCATAAGCCCAAGAACATGTCATCAAAAGCACACAACAAGACAGTTAGTCCTCGATCCACTCAACGGTCCAACCCGCGGGAACGGTCTGACCATCGATGATCCACTGCTCGGAGCCATCAGACACATTGAAAACACACTCTGAAAAACAAAGCCACAAGCAAGGCTGAGTAACTAATACTCAGCAAGACTTATCCGAATATGGTTTATAACACCGACTCCTAAAATGCAAGGCTTTTGGCTGTGGGGTTTGTTTTGCCAAAAAGCAACTAATAGTTGATCCTGACCTTCAAATTTTAGCGATCAAGTTCATAATCCTTATCAAGTATCCATGTGAGCACCTTTTCTATAGCAAACATGTGGAACAACAATAATCATACAACCATCATTATTTATCATTCTCTCCTGCTACTTATGCTGTATAGCGGACAAGCGGTATTCATAACGGAGAAGTGTCGTGATCATGATCGAATTTACACCTTGCAAGGGAAACCTGAACACACGGCACGTAAGCACTCCCAGAGCCTTACGCGACCACCTTTCCCATCCTCTCCCGGATATTCAGTCTAAACCCACTAGTCCCGGGTGCAAAGCCCTACTGGTCCCGGACCAAGTAGCCGCAACTACACCCGCCATCCGTCCACTCCCAGAGTAGTGGGAAGAAGCCCAAATACCGTTTGATTCAGGTACATCAGTTTCCTGAGACCCAGACGTCAGTATGTGCACAGTACGTTCAATACTTGCCCAACAATACAGCAATGACCTTAGTTCCATTTCATACATAGACGGGGCAAAACTCCACATCACTATAGCATGGAACCATGCCCCGCCCACGAGCCTCATGGTTTCAACATAAAACAGAGAGCCTATGTCTCGCGAGTGACCGAAAATCACTCGACTTCTACCGGTCCTATTTAGCATGGCAGGCTAACGACCTACACATACTAGTATCTTGACATAGGAATCCTAGGGATTATGCATCTAGGGTTTCAACCATATCCAAAACTTAAATGCACAATACTTAAGTAATTGTGTTGCATAGTTTTGGAAATTAGGGGTTATGATACGGTGCTTGCCTTCCTGCTCAACAGCCTTGGGCTCTACTGAACTTTGGTTCGGGCCTTCAGCAACGGGCTCAGCAACAACTGCGGTCTCCACCGGGTCAGCAACGGGTTCAGCCACCAACTCGTACAGACCGTCAGCGACTGCGGTATCTACATGAAATGCATCATATGCATGAGTGCGATGAATGCAAAGACAAAATAAATAGGATGCTCCTGCTTGCAGTGACAGTCATGAACTAACTTGTCTATTTACTTCATGAGCACTAGTTACACAATAAATAGATTTTAACATGTAATGCTTCAAGGTACTGGTGGTGATTTTGACTAGCCATTTTAGCATGCAAAACATAGCTCATGATAACATGAGTGGCATCTACTTATATACCTATTGTTATTTATATATTTCTTTCAACTTAGCTTTACTCCTAAATTTATTCAGAAAATATACTAAGTTTCAGATCAGCAAGTTATCCTTTTATAACAGCACACACTCACATGATCATGCCACTAAAGAAAAACTCTAATGTAACACCCTATCTAGCATCTAAAAGAAGCATGCATGACTACTAACAAAAAGATAGCAAAAACACATATAAATAATGGCACAAGAAGCACACTAGTCTCTACAGCAAGGAATGCACATCTACTAATCTCACCAAACAAAACTTGCAAAAAGATTAGCTACTAAACAACTATGCAACTAACTAAACCATACATGCTAGTGTTCACTACAGAATTAAACAGAGGGATAAAACATCTATTTTACTTATAATCATATTTTTCCTGCAGAGAGAACTTCATGAGCAAACTAACAAAATTTATTTCATAAATTTTGGAGTTTTCTACGATTTTCTACAAATTTTACAAGGAGCAGCTACATCCTGAAAAACAAGGACTCGGGATTCACTCGAACTGGGCCGAAAACCACTTCGCCAAGTCTACTTCTCCCCCTCAAACTTATCTCCTCCTCCCCCTGGCCGAACCAGGCCCGAAACGGGCCGGCCCAAGGCGCCTCCCTCTCCCTTCCCTTTCCCCTCCAGCCTCCCTCCCTCATGGGCCTGCACGCCCAGGCCCAACTGCCGCCTCCTCTCCCCATTTCTCCTCCCTGCAGCAAAGCCCACGGGGCAGCAGGCCCAGCTGGCCATGCTTCCCACGCTCGCCCTTCTTCCTCCTCGCGTAGCTCGCAGGAAACAGCGACGGGGCACGGCCGGCTCGGCCGGCGTCGCCGCCACCCGCCCCTCCTTGATTTCGGCACCGAAACAACAAACCGGGGAGAGCACCACGTGTTCCCGGACGAGACGAACTCGTCTTGATAAATTGATTTGGGGATGGTGCACCGTAGGAGGCTTACGACGAGGATGAACTCACGACGGCGAGAACGAACCGTGATCTCAAACTCCGGCCATGGAAGTGGATGGGAAGGACTGGGGATGGCTTGAGTGCGGGGAGGAAGGTGTGAGGGTGCTCTGGGTGCGAGGAATTTAGCCGAGGGTTAGCGAGGCGAGCGGGGTGGAGAGCGGCCGTCGGTGGCTAATGCGGTCGCGGCGTTCCTTTAAGGCAGGGGTGCCCTCGTGCGGGTGGGAAGGCCGGGATGAAGGGCAACGCGCTTGGGAGCAGGTGGAACAGCCGCTCGGCCGCGCGGACAGTGGTAGGCGTGGGCGAGTTCGGGCGAGGACGACGCGACGGCTTCCTAACCGGCCATGTCGGTCGTCGCCGACGTCAGAGCTCGTCGAGGGGCAGGCGGTGCAGGGCATGGCGGGACTGAGGGTGATGACGGGCACACAGGGCACGGCATGGCGAGGTGGGGCGTGCGCTGCAGCCGTGCCAGAGCAGTAAAGACGACGCGACGGCACGACAGACGGCGACAGCGAACACGTCTTGACGACGTTCACCGATCAGCCCAAATTTGCCTGGCCAAAACTCCAAAAAGTACTGCATAACCAGCCCCAACCTAGAATACCAAAGTTGTAGAGGAATGGTAGGGCTACAACTTTGAGTAGGGAGTTTGTTCTAGAACCCAACAGATTGGGAGATAAAAGGGATTGCATTCAGCCAAAATTCACGAATTCAGCCAACACTTGGCAAAATTCGGAATTGGCAGAAATTGGGTTCTGAGGCTGATTTAGAAATTGGATTGCGGTAGATTGGGGAAACTTTAAGGAGTGAGTTTGGTACCACTGGAAAGATCATCGGAAGCTCTACAAGGTTGATAAAGGCTTCAACATAGGATAACCAGCCTAACATATTTTAATTAAGCACTCAAGACAGCAAAAAGACATGATTTAAAAGAGATCTAAAACAAATCTAGAACACTAGCTATGCACATGAGATGCTCATGAAACTTGCTAGTCATGTTGAAGAGAGTATGAATAAAGCATCATAAGTATCTTAGCATGAATCATGCATAAAAAGTACATGAAATGATAACACATGCATTTGCATGAAATGGTAATGCACTACTGACCATGCTTTTCATGCTTGCACTAAAGATCCTTAGATGCTAGTGATCAAGCTAATATTAGCACACATGCTTCATGGTGCAATGCATCAAGTTAGTTAGTTGATAATCGCAGGGCCAAACACCAGAGATGTTACAGGACGGTCTGTCGTATAACTTGTGTGCGCGTCCAGGGAAGGTTCATCTCTGACCGTGGTTCTATGTTGAACGGCGAACGATCCGCCACTGGTGGGCGGACGGTCCGCACCCCCTGTAACGGTATGTTCTGACAGCATTAACTGCTGTTGTAGCCGTTGGTTTTGAACGGCGGACCGTCCGGGCTTTGTGAGGCGGACGGTCCGCGAAAACTCGTATTTCACGGGTTACAGAGTGTAACGGCTAGATTTTGAGAAGGGCTCTATATATACTTCATGTCCGGGCGTGGGAGCTCTCTCTTGGCACTTTGGAAAGCCTACTTGATATTCTTGAGCCCTTCTTCTTCACTCTCTCACTCACTTTGCTTTGAGATTGCATTCTTGTGAGATTGAGAGCATCCTAGTGCATTGCATCAAGAGTTTGAGCATTGTGGCACTAGGGAGTCTTCAAGCAAGCGTCATCGGCTTGTTACTCTTGGAGGTTGCCGCCTCCTAGACGGCTTGGAGGAGTGGAAACCGTTGAGCCCTTCAAAGGAGATTGTGAAGGTGCCCCGGTTGTTCTTGTGAGAGGTTTTGTGCTCACCTTGCCGGAGTGGTGAAGAACAACTCTAGTGGAATCGAGGTGTGGAGTGGTTCTTGGTCCAAGCCAGCTCATAAATCAAGCGGCGCCTTAATAGAGGAGCGGTTGGAACAAAGGATCCACCTCAATGTGGATTAGGGGTGACCGGCAAGTCATCGACACCACGGAAAAAATTCTTCTCTTGTCATCGGTTATTTCTATTGCTCACTTACATTCTTGCAATTTACTTTGAGCAATTTACTTTCATAGAGATTGAATTGTTGCTTATCACCCTAGGTTGTAAACCCTCACATAGGTTAGAAAGAGTAAAAATAGTTTTACCCCCTTGTGTTACTAATTAATTTGTAAGTGCTTGTGTTTTTAGTTCAAACCGCCTATTCACCCCCCTCTAGTCGGTATCCTAGATCCTACACCCATTTCATAACCCTCGGGTAAATTCGCGAATCTAATTAAGCCATGATTAGACAACATCAGTAAACAATCTCTAATGATAGATTAATTAAGATTAATAGATTCAAAATTCAATTTTCAGGCGAGTTGTGTAATTAGTTTTTTATTAGTATCTGAATAATCCCTTTTTATGATTGGGCAAGTTTTCATTTTTCGAACTAAACAAGGCCTGAATGCGCTCTTTTGTCTCGATGTCTGCGACAATAGTGGCGGATCGGGGCGGCACCGATGCCACGCCGGCTTTCTGGCGCATCATGGCCCGCAGGCGCCTGGCTGGCCCTCGACGGTCGTCGCGTTTCCCACGGGCGGGCGCAACCTGCATCGCAGCGCGAGCCCTATTCACGAGCGATTCACGCCCTCGTAAAGTTTCTACAAAGTTTCGTAAAAATTACATATTAGAAAACGTGTCCTATCTACACTTTCAAATACAATTTTTACAACTTAACTTTTACGACTTTCGCGAAGGCCTCAATTCGCGGTCCCGCTCAAAAAGTTTGGAGCAAGCATGGCGCTCTGCGTCGCGCGCGCCACCGTGGTGACCTCGCCCCCGCTCGCCGTGACACCGTCCTAGAGCTTCGCACTGCTGCCTAGAGAGCGCTCCCAGCTCGGTCCTCGGCTCCCCGGTGGCCAGCTGTCAGCATACACCGCTCGGTTCTCAGAGTCCCTTGCCGCCGGGATGGCCTCGATTCTACGAACGTTACCAGCAAGTCGCATTTGCATTGCATGATTGCATCACAGCGCATGGTCAATACTTCTGTGTCAAAAAAAAATTGCAACTCTCGTTTCTCGAGAAGTCAATTAATTTCAAATTTGATCAAATTTATATAAAAATATTAATATTTATATTTTTAAATAAATTTGGTATGAAAATATATTCTATGGCTAATCTAATGATATTTATTTTATACCATAAATGTCAATATTATTTTGTATAAATCTAGTCAAATTTAAAATTGTTTTACTCCTCGAAAATCGAGAGTTGCATTCTTTTGAACCGAGGGAGTATATTTGTCAAACAATGAAGGGGAAATTAGATCCATAGCATCCAAAGAATCAAAATTTAGATATATACCATCAAAAGATTCTAGTTCAGATATTTATCAAAAGATGTCACGTTATAGCTACGTAGCATTCCGTTTGTCTCCCGTCGCCTTCCCTGCCCCTGCCGTCACCGAGGAGGCGAGGACCAACGAGCGCCACCACACTGGCACACTCCACTGCAGCCACCACCACTGCAGGGCCAACCACTGTGAGTCCCGAGTCCTGAACACCCTCCGCACACGCGCCCTGCAGGCAAGCCGCTGCCAGTGCATGCAGCTCGCGCTTCTCTCCTGGGAGCCCCGCTTCATCTTCTCTATAGCTCCGAGTCGTCGACGGCTAAGAGCCTAAGATTCAATTCGAACTCATGCTCTTTCTCCTGAATCCCCTCGACGACTCTATAAAGGTTTCAATTTTTTTCCTTCTCTTGCAGAGTCCAATTGAGCATTCGGATTTTACTATGCTCTTGCGTCTATTGATGATGCTGACGCTAGACGATTCTCTTCTCGAGCAACATAACCAATGGAACCTCTTATACCAATTGTGCTATTTGAATTTTGCAGGGAATCACTTGCGCATTCTGGAAGAATTCTTGATATGCCAAAGTCTCCAACTCGAGCACTCATGTCTTCTGCAAGAAGGATGTTGCTTGGCTTGATATCACAATGAACTATAGGTGGCTGACAGTAATTATGGAGATAGTCCAAAGCATCCATGATATCAACAGAAATGTGTAACCTTCGTTCTAGGCTAAGCGTATTTGTCCGAGCAGGTGTGTCAGAGCCTGGGTGAAGCCAACCATTTAGGCTACCATTTGGCATGAACTCAAAGACCAGTGCTTTGAACTCTTGCCCTTGGTGATTGATGCTTGAGCAGCAGGTGATGATCTTTATTAGACTACGGTGACGAACCCTTCTCAGTGCCTCACATTCTGCCACAAAACTTCTAGCAAACCCAGATTGTTGTATGTTATACACCTTTACAGCAACAGTAGTGCCTTCATCAGGTAAAATACATTTATAAACCGCACCATAGCTTCCTTGTCCAAGCAAATTAGCCTCTGAAAACCCATTGGTCCCATTTGATATTGCTTGATAAGAAACTCTCTCATATTGTTCCTCAGTTGTGGATGTGTGTTGGGGTTCATGCTTTTCTCTGAGCTTCTTGTGGATCAACCAAAAGAAAGCAACTACTAAAGCCAAAAACACAAATGCGCTAATTAATGTCAGGATCACCACAAGGGATTTTGATGGTTTCCTGCTCTTCGTGTCTAGAACAGGAATGGAACACGGAGCTAAATGAAGTTGAGGCGTTCCGCCACAAAGCTCATCATTTCCATAAACTGACGTGGAAGTTTCATTTGCAAAAGCACCCCCTTTTGGGACTTCACCATGCAGATCATTGAAGGACAGATCCAATTTGTACAAGGACATCAAATTCTGTAAACATGAGGGTATCATACCGGAAAAGTTGTTGTGCGCTAGATTTAACTGTTCCAAGCCATCAAAACTACAAAGGGCATCAGGAATACAGCCAGACAGCTTATTCCTTTGCAGGTTCAGTTCAACAAGACCTTTT
>CM014274.1:15403622-15435136 GCA_004135705.1 Alloteropsis semialata
GCATTTTTGGATAAATACATAGGGTAGTTTTAATAAACTAATATAAACATGTGACTATATCTGTTGTATCGACTATATCTGTTTCTTTACCTCAATGGTACACAATGGCATGTGGTGTTCTTTCCTGCAGATAGCATGCCCATGCTGCTGGCTTTTTTTCTTTTTTTCTTTTTTTTTGTCCGGCTCATCTCTTCTGCTACTTTTTTGAGGCGACTCTTCTGCTACTTTTATGGTCTAGAACCAGATTATTGCTTTTTTATTGCAAAAGAATTATTTTCCCACTAGTACAGTGTGTGGCATTTCAATTATATCCATTAGGCATTTAAATAATATCCTATAAGCATTTCAGAGGTACATTGCAAGTGGTTTAACACATAAATTTTTAGCTTCCTTTTTTCAGGACAAACACCAAGCGCAAGCTTAGAAGATCTAGGTTCTTGTCAACTATTCCATCATTACTTGCATTAGTGCAGCCTTTAGCTGGCTGCCTGGCTGTGTAGAATACACATGATTTAATGTTCATAATTAGCAAAACTGAAATGTGCAACTGATACGGCATTAGGTTACGATGGTAGCTCATTTTAGGTCCATCTGCATGAATAAGCGTGTTACAGATAATTTTTTCTTTGACATAGGCAACATTTATACATCTGTTTAGTCTTTACTTGAAATTTGCTAGGCAATTTTAGGCATAAAAATGTGTGTACCATTTAAAGTGTTTCATCTGTATAACCATCTGCTTTAGGTATGTTTCTTAGAAAATGTTAAGCAATGATTCAGCAATTACCAAGTCTTTTTTTTTCCTTTACATCCAGACTACTACTATTTTTTATGAATCTAATTGTTCCCTTCTTTTTCTTTCAGTATATGTATGCCATAGTGAAGAAGTGTTGCGTGCATACTACCATGTGCATGATCCGTGAAGAAATGCTATGTAAATGATTTTGTGAAGTGTACCTCGCCTACTTGTTTTTTTCCATGAAGAAACAAATGTCTAGGATGTCTTTTGACTAGGGCCATGTTTAGTTCCCACTCCAAACTTCAAACTTTACTATTCATCAAAGGGAATCTTAGAGCATCTCCAACAGATTGAGAAAACTAATCCCCTTCCCTTTATTTCTGGTTAAAGGGGATTGAGATGGAAAAAACTCTCTCCAACAGATCCTCATTTTATTCCTCTTTCCCTTTAATTTTTTCTCAATCCCCTTTAACTCATATCCTCTCCCCTTTCTAAAGGGGATTTGTCCCTCTCCCCTTTCCTCCTTTTTCTCCTCATCCACAGGATCTACTGCCACTGTGTGTTCTTGGCCGTCGGATGAGCGTCGCCGTCCTGGTCGCGAGCAAGCCGCCGCGCCGGCCAAGGCCGCGAGCAGGATGCGCGGGCCGTCGCCTCGGTCGCGAACAGGCCGCCGCGCCGGCCACGGCCGCGAGGATGCGCCGCCGGGGCTTGAGCTAGCCACGCCGCCGGGGTTTGAGCTACACTGGTCAGGAGCTCGGCCATGACGCACCCCAATGCCCACATATCCACCGCCGGCTCCGGGTACGGCGTCCCGGCGGGGTTCATCGGCGTCATGCAGCCGAAATCAGAAATCTTGAGCGCGTAGCCCGGGATGAAGAGGATGTCCTCCGGGTTGATGTCGCGGTGAAACGTCCTGGTGCCGTGCAGCTTCTTGGCGGCGTCGAGAAGCTGCCTCATGAACGCGCGCGTCTGCTGCTCGGAGAAGGGGCGTGTGAGCCAGTCGCGGAGGCTGGAGCCGGCGAGCAGCCTCCGGCGAGCTCCATGACGATGTACATGTCCCCGGTCGCCTCGTTGGTGGCGACGTCCTTGATCTGCACGACCGACGGGTGGCCGTGGCATGCGGCCAGGCAGCCGGCCTCGCGAACGACGGCGGGGAGGTCGAGCGCGTGGCCCTCGCCGTTGCCGCGGATCCACTTGACACGCGCCTTGAACACGACCCTGTCTGGTGGCCACCGTGGGCAGATGCAAGCGACCACTGAGAAGGAGAAAACTAATGGTTACACAATGACAGACGGGCCCCCCATGTTAGATGAGAAGGAAAGGGGAAAGAAGAAATGAGATCTGCTGGACATCTCTCCCCAATATTATCTAGTTGTGAAAGGGGATTCCCCTATAAGAAGAAAAAACGAAAAAGGAAAAAGGGATCTGTTGGAGATGCTCTCCAACAGATTGAGAAAACTAATCCCCCTTCCCTTTATTTCTGGTTAAAGGGGATTGAGATGGAAAAAACTCTCTCCAACAGATCCTCATTCTATTCCCCTTTCCTTTTAATTTTTTCTCAATCCCCTTTAACTCCTATCCTCTCCCCTTTCTAAAGGGGATTTGTCCCTCTCCCCTTTCTTTCCCCTTTCCTCCTTTTTCTCCTCATCCACAGGATCTACTGCCACTGTGTGTTCTTGGCCGTCGGATGAGCGTCGCCGTCCTGGTCGCGAGCAAGCCGCCGCGCCGGCCAAGGCCGCGAGCAGGATGCGCGGGCCGTCGCCTCGGTCGCGAACAGGCCGCCGCGCCGGCCACGGCCGCGAGGATGCGCCGCCGGGGCTTGAGCTAGCCACGCCGCCGGGGTTTGAGCTACACTGGTCAGGAGCTCGGCCATGACGCACCCCAATGCCCACATATCCACCGCCGGCTCCGGGTACGGCGTCCCGGCGGGGTTCATCGGCGTCATGCAGCCGAAATCAGAAATCTTGAGCGCGTAGCCCGGGATGAAGAGGATGTCCTCCGGGTTGATGTCGCGGTGAAACGTCCTGGTGCCGTGCAGCTTCTTGGCGGCGTCGAGAAGCTGCCTCATGAACGCGCGCGTCTGCTGCTCGGAGAAGGGGCGTGTGAGCCAGTCGCGGAGGCTGGAGCCGGCGAGCAGCCTCCGGCGAGCTCCATGACGATGTACATGTCCCCGGTCGCCTCGTTGGTGGCGACGTCCTTGATCTGCACGACCGACGGGTGGCCGTGGCATGCGGCCAGGCAGCCGGCCTCGCGAACGACGGCGGGGAGGTCGAGCGCGCGGCCCTCGCCGTTGCCGCGGATCCACTTGACACGCGCCTTGAACACGACCCTGTCTGGTGGCCACCGTGGGCAGATGCAAGCGACCACTGAGGAGGAGAAAACTAATGGTTACACAATGACAGACGGGCCCCCCATGTTAGATGAGAAGGAAAGGGGAAAGAAGAAAGGAGATCTGCTGGAACATCTCTCCCCAATATTATCTAGTTGTGAAAGGGGATTCTCCTATAAGAAGAAAAAAAGAAAAAGGGATCTGTTGGAGATGCTCTTACATACATGGAGTAGTAAACGTGTGTTAATAACAAAACCCATTCCATAATACCCGGGTAACTTCGCGAGACGAATCTAATGAGCTTAATTAGGCCATGATTAGACAACGTTGTGCTACAGTAAACAATCTCTAATGACGGATTAATTAGATTTAATAGATTCGTCTCGCGATTTTCCGTCCATCCGTGTAATTAGTTTTATAATTAGATCATGTTTGGTCTTTCTAATCTTGAGTTTAAAATTGTGGATTCAAAAAAGTTTAAAAAGTTCCCCCAACTAAACAAGGCCTAGGTTTGCTTTGTGAAAGCTGGAATTATTCTTGTGTGCCATGTGAATTTGGAGATGTAAAATGCTTTCAATTGAAACTGATGCGTGGAAACCAGTAGAAACGGTGTTCATAACTGAGCAGCTGTTCTACATTTTTTTCTAATATATTTTTGGCATGTTTGTATCTGGAAAATCTGGACGGTTTTTTAATGTGTTTTGATGCTGCAAAACTATACCGGAGAATATGCGTTTACGTGTTTTTTTTTGGGTTAATTTGTTCCATGCCATTACAATTTTGAAGATTTGGAGAACTACCATTACTATTCAACTAATAGCAACCATACCATTATAATTTGCCCGCTCTTTGAAATATGCCATTATGTACGCCCGCAGCGACGATGGGCCCACGCTCAGGCGTATGCATCTTCGTATAGCCTGTTTTGCCCTTGCCTGGAGTGGATAAGACTCCTGTGACGAGTTCTCGTGGTCGTCCCCTTCTTTCTCGTCGCCGCCGCTGCCGTTGCAACTCTTGCGCCGCCGCCTCTCCATCTCCCCTTCCCATTCGCGCCGCCGGTGACTAACAGCATGGTCGGTAGCGGCTGGGCGACGTCGTGTGGGGCCAGCTCAAGTCAATAGGAGGGGCTACCACTGATCGATTGTCCCAGATGCAAGATCCCGGTGGTTATGCTCAGGAGCAAGAAAAAGGAGAGCTATGGAGCTATCTTCTACAAGTGCCCTAACAATTTCCTGGTGAGTAGTAGAGCTATGGAGCTGAAGTCAACACTTCTTCCTTGCATTACCCATTGCATTAGGGTGAATTTGATGTTTTTGCTGCAAGGTGACAGCACTGGTTGTGGCTATTACTGGTGGGAAGGGCCGTATCTGGGTTATTTGCGTGACAAGCATCCAGAGCTTTTGATGCAAGCTGGAAATGTCGCCCAGATGGAAGCACCCAGGAGTGTTAGTCGAACATTTGGTCAGGAGCTTAGTGAAATGAAGTCTCAGCTCTTGGAACTGAAGATGGAGAGTTGTGAGATGAAGATGCATATTAGTGAGATAAAGCAACAGATTGGCAGGGGCAAGACAGTAGCATTTGACAATGCAGTAGTTGCTGTAATAGTTGGTCTGGTTCTTGGAATCTTAGTTGCAAAAATCTTGAACGTGTAATGATCTTGAACATATAATGACTGGTTATGCAATGTCTTGTATGCATGCAATGTGTTGGCACAAATAAGTGGTTATGCAATGTACTTGTATGTGAAAGTGCATCTAGGCCCTCAAGTGGATTTTGGTGAATTGAGTGACAAAACGATTAAAGGACTAACTTGTTTGTTTAAGTGCATGAGCAGGGATCTATTCTTATAGTTCATTCACAGTTTATATGCTCATGATATATATGTGTTTATTAATCAAAGCAAGCAAGTATGATCCCATGATTCTAGAATGTTGAAAATGGCATGTCATTGGTATTCATGATGGAGACATAGTTCTATGATTTATATATGGTCTCTAATTGCTTAAGATGGACAGTCATCAAAATATTGGGATGATAGTTTCAAAGAAGTATGCTTGGATCATTATTGGTCTCATGCCAAGGATGGTTTTTGGACAAGGCATGAGACACTATCACTATGATGAAGATAGATATTCATGGATCAAGTGAGAAGAGAAGAATTACTGCATAAGATTGGATATTGCAATAAGATTGGATAGTGCAAGACTTCATGCATGTATGATAAAAATGACATGAGCATATGTGTTACATATTGGTCTTCAATTGGAAGCTTGCATTATGTGGGATATTCTTTGTCAATCAAGAACAAGCATTTGAAGATTCTTTCAAGTGGAATTCATTCAAGGGCAAAGCAAAGTCGACTTGATGATACAAGGGTAAGTGATGAAGAAGCAAATCGAGATGACTAGAGCGAGGGACTAAGCAAGCTAAGGTGCAAATTGCTAGGGTGAAGCATCTAGTATCCGGGGTGTGTTCGAAGTATCATATCCAAGTCTCATCAAGAAAAGCAAGATTAAAGTGAACTCAAATATAAGTTATGGAAAATCCTAAGTCACTAGCTCAAGGTGGATATGCTCAGTTGAAGATACAATGTTGAAAAGCCCTCAAAGAAGTGATTGATCAAGTATTGGCATGATCATTGACATACAAGCTCAAGTAGTTGAATTATGATCTATCTTACGTCTTGAGTATAGGTATGCCGTACTATCAAGAGGGATGCAACATTGGTTGAATGACAATCTCCAAAAGTGCTCAAGTGAACCCTTGTGAGTTTAACCATGAGAGATCCTAACTTAGTGGGGTTCCCTGGGTAAACCGGTTTTACCGGTTTTGGGAACCGGTTAAACCGGTTTATGTGGCCTGAGCGTCTAACGGCTAGTTTGTTTGAAATCCGGTGAAACCGGTTTTGGTAACCGGTGAAACCGGTTTTCTCTGACAGAAAAACGGCTAGTTTTTGGTGGGATGGGTATTTATACCCATGAGCTCCTCATTGAGGGGCTGCTGGTTCTTTGGCGTCCCTTGCATATTCCTGAGGCCAGCTGAGCTCTCCCCAACCTCTCTTTGTGAGATTTGAGCAATCCTTGTGAGATTCTTGAGTTGGGTTGAGAGAGTGACTTGTGTGTGAGCATTGGAGAGCAATCCATTCCTTGAACACTTGTGGTTTCGTCGATCAGCTGTTGAAGCATTTGTTACTCTTGGAGGTTCTTCCTCCTAGACGGCTAGGCGTTGCCCGGTGAGCTACCGAAGTGTGTGGTGAGCCACGGGATCGTTTGTGAAGGTTTCACCTCGCCTCCGCAAGGGAAGAGGTCACTTAGTGGAAGGAGGAGATAGCTTGACCTTGGGTGGTCGTATAAGCTTCCTCAACGGAGAGTAGGATTCACCGTGCCTTGGTGGCTGCTTGGTGCGAGCGGTGAATCCGAACTTCGGGAGAAAAATCTCTTTGTCTCTTGGTTTGAGCTCTTTCCTCAATTTGTCTTTTCTAGCATATTACTTGTGCTTCCGCTTCGATCTACTTTGGTGTGCTTGAGCTGTGTGCAGGAGCTTCATTGGAACACTTGGAAACATCCCTGGAAGCTTCACACCATTTGTGGGTTGTGCTAGAATTCGTAGAGGGGCAATTTACATTTGTTAGTGCAATCTGTGTAGAACCGGTTTTACCGGTTTGCCAAACCGGTAATACCGGTTTTGGTGCTGACAGTTGGAATTAGTTTTCGTAATTTGCAGATTCGCCTATTCACCCCCCCTCTAGTCGACATCAAGGTCCTTTCAATTGGTATCAGAGCTAGGCTTCACATAAAAGCTTAACCGCCGTGAAGTAAAGATGTCGATTGAGGTACTTTTTGAGCCACTTGAGCTTGATGGCTCAAACTATGCTTCTTGGTTTGGTAATGTTCATAATACTCTTAGAAATATAGATCCTGTAATTGAACATATTTTAGTTGCTAGCATTCTACCTCCTAACTTTGATTATGACAACATTGGTTTGTCAAACCTCACTCAAAAGGAGTTAGCTTGCTCGCAACTCAATGCTTGTGTTACTGACTTTTTGCGAAGATCTGTTTGTGAAGATATATGGGACATCGTCTCTAGCAAAAGGGAAATTTGTAAAGATGCCCATCTCATTTGGTCTCTCATCACGGGGATTTTTGAAGATTTTGAAAGTGATGATGAGGAGCAAGAAGTCATGGAGTCACCTGAGAAATGCTCATCTACATCAACAATATCTTGTGAGTCTCAGGTGACCTCATCTATGGAGCAAAAGAGCAACAAAGTGCAAAACTTGGTTCCTGTGCAGGAACCGGTTTTACCGGTTTGCAACCCCGGAAAAACCGGTTCTGCCAAGGAGACCGAGTGCAGCTCTGCTCAAGGCACAAGCGACGACTCAAGCAAGGCCTCCACGTCAACATGTTCATCTTCCAGTGATGAAAGCATAATGTGCTTGATGACCAAGAAGAAGGAGCAAAAGGAAGAAATAGCGGTCTGCCTGGAGGAACCGGTCCAACCGGTTTCCCGAACCGGTTTGACCGGTTCTGCCCAGGAAACTGCTCCCGAGTATGCTCAAGACATTCCAGCTGCAAGCGTCACTCCATCAACTTCAGGTACATCATTATTCAATGATAATGGGCTTATATGTTTTATGGCTTGCAGAAAGAACAAGAAGACCAAGAGAGATGAATTCCATAGAGTTGGAACCATCAAGGCTCTAACTCAAGAACTTGAAATGCTCAAGTTGTCACATGCCTCCTTGGTCAGTAAGTATGAAATCTTGTCAAAGGATTATGCTTGTGCTACTGATTTATCTACTTGTGTAGCATCCTTAGAACAAGAAAACAAGTGCTTGGTTCTCAACTTGAAAAGCTTAGTAGTGAGCATATGGCTTTGCAAGCAACTCACAAAGAACTTGAGTGTTCTCATGAGAAGCTTGTGAAATCATATGCTGTGCTAAATATTGCTCATGAGGTTGTACTAACATCGGTAAAACATCTTGAACCTCGTACACACACATGCACATGCTCTCACATCAATTCTATTTTATTATGTGAAAAACCGTGTTGCTCCCAAGCAACCAAATATTGTGGTGAGCATGTTGTTGTAGAGTCTTGTGATGATCTCCTTGCTGAAGAATTGGAAGATTTGAAGCAAGAAAGAGAAAAGATCAAGAATGACTTGGTCAAGCTTAAGGGAAAGAGCCAAGTGCAACCTTCTCAAGATAACCGTGAACACATGGTGAATAAGCTTGAGAAGGGATCAATAGGCACTGGTTTAGTCCCTAAGCATGACAAGCAAGTCAACAAGAACAAGACTCAAGAAATGAGGAAAAAGGGGCTTGACCACATACAAAGCCTTGAATGCTCAAACATGGGGCATTACGCATCCATGTGTCCCATCAAGCTTAAAGGCAAGACAAATAAGCAGAGAGGATCCAAGAAGAGGGCATGCTACAAATGCAAGCAAGTTGGACACTTGATTGATGCATGTCCTTTGAAGAAGATGGAGCTGCCTGTGCAAAACCGGTTTAACCGGTTACAGGAACCGGTTAAACCGGTTCTAGCTGGAGCAGCAGATCAACCTCTCAAGAAGTGCGATCAAGCTACATCCTCAAGCAGAAAGGCTAGCAAGGGACAAGTGATCAAAAAGAAGAGCAAATCACCAACTAAGATCAAACACCGGATTTGCTACACTTGTCGCTCAAAGGGACATTTGGGTAAGGATTGTCCTAATGGTAACATTTCCAAATCTGATCTTGTCCATTATAATTTTGATAGGCTTGGGAATGACAAAGGTGGTACTTATGCTACTAGAGTGATTAGTTCACCTCAAACTAGCCTAAGAGCCATTTGGGTTCCCAAGCATCTTGTGACTAACCCTAAGGGACCCAACATGGTTTGGGTACCAAAGAGTTCTTGCTAGACCTACAGGGGAATAGAGATGCATTGGAACTTTGGCAACTAAACAATTTTTTTGTGAACTCCATCAACTTGCCAAAGCATTACTAGAACTACATATCATTTCCAATGACATCTCGGTAACGTATTCTAATTGGTTGACTTATACATATTCCTCTTTGTGAATACAAGTATTTCATATGAATGCTTGGATATGTCTAAGTTACTTATCTCTACTATTTGTTCCCCGTATGCCATAAGATGCTTTTAATAGCTCTTTAGCAGAGCATATTACTTTGAAGTGCAGGAACATAAGAAATCAATGAAGAAGGAATTTCTTGGAACATATAAAGGTGTATTTTCACTGATATGGAAGCTACCAGGAAAAACCGGTTTAACCGGTTTGGTAAACCGGTATCACCGGTTTTCCCCAGTGGGCTTCACTTAAGTTCCGGCAGCCTCTGTCTCGTGCCAGAAATTTCCGACCCAAAAGTCCGGTAGCCTCTGTCCCGCATCAGAAGTTCCAGCAAATCAATACCAGAAATTCCGGCAGAGTTTTATTTGTCGAAGCTTCATCTAAAGTGGAATATTGTAAGAAATTCTCTCAGCACTTCAATGGCATACAAATTCATATGATATCCTTGTGGTAGTAAGTTTTCTTGGCACCATCTCAATAAATGCAATTTATTTATGTGCCACTTAATGCATCTCTTCTCATAATGTATATAAGGAAAAATCACAAGTGAAAAGATGCATTTGGATTATATGGATAAAGCACAAGATTTGGGAAATCAATCTTCACCAATGTGAAGAAGAATTAGCTAGAGGCCGAGGTATGTTTTTCAAATTCATATATTCATTTCAATGCATCTAGGCCTTTCCTCATGCTAGTGTGTTTAGCATGAAAAGTTTTATGTGACTATGATTGAGATCCCTGGCATAATTTCAATTTGTTTATTATCTTCTATATGCCTTGACCAAGATTGTGAATAAACTCCTCAATATTCATAATTGAATAAAGTGCAACTCAAAAGAAATTCAAAATTCTTATGCACTATCTAAGGGGAAGCTTATTCCAATACTTGTGTCACTTGTGGGACTAATAATTTCTTCTAGTGAATTTATAGTCACATGTGCTAGTGTATCTTGTGCTAACTCAAATATTTGAATAAGAAAAATAATTATGAGAGCTAGCACCATGCTAAATTGAAATATGCACAAATTGAATGGGGTTAAGGCAAAGGTATGTTTTCATGAACCTTCTATTCTTATCTTTTGCATCTAGGCCTCATAATCCATGCTAGTGTGTGCATTCTTGCATGTAACTCTCTCAAGTCACTTTCTTTGTACCTATTAGATGTTTAGTAAATTCCTTCTTTAAAATTGACTAGGTGTCAAATGTTCCATAAAAACGGTGAAAGGAATATGCTAAACATTCTAATATGGTTCTTGACTTGACTTGGTTGCATGCTTGTGTGACATAGGATAGAGTTTGAAAAATCCAACTAGTATGATAGGACTTGTGTGTTTTTGAAAAATATTTGGTTCTTGGTCTTTGTGACCTAATCAACCTGTTTGTGACTATTGTTGTCCTTGATTGATTGATGGCTAGTCACAAATGGTGAGATTTTCCTCAAGTCCATAAAATTCTTTATCTTTCCCAACTCCCTTGGAAGAATCAAGGAGGTTTGTTGAATATTGGAAAATCTTAATCTATCAATACTAAATCTAGTTCCTGATGCATTCCTAAGCTTATCAAACTCATCAAATCAGGATTCAAGTGAAAAGGAGATCAAATCAACGTTTCTGATTTTCTGGTAAAAACCGAGTTCACCGGTTTGGAAAACCGGTTCCACCGGTTTTGGCCAGGTCCACTCAACCTTATCTCTTTACCTCTAGAAGTTACCCCTTCACCCCCATTCACTTCCAAACAGATCAGGCCCGACCCCTCTCTCTTTCCCTTGCTCCCTTGGCGACCAAACTCTCCTCCATGGCGATTTGAAGTTTCCAAGCAAGAGAAGGTCGGCCCCTTTGATTCTTGAGGAGACATTGGTGGTCTAGGTCGGTTTCACCGGATTAGAAACCGCTTTGGATTCAAGAGCTCATGCGGCCTAGGTATTCCGAGGTATAAAATCTTCCCATCACCCGATCTATCTCCTCGGTGAATATCTATGAAAACCCTTTGAAGAATCATGTCCTAGTATGCATAGGAAGCTTTCCCTTGACTGATTTTGGATTTGGTGGGCAACATTTTGAGGATGAGCATTTTTAAGTATCATATGTCCCCATAGCCCGATCTATTTCCTCCTTGCATATCTATCAAAACCCTTCAAGGAATCATCTCCTAGTATGCCCAGGAAGCCTCCCTGTGAATGAATTTGGATTTGGTGGGCTGCATTTTGAGGATGGGCGATTTAGGGTTCCACTGCCCAGGAACCGGTTTCACCGGTTTGTGCTGGTCAGCCCCAAATAATCCATCTTGAACGTGTAGTTTTCACTATTAAGTTTGTAGGATTTTATTCATGGATATATTCTGTTGTTCCTACACTTTTAGCCATTCACTTTGCTCAGCTAGAATTTTCTGTGAACTACCCATGCTTGGACTGTTGGTCATAGAATATATCACTTTGACATGAATTCAAGTTCTCTTGATAATATCTTTCAATTCCATCATTTATCCATGACCTAGAACCTGATCTTGTGCTCTGGGCAAAACCGGTTTCACCGGTTTGGGAAACCGGTTTCACCGGTTCTGCACAGAACTGCTGTCATCTGTCAATAAGTTCCAATCTTGTTATCCTTTTTATCTCCAAATCCTTCCAGTGTAATGATCATAGTGTTCACATCCTTTTTGGCCAGAAAATTCTCACTTACGAGCGGAGAAAGAAGGAGATGGCCGATGAACAAGGTGGTTCTGGTTTTGGGGGGTTCGTTGATGATGATCCTCCTAGGCGCATTCTGAGGCCTAGGAAGAAGAGAGCAGCCTCGAGAGACATTGAGGATGTTCATGAGGAGGCTCTTGACACTTCAAGTGATGATGATGAGGCTAGTGATGAGAACTATCGAGTTGAGCCTCGACATGGCAAAGGAGTGGCTGTTGAGAGCAGCGAAGAAGAAGAAGAGGGTGGTGGAGGTGCTGGTGTTGATGAAGAAGAAGAAGGTGCTGCTGGTGAGGAAGAAGAAGAAGAAGAGGAAGATGATGATGTGACAATGCCTGAAATCAGAAAGCCTGTTGCTCCAAGAAGAGGAGAAAATTATCTTCTAGAGAGGATATGAGTTAAAGGGGATTGAGAAAAAATTAAAGGGAAAGAGGAATAAAATGAGGATCTGTTGGAGAGAGTTTTTTCCATCTCAATCCCCTTTAACCAGAAATAAAGGGAAGGGGATTAGTTTTCTCAATCTGTTGGAGATGCTCTAAGATTCCCTTTGATGAATAGTAAAGTTTGAAGTTTGGAGTGGGAACTAAACATGGCCCTAGTCAAAAGACATCCTAGACATTTGTTTCTTCATGGAAAAAAACAAGTAGGCGAGGTACACTTCACAAAATCATTTACATAGCATTTCTTCACGGATCATGCACATGGTAGTATGCACGCAACACTTCTTCACTATGGCATACATATACTGAAAGAAAAAGAAGGGAACAATTAGATTCATAAAAAATAGTAGTAGTCTGGATGTAAAGGAAAAAAAAAGACTTGGTAATTGCTGAATCATTGCTTAACATTTTCTAAGAAACATACCTAAAGCAGATGGTTATACAGATGAAACACTTTAAATGGTACACACATTTTTATGCCTAAAATTGCCTAGCAAATTTCAAGTAAAGACTAAACAGATGTATAAATGTTGCCTATGTCAAAGAAAAAATTATCTGTAACACGCTTATTCATGCAGATGGACCTAAAATGAGCTACCATCGTAACCTAATGCCGTATCAGTTGCACATTTCAGTTTTGCTAATTATGAACATTAAATCATGTGTATTCTACACAGCCAGGCAGCCAGCTAAAGGCTGCACTAATGCAAGTAATGATGGAATAGTTGACAAGAACCTAGATCTTCTAAGCTTGCGCTTGGTGTTTGTCCTGAAAAAAGGAAGCTAAAAATTTATGTGTTAAACCACTTGCAATGTACCTCTGAAATGCTTATAGGATATTATTTAAATGCCTAATGGATATAATTGAAATGCCACACACTGTACTAGTGGGAAAATAATTCTTTTGCAATAAAAAAGCAATAATCTGGTTCTAGACCATAAAAGTAGCAGAAGAGTCGCCTCAAAAAAGTAGCAGAAGAGATGAGCCGGACAAAAAAAAAGAAAAAAAGAAAAAAAGCCAGCAGCATGGGCATGCTATCTGCAGGAAAGAACACCACATGCCATTGTGTACCATTGAGGTAAAGAAACAGATATAGTCGATACAACAGATATAGTCACATGTTTATATTAGTTTATTAAAACTACCCTATGTATTTATCCAAAAATGCTTGCACTATATATCTAAACTGCTTTCAATAGACATCTGAAATGCATGTTGGGTGTTATTTAAATGCATACTGGATAATTAGAACGGCTTGCATCGGCTTACTGAAATGTCAATTAAAATGCATTCTCAATACTGATCAACTGATTTACGTTGTATTATATTTGTGGGATACTAGCATATAAATCATACTAATTCATAGAGCTGTAAGCATGATGTGTAGGTCCACAGCCTAGTCAATGTGGGAAAAAGTATCTACAGAGTACAAAAAAATAGCTAAACGTGCTTGTAGATTTGTACTGGCTCTGGTATTGATTTCAACCATCGAATCGCTGGACACTGACAGGAGCAGCCCATCTCCATCTCAACTCTATTTTGATTCACTCAACCCAATGATATATCAAGCTCCAAGACAAAATTATTATTATTAGGCACTCCATCAAGCACAATATAAATAAAGGGAGTCAAGAAACTAGCAAAAGCTCTAATGAGTATTCACTTCTCCATGCATGTAACTAAGCAGGATATCATTCTAGTCATCAGATGTCTGGGCAAAAAAATTTAGTGTGACTAAGATATCCAGTCATCAAATGTCTGGGCAAAAAATTTTAGTGTGACTAATAATTCACGTCAGTCTAGTCATCAGTAATCTGGTGTGACTAAGAACTTGTTAGAGTTAGCTACTGGATACTAGTTGCTTATGTATCATAAGACAGTGAGATACTTAACCCTAAGATCATGAACCCAGTCATGTAGAAAATGCCAAACAATCAATGCGCCACAGACTGCCTAAGACACCTTGAATCTCACAACTGTAGATGAGAAAAAAATCTGAAACAAATCTCAGAACACCGGAATATGCAGATCAGACCTGAGTAAATAACAGGGGGCACAAGGGCATGGGTGTTGGAGCAAGTTATCAGACATGACAATTCAATCACACATTTGGAACCTGACACCAATGAGATTGAACCTGATCTGCCACGACTGCTAGATTCACCATTGAAAACCACAATATCGTGAAATGCTTATGATGAAGTGGAAAATTGCATACCAATCCCAATTTTAACATGAGTTTCCATGTATCCTTTTCTAGGTTCATGAGCCATTTGTGACTGAGGATCAGAATTCAGAACTAAATTTCTCAAAAAGTAAAATAAAAGCATAACTCTAAATTGCTCATGGTTGATTGAGGATATGCATACACTTCTATATCAACTTAATGAAAACTGTATAAGGAGCAGCAGAGCTCGACGAGAATCATAGAAACCATCAGGTTTCACAAAATAACCTTAGCAAAGGATCTGACACTAGAAAACGAGTTTCCCCATATTGTAAGGAATCTGGTTCTTTTACCGCAAATAATCTTAGCAATAGTATGATCTATACTGTAAAGCTGCGGAAGAAATGATGGGTAGAACAAAAAAGAGTAGCTGCATGGGCATGTTATTTTTCGAAAGCAAACAACATTACACATGATGGTGTACCATCATGGTAGATAACGACATCTAACAGAACATATAAAGGAAGTCATCATTAACACATTTCATATGTGAAGCTACATATGTTAGCTAACATACTTAACTGTACTGAAAACCGTACTAGACAGCCAAGCTAGCAATTTCTGAACAAACTACTTAATTGGAAATAAGAAAAAGGTGAAGGATAAAAAATAAATTGTTAATTTTAAAGTAAAAAATGCTTTCAATTATCACTAAAAATACTCCAATACATGAGACAATTGTTTCCACTATGCATAAGAATGCTTCAAGAAATGATGCTAGAGAAAGGTATACATACCTCAGGCTTTACAAGTAAACACCACCGATACATGATACGATTTAGCCTCCTCTATGGAAACGTTGACAGACCTAGCATTTGCATTGTGTAAAGTACGGTTGATCAACAGGTTAGCACTAGCATCTTCTGATTCGGCATCCCCGTCAATTGAGCCCCCGGCCAATATAATACATACTACTAGATATTGGACTTGTCCAAGGGAGTGGGTTCTAGAACATCAGGAACTGGTCGAATTTTTTTTGAAGAGCACGTTCTGCTTGACACTAGTGCTAGTAACCATGCCGTCAAATTCATTGTGTGATGCCTTGGCGTGGGGCACGTAGCATCAGAGGTTGCGCCACCACTGCGACAGCATGCACATCAGTTCGGAAGGATGTTAATCCTGCACGCCGCACCAGGAACGCCCACCGGGACCATCCGCGCGTCGTTGGATGACTCTGCCATGGGATCGGGGTTAAGGGGCATTTCATCAAACAGTTGGGGTTCAGATAGGCTGCAGAAATGGCGAATCGAAAGTCAATGAATCACTGACATAGCCGAACCTCCCCATCCTCTTGAACGCCAGTGGTAGGCCGCACACAGCTAGGAAGGTGCTGGATGGGACCTTGGAGCTCCTTGGCATCCCTTTGACGCCGGAGCAGATGACGACGCAACCTGGAGCCGAATTTATCTGCTCTGGGAGGCGAAGGCAATGCAATTCCACCATCCTCAGATCCTGGCCGCCCTTGCCGTGCCCAAACAGATGAGAACGCAGTGGCAGCGGCAGGAGCAGTGTCCGGCAGAGCGGGCAAGTGCGGTCGAGGCAGGCGCGGTGGAAGACGTGTCGGCAGCCCCGCGCGTGGCACAACTCGGCGGCGCCGTGGAAGTCGTCGAGGCAGACGCAACACCCCTCCAGCAGCGCTTCCCCGCCTGCGGGGCTGCCCGATAGCGAGTTGAAGCGCACTGCCGGGGAGTGCTGCTTGAGGGCTTGAGGCGTTGGGCCGCGGCACCGTGGTCGCAGTAGTAGTGTCGCGGCACCTCAGGTGAGCCTGAATTGGCGTCGGAGTCGTCGATGTTGAGTTGTCGATGCCATCGAGGCGGAGCAGCTAGGAGGAGAGGTGGCGCAGCAGGACGCGTTGAGCGGATGACAACGCGAGACGGGGAAAGGGAATAAGCTCCATAGACACGTGCAGGGGCGAGCTGGTCACCTGAATCGGATGGAGGATGACGTGCGCAGTCCACGGTGCTAACGCGTGCACGCTCAGAAACAAGCATTTCCCTTGGTAAAAAGCGCTGTGAAGCTGAAGCATTTCGTGGAGAGCTCTACCAAAGGGGGGCCTTAATCTCCGGCCCATTGACCACGACCCACCCGCACTCGCACGCATTTGACCGCACGTACACACGCCTACATTTCCGTGTTCAGATCCTTGCAAATTTCGTGTTCAATTCAAATCCTTGCTTCCTTGTTCCTCCGCGCAGCGCGCTCGCTAATCGTGATGCCCCCAAAATCTCCACCTTCCAAACCTACTTGCAATTGACAGAATTGTTTTTGTATGTTTGGAACCTTCTGTTCTATTCTACTCCAGCTGGGGTTATAGTGTAGCCATTTTTTTTAGTCGCATCTATATGCGGCCCAAACGGCCAAACTGATTGTTGACTGCTGGGGTTTTAGTATAGGCATATTTTTTAGTCGCTATTTATATGCCGCCTAACTGACAGTTGACTGCTGGATGCTTTGGCTGATTATGCACCACACCGTGAAGGCAAATGAGAAACGAGAGACTTGCTAAGCAGTGTGTTTTGGAAACTAGAGACTTGCTAAGCAGGGTGTTTTGTTGGGTGATGTGGCTGCCAGGTTGCCTGGTGCCCAATTGTCTACAAGGTTTTAGCCTTTCAGGTGGAGAGCAGAGCTTTTGGCTCAACGCTGTTACCACTGTAGTACTTCGACACTATCACCAAATTGGTAATTTTAACTGTTTGATCATACAATTTTGGAAATGCTCCAAAACTTAATACTTTCAGTTCTAATACTGTAATACAAGCCCCCTCTATCCAACCGGACCCTTTCAGTTTCTCTGTGCCTCTCTTTCGCCGCGTCTACAAGCATAGCAAGTGAAGTGACTAATATCTAGACATAACCCTACGTACTATAGATGAACCATTTTAAAATACATTAGGCCATAAGTAGATTATCATTCTGCTATTCTTGTGTATGCAACAAGGATGGTTCCAAAAGAAAACAATGGAATTTGTAGAGCTGAATGGATATAAGGTGGCAGATAAATAAAGCAGTGCATAGTAATAAAACATACAAAGGATGTCGGTTTATCTACGTGCGGCAATTCGAGATGAGATCACAGTAGTTGGAACACAGGCTCTGGACATGATAGATCAGGGAGCTCACCTGAAGGATTGTACCACAAAATTGTTGAGATGTAAATAATTTTCAATAAATTCCCACATAAAGTCTGAACATATGTAAGAGATTTTGCACTTTCGCACGAAGGCAGAAGTCATGAAAAAAGAAAGTGTCCTTTAGAGAAAACAAGACACCAGATTAGTTCAGACTCTGGAGCTGACACCAATACATCTCCAGTGCTGGAATTGACAGAGAAGTACATAAGTAATTGTCAGATATATGATAACAAACAAAATCACCAACATGGCAACAACACACAAGGGGTAAACATTGCTAATAGAATCACTCGTTCAGAAAAGTTTTAGGCCAGATTTGAATACGGAAAATAAATTATTGGAGAGCTACAGATTCTACCCTGTGTTTTCTGGTAACCTAGGGAGGCAATTTTCTTGAAATTTGATGCTTTGAACTATGGAGCAGCTTTGTTTTGTCTTCTTTGTTTTTGTATATAAGTCAGGTTCGAGTAGGGTTCCTTTTTTCCATTTAAATGCTGGATTTGGAATAAAATTGTTAAACTTATCCAATAAAGAACTCTGAAACATGTACAAGAAAAATAAAAAGGAGTACCATATATGTCATTCATGATAATGAAACCACACCTTTTGATCTATCTTATGCACAGTTCATCAGATCAAGTGCCTCATTTACCTTCAATCTTGATTCCATCTTAACTCTGTAAAGAATCTTGAAGGCCATATCAAAGCTTAGCTAGCTAAGTTCACATATTCTCAATCAAACGAAGCAGAAATCTGATCTGAGTTCATGTATTCTCAATCAAAAGAAGACCCCTTCTGCAGTTCCGCCATAGAAACCTCTACCAACACTTGAAAGCAGCAATCTGAAATGGGACCAATCTGAAGTGTGACTGAAAGAACATCTGAAGTGTGACAAATCGAGTAGTTAACGCATCATCATGTAATATCTGTTTTTTGTTAATTCACTTTCTGCTGGTAAGTTGTCATACGAATAAGTTGATCTGTTCAAAGAAGAAAAGAAACAACCATGACTACAAAGTGAAATAGTTCTGCTATGCAGATACAAAACATTCACCTCTAGCATGACTAAGAAAATGGAAGTTGGTCTAGAGTGACATTTAAGTCACCATGAGATATGAAATTTCCATATTCCAAACTTGGGAGTAGTAAGCAAGTTAACAAATCAGGAGTTATATGTTAATCTGCTTGCCAAAGCAAACAGTGGCATTGTCGAAGACCAGTATATGCAAATTACTATGAAGCTTGCCCAACACTCAAACAAGATTACAGAAGAAAGAGGCATTAAAACAAACATAAATAACAATTTTGAAAGCTAGCCATTCTAGGGAAGAACAAGCATTTGATGTAAATATCCTGTAAAATCAGTAGAGATTTTCTTACTAATCAAATTTACAGCATATCAGCAAGCAATTTTTTTTTTATTTTAGTACTAGAGGATAGCAGTTCTACACGCAATTCTGCTTTGTGCCATTATCAGGCCAGCACAAAACAGTGATCACCTTCTCTTTGCATCGACAAAATACATCAATGCCTAACCTACAAAGGTATATCCTCATCAAGCACTTTTGTACTCCTCTTCCTCATCACACTCCTCTTCATATGGTGCAGAATCTTCACAATCAGTTTCAGCTTCTACATCATTTTCTCCAGTAGGTGGTGCCATCTTCAAACCCTTGTCTTCTCCATTACGTGAAGGCATCCTCAAACCCTTACGAGGGTAGCAGTTCATCCACCCAAGCTCAACAATCCTCTTAGCCTCCTCCACCCTTGATGCAGCAACCAATGCAGTCACGACCTCCTGCAACAACGAGCATTGCACTCTGCACTTCCTACTAAAGATCTCATGGCAGCAACATAGAGCACAATCAAGCTCCCCAGCCTCAAGAAGATGTGGCACAAGGGTATGAAATGTGGACCTATTTGGTGCAGATTCATTCTTTACCAGAACATCATATACCTTCTTGGCCTCATCCAACCTCCCTTCCTTGCAAAACCATCGAATCAGTTCATTGTAGGACAGTGAATTAGGTTTTGGCCCATCCTTCTGCATCGTATCAACCAAAGAGATTGCATCCTCAATCCTTCCTCCAGTAACCAAACCACGCAGCTTTGCGTTGTAGCACTTCACAGCTGGCTCAACATTCCTCACCTTCATCATCTCCCAGACTTTCTCAGCATCATCAAAGCCACCGTTGCTGTAAAAACCATTAAGCAGAGTGTTGAAAGAGACCATGTCAGGGGCAACACCGCACTTCTCCATGAGCGCGATGGCATCGAGGGCAGCAGAGAGGTCCGGCTTTTGGCAGAGCGCCCTGATGAGTATGTTGTAAGAGTATACATTGGGGACAATGGTGGGGTGTGAGGCTGGGATCTGCTTGAAAGAGGTGGCGACCGCGACGAAGTCACGGGCGTCGACGTAGGCAGCGAGGAGGGCGTTGAAAACCATGACGGTCTTGTGCTTTGGGGGGAGGTCAAGGAAGGTCGCGGCGGCGTGGGACGGCATGGAGGCGCGGCCGTAGAGGCGGACGAGGCGCGCGGCGAAGCCCTGCTCGGAGGACTCGAGGAAGGGCTTCTGTGAGTCGAGGATGGCCTCGACGGCGTCGTGGCGGCCGAAGGAGGTGAGGCGGGCCACGGCCACCTCGTACACGCGGTGCTTGTCGCGGAAGCGCTGGGATTGAGACGAGGTGGTCGCGGCGATGAACCGGGATACCAGCTTGTCCGGATCGCGCTCCCGGAAGATGGCCTTCAGGATTTCGTTCAAGGATTTTTCGGGGTTGCGGCCCGCTTGGGGTTTCGCCTCCGCCTCGCCGGCGGCCGCTTTCGGGGCCGGCGCGGGCGTGGACTTGGGCGTGAGCGTGGGCGTGGGCGTGGGCGTGGGCGGTTTAGCGCGTGGTGCATTTCCGGCAAAGATGCTTGAGAGGCTGGAGAGGCGGCGCGCGCGGGAGGCGGCGGCGGGGGTGGCCATGGCAAATGGGGGCACAAGCACACCACGCGAGAATGCCAGAACGGCGGGTGGGGTTTGGGAAGCGGCGGCGGCTTGGGGGAGGAGGAGGAGGTGAGGGCTATGTGGGCCGTAACCTTTATCAGCCCAGTCTATTAGAATTTTCTTTATTTTTAATTTTTTTTAATGAATTTTCAAAAACGATATCCGGATGGCCGAATTTGCAAATCTGTCATCCAAACCGCCGTATCAAACGGCGGATAGAAGAAACCGCCGAATGAAACGGCGGTAAGGTGTTACAGTAACCTAACCGCCGTTTCGTTCAGCGGTTGCTCCCCCACGTCAAAAAAATCATAACTTTTTCATATGAACTTGAATGGATCTAAAATTTATATGAAAATTGTAGATCTCGACGAGATCTACAACTTTATAGTTCAAACTTTTTTCATTTGAAATCATCTTCATATTCAAATAATCCACGCAATACTCAGATCTAATGAACCAAAAGAATTTTCCTTCTCTAGACAGCACATCTTCAAAAAATTATACCTTTTTCATATGAATTCGGTTGGAGATAAGCTTCATATGAAAATTGTAGAGGTTGATGAGATCTACAACTTTGTTATTCAAACTTTTTATTGCGAATTATTTTGGTGCTCAAATAATCGAGAAATATTCAGATCTAAAATTCAAATCTAATTTTCCTTCTCTGGACAGCACATTTTCAAAAAATTATAATTTTTTCATATGAATTCGGTTGGAGATAAGTTTCATATGAAAATTGTAGAGCTTGATGAGATCTACAACTTTGTTATTCAAACTTTTTAATTGCGAATTATTTTGGTGCTCAAATAATCGAGAAATGTTCAGATCTAAAATTCAAATCTAATTTTCTTTCTCTGGACAGCATATTTTCAAAAAATTATAACTTTTTCATATGAATTCGGTTGGAGATAAGCTTCATATGAAAATTGTAGAGCTTGATGAGATCTACAACTTTGTTGTTCAAACTTTTTTCATTGCGAATTATTTTGGTGCTCAAATAATCGAGACTATGTTCAGATCTAAAATTCAAATTTTAGATATGAGCATTGCGTGGATTATTTGAATATGAAGATGATTTCAAATGAAAAAAGCTTGAACTATAAAGTTGTAGATCTCGTCGAGATCTACAATTTTCGTATAAATTTTAGCTCCATTCAACTTCGTATGAAAAAGTTATGATTTTTTTGATGCGGGAGGAAGGAACCGCCAAATGAAACGGCGGTAAGGATACTACAGTACCCCGCTACAGTATCCACGGGTTACTGTACCATCCTTACCGCCATTTCATTCATTCGGCGGTTAGGGTACTGAATCATCTTACCGCCGTTTCATTCGGCGGTTTCTTCTATTCGCCGTTTGATACGACGGTTTGAATGACAGATTTGCAAATTCGGTCATCCAGATATCGTTTTTGAAAATTCGTAAAAAAAATTAAAAAATAAAAAAAATCAGTCTATTACAAGCCACCAGAGGAACGGTCCATTACTCGCATCTGCTGGGCCGCTGTCCCCCACGGACCGACGAGCGCAGACGCGCCGCCGGCCGCCCTGAACCGCGTGGCGATCTCCCTGCCCTGGCGACGTCGGCGTGAATGAGATACTGAAACTCTTCAAATATCCCTTCCCTTCAAATATTCCAAGCCGTGTATATGACTGTCGTGGTTCGGTCTAACTGTCCCTGACCCTGACCATTTGTATGCAGCATTTGTTTCTCGCCCGGATCTGCCTGTTGGGTTGGCAGGTGGCTGGTGCTGATTTATTGTGACTTGTGAGAGAAAAGTAATGCTGGCTGGCTGGTGGCTGGTGCTGATTTGTTGTGAGACTGAAGTACTGCTGGCTGATAAGCCAAGCGAATAGGCTGCTGATCCCTCGACACTTTCAGGCGTCTGTACGTATATGCCCATTGGTTTATGCGGTTCAGACCTTGGCTCCTTGGTACAGACGACGATCATACGGGCGTGTGATTCCTCTCTGATATAGTGATATGGCATAGCTGACAGGCTGGGTTGGTCTGTCCGCCCCTCTATTCAGTGTCAGCAGTAGGAAGTTTGCACTGCAGGAGAAGCGTGAGACCAAAAAAAGTACACTTGTTTTCCAAATTTCTTCCCAGTTCAGATCATGATCCCCGAAACAGCACCTGATATACTGAGGATGTTGTATATGTTCGCCATTTGCCGTAGGTTGCCACTGGATAATGGGTATACCATCCACTGTTATTTATACGGCTGGTCTGTAACTTGGTCCATAGTTTGACAGTCTGTAACTTGGTCCATAGTTTGACAGATTGTTGGAGTACTTCTTACACCAGCAATCTGACGTAGACAACGCAAGCTCATGACAAGCGGGGTGCTATGTCCGTCGCCGTCGGTGCACAACCATGAGCTATCCAACCAATTGTCCTCCAGAAACTCGTGCGTCTTCCATTCCCAGCTGAGATATGGGTGGAATTTGAACAACGCTCCTTCTGCCACACTGAACTGCATTTCCGTGGCATCATTAATATTTTCTGTTGCATCTAGTACAAAGTTCATGTATTTGCAAAAATAAGTTCTCAATCTAAAGTGTGACAAATTGGTAGTTAGTCCATCGTCCAGTAATGCTTATCGATTTATTGTTCTAACAGCAAGTTATCTGACAGAATATGATTATCTGATCGAAGTAAGAAAAAAAAAGGGTGTGGCTATAAATGAATCAATTCTGAGTGGAGATAAAAATATAACCCTCTAGCTTGACACACTATGACGCTCATAACTAAAAAACGAAAGCCGATCTAGGTTGTCCATTCGGGAGTGTGTTTATTTGCTTATGGAAGCAAATAGTGGTATTATCAGATTAAAAACCTTTTTACACATAGGTACTTTAGAATGTTATTCACAAGATTGCTACCACAGAACCCCAAATGCAAATAATGATAAACATACAGTACCTCTAAGAACGTTAGCAGAACAGAACAAATTAAATCTAATAAAATTAACGCTTTTAATGCTGACAAAAATTCTCAATCCTTAAGCTAGGCATTCTAGGCAATACCAAGCATTTGCTGTAGAATCCTGAAAGAAACAACCGAGTTTTTTTTTCTCCTAAGCATATTGCGGGACAGAATATCACCTCTTAGTATTAGATGATTGCAATTTTAAATGCACTTCTGCTGTATCAGACCAACCAAACAGAAAAGGCAAACACCATGTGCATTGGTGTAGCATCATGACAGATCAATGGCTAACCTACGAATGTATATCCTCATCAGACTATCAAGCAGTTATAGACTCGTCTTCCTCCTCGTTCCCCTCTTCATATGGAACAGAATCGTGGCGATTAGTTTCAGCTTCAACATATTTGTCTTTTCCAGTATCTGCTGGTATCTTCAAACCCCTTGGAGGATAGTTGTTCTTCCACCCAAGCTTAACAATTCTGATAGCCTCCTCCACTCTAGATACAGCAACCAATGCAGTCACTACCCCCTGCAGCAATGAGCATTTCACTCTGCACTTCCTACTAAAGATCTCATGGCAGCAATTTAGAGCTAGATCAAGCTCCCCGGCCTCCACAAAACGTGGCACTAGGGTTTCAAATGTGCCTTTATTTGGCCCACATTCATTCTTTACCAGAACATCATATACCTTCTTGGCCTCATCCAACCTCCCTTCCTTGCAGAACCCTCGAATAAGCTCATTGTAGGACACTGAATCAGGTTTAGGCCCATCTTTCTGCATCTTCTCAATCACAGCAACTGCATCCTCAATCCTCCCTCCGGCAACTAAACCCCGCAGCTTTGCATTATAGCTCTTTGTGTTTGGCAGAAGATTTCTCTCCTTCATCATTTCCCAGACTTTCTCGGCCTCATCAAAGCGACCATTGTTGTACAACCCATTAAGCAGAGTGTTGAAAGAAATCATGTCGGGGGTAAGACCGCATTTCTCCATGAGCGCAACGACGTCAAGGGCGTCCGAGGGGTCAGGTTTCTTACTGGAACGTGAGGCCGGGATCTCCTGGAACGCGGTGGCAAGCGCGTCGAAGTCGCCGGCGTCGACGTAAGCGGCGAGGAGGGCGTTGAAGGCCACGACCGACTTGTGCTTCCGGGGAAGGTCACGGAAGGTCGCCGCGGCGTGGGACGACATGGAGGCACGGCCGTAGAGGCGCACGATGCGCGCGGCGAAGTCCTCGTTGGAGGCCTCGAGGAAGGGCTTCTGCGAGTCGAGAAGGGACGCGACGGCGTCGTGGCGACCGAAGGAAGTGAGGCGGGACACGGCCACCTCATACACGCGGCGGTTGCCGCGGAAGCGCGGGGATGCGGTCGACGCCGCGATGAACTGGGATACCAGCTTATCCGGATCGCGCTCCTCGGAGATGACCCGCAGGATTTTGCCAAGAGGCTTCCGGCGGTTGCGGCCGGCGTTGGTCTTCGACTCCACCTCGCCGGCTGCCGCATCCTGAGCCGGCGAGGGCGCGGTCTCGGGCACAGGCTTGGGAGCTTGAGCGCGTGGAGTGGTCGAGGAGAAGATGCTGAAGAGGCGGCGCGCGCGGGAGTAGGCGGCGGGGGAGGCCATGGCGGCGTAACGTGACGGCGGGTGGGGTTTGCGGCGAGACGAGTCGGCGGCGGAATGGCCGGAGGGGTTTCTTTCTGCTGCGGCACTTTATTTGGGCCGTGTTTTTTGAGTTAAAGGGCCGTATTTGGGCCGTGTTTTCTTAAAACAAAGGCCTATTTGGGCCGTGAATCTTTAGCCCAGCCCAACTTAACTACCTGGTCCATTACTCTGCAGCATCAGGGCCGCTCCCCGACGGACGAACCGCGCCGGCCATGGACAGGCACGTGCGACGGCTGCTGAACCGCGTGTCGATCGCCCTGGCGGCCGTCGCCACCGCCGCGCTGCTGCAGCTGTTCCGCCATTCCTCCTCCTCCTGCTTCGCCGGAGGCGCTGGGTCGCCGACACACGCGTCCCTATCTCTGACGCCCTTCCCGCGCACCTCTTGTGACGCCGCGTCCCGCCGCGTCGTGGACCCTCACCTCCGCCTCGCCAAGCTCCGCGCCTCCCCGCGCTGGCGCCGCCACAGAGCGGCCCTCTCCGCAGCCGCTTTGGTCCCACTCCGCCGGATGCGTCTCCTCGGCGATTCCTCCTGCGTCCTCTGCGTCGCGGCGGGCGCGGGGCAAGCCGTGGACGCGCTTCACGCCGCCGGCGTAGGGGACGTCACGGGCGTCGATCTCGTCGACTTCCCGCCCCTGGTGCGCCGAGCAGACGCGCACAACCTCCCTTTCTTCGACGGCGCCTTTGACATTGTGTTCTCCGACGACCCGGGCGCGGTCACCGGCGCGCTCTTTCCGTCCCGGTTCGCGGCGGAGGTCGAGCGCTCCGTCCGACGCGGTGGTGCGATCGTGGTCGCCGTCCACCGGCACTTCGGTTTCTCCGCCATCGCTTCTATCTTCACAAAGTCCCGCGTCGTGGAGGTGAGGAACGCGACGCTGGATGGCTCCCGTGTGAACATCTTCATCTTGAACAAGTAGCAAAACCAAAAACAACACCCATTGATTCCATTGCCAGAATTGTTGTTCTATTTTCTTGTTTTCAGTTTCGATCTTAGAGTTCGTGATTGAATATGAGTAATTTAGTTTTTTTTCCTGTTTTGTGAGTAGGTTCTTGTCAGAGTTTGTCTAAATTTTTATGGTTCAGACTTCAAAGTCAATCTTCAGACATGGTACGAAACTGCATGAGCAACATCCACTGAAGAAGTAGAACAATAAAGAAAATCTCCAACTGTTAGTAAACACTGAGACCTAAAAATCAACCTTTAAAAGCTGAAAGCAGAGAGGACCTTGCCCAATTTCAGTAGTCATTATCCCCCTCCCTTTTCTTGATTATTTTATTTATTTATTTTTGCTATTGTTGGATGCTCTGACCATGCTGCATGGGGTACAATCGTTCGTCGAATTCATGTGCCACACTTTAACTGTGTTTTTATCTTTTGAGGAATCTTGACAGAGCTGGGTAGTTTGGTGAATGAAAGAGTGGGTTTAAAGACCAAGACCCGTTTCTCGTATATTTGCAGTTCACCAACTGTAAAAGTGTGGCACATGAATCTTGGATTGATCTGATCAGCTCAACATTTGAGTGAACCTAAACAGGTAACTGTCCTGCATCTGCGTTAGCTGCTGACTTTCAGACATTATACTTCATGAAAGGCTTACAGAAAAAATATTTCTCAGTTTACGTGCTTCCAAGAACTTGAACAAAAGAAACATAAGAGCACTGCAGCATCTCGTGTTATTCTTTCTATATAAGTTTTCTTGAGAAAATTGTATACTTTGGTTGATACTTTTTTTTTAGACCAACTTTGGTTGATACTTGTAAAACGGCAAGTTGCTGTCCACGCTTATGGTCTTTTTTTCTCTAGCCCAAGTTGGAAGTGTAAACCCTAGGCCCAGAAGGAAAACATCCATATCAGGCCTCTAAGGCCTAGAATGGGCTCATTGAAAAAAGTTACAATACTCCATACTACTTCATACTATAGTGTAAAAAGTACTAGTATAAAAAAAAATCGGTTGGTTCAGATTAATTCTATACTACTACTGATTTTAACTGTAGTATGGTGGTATATAAGCGTTTTGGAAAAAAAAGTAAATGGCATAGTTGATATATTTATATTTGAAAAATCACTTTGGTTCTTGATATATCTTTTACATCTCCAATAAAAAAACAAAACTACCCTCTAATCCTCTACTTATAAGGTTATACTTTATTCTCCACTCAATGGTAGTATGAAGTACCGCATCTAAACAAAAATATATCGTTCGGAGCAATTTCAATGTCAGTGCCACTATACTGCTGTAGTACAAGAAGTTCAATCTTCATTTTTCCCAAGTAAAATTGAGGTGCATGGTGACTCACGAGCCATGACGGCCCTCGCTCATTCCCCAGCACTGAAACATACTCGAAAGTAAAAACTTTTCTACATGCACGCCCGTCAGATCCATGGCCAAAAAAACGTGGATGCCGGTCTCGTGCACACGCCGCACAATAATACGGGCCACTGAACCCACCAACAAACCGCGACTGACCGAACGCACGCAGAGGCCATATGCCCTCTGCGAGCGACCGAGACTGTGCAGGCACAGTGTGCCCCCATCTCCTGGCCGGTTTCCACGTACTTACCATATATTCTCCTTCACCCACTAAAATCTCTGATCCCTAGTACGTCTCGCTCGGGGGTGCGTCGCGCTCGTGCGTGCCCCTGCTTTTCTAGCTTTATCCGCAGCTCGTGTCCGGGAACACGACTCATCCGCAGGTCGTGCCGCCTCTTCGGGCCTGTCCCGTCCGTCACGACGTGACTGCAAAGCGTGGCAGCAGGCTCTATCTGTCACGTACACGTACTGACGTACAGCACACATCGCACTTGAACCTGGGTGCTCGCACAGGAGTCGCCGGCCGGCCGACCGGCCGTGTATAGCAATATACGGAGTAGCATGCATACATAGGCCGTGCATGGTGCGAGCGGACCTCCGATAAAAGGTGCCGATCTTTTGGCGCATGGGGGCACTGCCGCACCGCACTGCAAACCTTTTAGCTTGTGCCTCCTTTCCGTTGATGGCGCCATATTTGTCCGGCTTTATCTCGGGCTACTGCGACACTGCGGGCGGTGCCCCGCGTGCATCAGCGCCTACTGGGGCACTTCCATTTTACGGTACGTGTGTATGGATGTACATACGAAGATCATCCGAGATCGGCTAGCTGGAGTCCATTTCAGATCTATCTCAACATGGATTGCCGCTCCAGAACATCTCTGTCATATTACTCATCTCTATATCTAATATAAAAAAAACACTCAAAATTTGCCATTTTGTGATGCATAGGTGAGATGGCAAGAAAGAAACACATGAGGCAAGATGTCCCAGGTTCAAATTCTGCACGTCGTATGTGCCCATTTCCACACGAAAAATTTGTGACTTGTGAAAAAAAAAATTGTACGTGTGTGTGGAAGGCTCCCTGGAATTTCAAACATTTCCCATGGATAGTAAGGCTGAGCTCGTCCATGGTCGGTGGAGATCCTTCCAGCCATTTCGGATCAAGCCCCGCCCGCGCCATGCCTTAGCTTGTTGAGGTTTGGGTGTCGCCTCGCCCTTTTTTTCTCTAAGAAGTTTTTTAAATTTTTGAAACATTTTTCCGAGTTGAATTGTTTTGTATATTCTGTGTTGCTTACGCCCAGTTTGGTAGGGTTTATGGTGACTTCAATTTAACCTATTTTCGCAAAACGACGCCCTGTAGTATGAAGTTGTTCCGAAAAATGATGCTAAATGAACTAAAAGCTGGACGGAGCTATTTTTTCGTTTCTTAAAAACACTTTTACTAGTTGAAACTGTTTTTAGGTAAATTATGCTAAACGCCCCTCTAATATGGCCCACTTAGCTGATGAAAAGATTGGAAACCTCTGGAATTAGTCTTGAAAGATATGGACTTCTACTGTTTTGTGTTTTGAAGAAATTTGCTTTCAATTAGGATGTACAAGGTCTGCTGGTCTAGCTTCTGCACTTCAGCACCTATGTCGTATTTTTCAAGAAACTACTAGACACCCAACATGCCGCGCATAACCTGTGCGTTGTCAGATCAGCTGTGACCTGTCAAGGCTGTGAGTTAGCTTTCAATTGCGACCATACCCTTTTCATTTGTGCGTGCATCAGTGCATGCGATGCCCATGATTTCGTTCAAAACCCCACTTGCAAGGCAGAAGTCGAGACGCTCGACGCTGTTCGGCATCGTCGGTCAAGACCTCAACAGCAGGGTGCAGTGCCGGCATCTTCGGCCACTTCGCAATCACTTGCTATGAATTGGTCAGTTGACCTTTAGGTGACACTGATTGACGCCGTATAGATAGATAACAACATCAAGGTTGCAACAAGTTGCTGGTAGCGCACTGGCTGATAAATTTGCATTGGCTCATATAATCCGTGCAATGTAATGTAAGGTGATGAGGGCTGTGTTTAAATTCACAAGAATTTCATGCGCATTTTACTGTAGCAATTCTTATGTGAAGATTTGAAGGACTAAACATGATCTAATTATAAAAGTAATTACACGGATGGATGGGAAATCGCGAGACGAATCTATTAAGCCTAATTAATCCTGGAGGGTGCAGGATTAATTAGGCTTAATTGTTTCCTCGAAATGCGTGAAAAACTTATCTTACCTTATCTCATGGATTTAAACAGGGCCGAGAACTGTAGAGCATAGGAGTATAGATAGACTTGTCGGGCCGACAGGATATGTGGTGTGACCAGTACGTACACACAAGTCAAACACATTGCGGCTGTACCTGGCCCCTGCTAGGCTTTCCTATGATATGGCCTAAATAAACAGCAAACCTAGCCTCCAGCTGCATGCCAGTATAATGTTGTCCTTGTAGTTCTAGTTCCTCGTTGCTGTTGGTCTTACCATCACACAGTACTGGCTGTTCCAATCACTCTCTGTTTTGTGGCGTCACTATGGTTGCACTTCTAACATTTCGCAACAGTTTATATATGCAAGTGGTTAGCAAATTTCAGTATTTTTTATAACTGGCAATGATAACCGTGGAAAATAAGATTGTCGGGAGTCTATGTTGTTGCAGATTTGATAAAACTGTCAGAAAATGTGCAGATTATAGCAGAAAAGTTGTAGGCTGTTTAAGAAAAAAAATAATAGAAGGGACTACAAGTGTTGGCCTCGCGTATAAAACCTTGAGAAAATCTATGTTGTAGACTTCTGTCTGGCCGGCGGGATCCTGAGCAATGGCATTGACCTTGCTACTCATGGATAGTCTTGTCTTGTCTTGCGCCAATGCAGCACCTTGTTCGGAAATTCCACGCGGAAATAGTATTCAACTCTAGATGACCAATTCCGGGAAGCTTCCTCCTCGAGCTAAGGTTGTGAAACTTTTTCTGGCAAAAAAAAAAAAGAGTTGTGGAACTTTACTTTGGCAAGAAAATAAATGGTTGTGAAACTTTAGATCCGCGTGTTGAGGTCTCTATCCATTCTGTTTTTTCACCATTATTAGTGAGGTCTTACTAAACCCTAGGATAGCTGCCCCCAATATTGTTGTTATCATTCAAGATTGTGAAATCATGATGTATATGCAAGCATTTAGTGCGTACCTTTTCGCAAAAAAAAAATAGTGTAACCGGGAAAACATATTTGTCGGATATCAATATCCGACCCTCTCACCGACGGGTGGGACCACGCAGTTTCAGGAAGAGGATAGGCATAAGAAAGCCCGAAGAACATCAGATTAGGGGACATCCGCCTCGGCCGACTCCCGTCCGCCTCGAGCACCGCCCGTGCCCGTCCATAATAAGATCATTAACAAAGGCTAATAACGAACGCCTGGTGGTGGCAGGTAAGCTGGTGATCCCGCACCGGGAGGCGCCCAACTTCCGGTCGATGATCGCGATGATCGACGGGAGGACGGAGCTGAAGCCGCTGCCGGCGGGCGGCGGCCCCGACGACCGGCGCCTGCAGGTGGTGGGCGTCCCCGGCGCCGGCGCGGCGGGGGATGACGAGGACTACTACGTGGACGTGGAGAGCGGCGAGTGCGGCAGCGCGTCGGTGCCGCTGGTGCAGCAGCAGTACGTGAACGGCCGGCTCCTCCGCCTCCGCACCTTCTCCGTCTTCGAGGTCACCGTCATGGCCGCCAAGATCGCCTACGAGAACGCCGCCTACATCGAGAACGTCGTCAACAACGTCTGGAAGGTACCGCAGGCAGAGCCACTATATACTATTAGCTATGCAGAATGAACAACCAATTTTTTAAGAATGTTATTAAGGCTGCAAATTAAAGTGCTAGTAGATGAAATAAAACTGGAGGTCTCGGTAGATGGCCAAGATAAACAGATCGAGAATAAATTGGTCAGAATTCTAGCTCTAAATACAGCAAAA
>CM014274.1:15436749-15455139 GCA_004135705.1 Alloteropsis semialata
GTTTTAAAGTTCGCGGAATTGACGAAGTTAATCGATTGATACTTATCTTGGCGAAAGGTTCGAGTCCCGGAGGATTCCTTCTCTGTCAGGTATGCCAAAGGAGAGGCAGGCAAAGCGGTGTCGTATCTGAGATGCGGCGTCAGGAATAGTGTTTCCGTGATTGCACAGGGCGCTCCCGTGGTCGAGTGGAGCCAAAGGCGATAAGGGTGACCTGTGCATTTCGGCTGAAGGGGAGACGCGTGGCGCGGAGTCCGCGCTCGTCATCGTGGAGGAAACCTCTTGTCCTCCGGTGACTAGGGGCTATAAATACCCGCCGGGGAGCCTGAGCTGCTACCCAAGAGCGAATAGATATAGGATCCTTGCGGTCAACATGCCGGAGGCTCATTGTTGGATTCATCCACCGGGGAGAGTTCATGGAGTCAGCATGGTATGGTGCTAGAAGAGTGCTTGCGAAGGACCTGAGGCATTGATCAGCGTGTGAGTGCTGTCCCGTTCACCCCCGCATTCCCATGTGACGAGGGCCATGTGGGGTGAAATGCTTTGTAGAGCAAGGGATAGCCGAAGGCATTCGCTATCAGCCCTCCGCCGGCGCTGTCCCGTAAACGGCTGCAGTGGTGCTACAAGAGAGCTTGCGAGGAGCTCATGTGAACCGAGCTTGCTCCGGATGTAGCACTAGGCGCAGGGACGAGTGCCCCAGGCCGTCATCTTGGCGGTTGATGTGTTTGATGTTTGTAACCGGCGCAAGTCCGGCTCCGTTGTAACTGTATTTCCTGCAAAAGGATTGCATTTTTTGTCTGTCGCAATTTGTTCACAGCGTCAGTTCCCGAGCGTTTCGGGGCTGATCGAGCCCGCATGGCGCGCTGCTTTTGATGTGGCGCCAGCCCCCGAGTCTGAGTGCCGGTCGAACCTTAGCGGTACGCCTTCAGTTCTGCAGTGTTGGCTTCCGAGTGGTTCGGAGCCAATCGAGCCCGAGAGGCGCACTGACTTAACCGTGGCGCCAGCCCCCGAGTAGGAGCGCTGTTCGAGCCTTAGCGGCACGCCACTTGATCTGCAGTGTCGGCTCCCGAGTGGTTCGAGGCCAATCGAGCCCGAGAGGCACACTGTCTTCAATGCGGCGTCAGCCCCCGAGCGTGGGAGCTGTTCGAGCCTTAGCGGCACACCACTGGGTTTGCAGTGTTGGCTCCCGAGTAGTTCGGGGCCAATCGAGCCCGAGAGGCACACTGTCTTCAATGCGGCGTCAGCCCCCGAGCGTGGGAGCTGTTCGAGCCTTAGCGGCACACCACTGGGTTTGCAGTGTTGGCTCCCGAGTGGTTCGGGGCCAATCGAGCCCGAAGGGCACACTGGCTTTGTTACGGCGCCAGCCCCCGAGCGTGGGAGCTGTTCGAGCCTTAGCGGCACGCCGACTTCTTTGTTTTGCTCGAGTGCTTTGGAGTCATTTTTTACCGTTGACGCCCGGCGCGTAACGGAAGGCGAAGCGCCCAACGGCTCTTTTTACCGTTTCGCCCGCCCCCGCTAATCGCGTTATCTCGCGGTAATTTCGGGCATCAAGGCACGCTATAAAGGGTGAGGGTTAGACCTGTAGGGAAATCTTCCCATTCCCAGATCCGTCCTCCCTGTTCTTCGCTTTTCATCCCGCCGCCACCAAAGCTCCCATTGCTCGTCAATCCGTTGTGCGATCTTAGCCACCACGGGGAGCGTAGTCTCGCTGATGCGATCGAAGACCCCTGCCGTTAGATCCATGGCGGGGAGGAAGAAGCTCACTGGCGTCCCCAAGTCTGACAAGATCCCCTCCCCTGTCCTCGCGTGGGTGCGGGGGAAGGTGACCACAGAGATGCTGGAGGAGATGGTGGAGCGGAGCATCCTCCCGTCTCAGGCCGTGGCGGAGTGGCGGCCGAGCGCCGGAGAGGTGTTCCCGTCGGAGAACTCCGGCGAGCTGGTCCTTTTCAAGCCTTTCTTCGAGGCGGGACTCGGCTTGCCTACGGGGGCGTTCTTCCGAGGGTTGCTGCATTACTACGGGATCGAGGCCATCAACCTCAACCCCAACTCCATCATGGCGATCTCGGTCTTCATTCATCTCTGCGAGGCGTATCTGGGGATCTCTCCCCATTTCAACTTGTGGAGATATTTGTACTGGCTGAAGCCCCAGCCGAGTGAAGAGAAGATGGTGGTGGTTGGAGGCGCTGGATTTACGCTGCGTCAAGGGCGGAAGGACGAGTACTTCGACATTGCCCTCAACACCTCCAACAAAGGATGGAAAGCCGAGTGGTTCTATGTCGGGAACCACGAGCCGGTGATCCCCTGCCACACCGGAGAGCGGCCGAAGGTTAGGGATTGCTGAAATGATCTTCCTGACGCCTCCGAGATGGATGAGGTGGACGAGCTCCTTGTGTTGATCAAGGAGCTGAAGGAGGTCAAGCATCTGACGGCGATTGGTATCGCCTGCAACTTTAGCAGGCGGCTGATCCAGCCGATCCAGGAGCGGAAGCACCCGAGCTACGAGTACTCGGGCCGGGATGATCCCACTCGGGTTGCCAACCGCACCGTGAGCAAGGAGGAGATGAAGGCGCGCGTGGGCGGGTTCTTCCTCGGCCACGTGTCGGAGAAGGACCAGCCGCGCCCTTTTTCACTGAAGAGGCCTCCACCACCGGTAAGTTGCCATTCCGAGTGCTTTTTGAATGTTCTTTCTTGACGTAATTTCTGGTTTCGTCCGTTGGCCGTCTGATTTTGCGTCTTCTCTTGCGCAGGATCGAGTCTTTGAATATTTCTCTGCTGCCCCACTTCCAGAAGACTTCCCGAGGAAAGTGATTCTGGAGGACGCGCCTCCGGCTGCTCAGGGCGGCACTCGGGCAGAGGAGGCGGTTGATCCGCCTGCTCCCCGTATATGGGCACCCAGTGACACGGAGGGCTCTCTGAGTCCTTCGGATGAGGAGGTGGTGGAGGACCGTCCGCGGAAGCGCCGGGCGGCTGTGGCGAAACGGAATAATCGCGGGGGCGGCGTTTCCAAGCGGGCGGTGGCCGTTGACGATGGGGCGGCCGACGACTCGGCAACGTTGTCGGATGAAGCGCCCTCCGTCCGGGATGCAGTGGCGGGTACGCTGCCGCCGCCTCCCAAGCGGAGGCGCACGAAGAAGGTGGCGGCGAAGAAATCGGACGCGCAGCCGGCTCAGCGGCCGACTGCGGGTTCGGACGCCGATGTTGACGAGCCGGGACATCCTTCCCCGGCCGTCATGGAGGAAGAGGAGAAGGACGAGGCGGTGCCCGACGACATGTTCCAGGAGCAGGAGCACGCCCGGGCCATGGGCGTCTCGGTGGAGGAGAGGCGGCGCAGGGTGGCGGAGACGCTTGTGCAGGCCACGGCGGATGCAAGGCCAGTCTCCGATTTGGGGACCAGGCCAATCCTCATGGCGGCTTCGGCGCAGCGGCGTCCTAAGCTCCCTGTCTTCTGGCCCCGAGTCGCGGTGGTGAAGAGTACTCGGTGAGTTGTCGGTCTTCGCATTTCTTCTTGTTATCATTTATCTCCGAGTTCTTGTTTTAACTTCCGAGTGCTTTTTTGCAGCAAAGCCTCCGATCTTGATGTTGAGGCGGCCAGCGGGAAAGCTCCTTCAACTTATGCCCCGCAAAGCCCGAGTGCTCCCTCGGCCGCACCTGCGGGCCAGTCATCCTCGGGTGTTACGCCCGAGGTGACGAACTCGGCCGATGGGTCGGGAGCGGCGCAGACAGCGGAGGTCCCAGTCAGGCCTGACCCGGAGGTGGTAGTGGAGGTGCCGGCGGCCGACGACGTTCAGGGCGGTGAAGGTGGTACGGCGATTACTCCAAGTGTCACTGGGGATCCTGACGTGGACACGGTGATCCAGTCTTCGCCCGTAGGCGCGGGCGACATTGCTCGAGGAGAAGCCCAGGAGGAGGATCTACCGAAGCAGTCGGACACCTCGGGGACCATCACTGTCCCCGGGGTTGACGCCATGGCGGAGAAGGAAGGCTCGGTGATCGCCGAGCTTCAGATTGCTGTCGACCACGCCCAGCGCCTTGCAGCGGTTAGATTCCTCCCCTGTCTTGTTGATCTTTTCTTTTTCTTTATTGGTTTTTTGAGTTCTTCACCTTTTCGGACGGTTGTAGAAATTGGCTACGCTCCGGCAGTCGCGCCTTGTGCAGACCCAGGACGCGGAGTCGGCGCTCCGGCGTGCGGCGAAGGCGGAAGCAGAGCTCAAACGGGTCAGGCGTCAGCGTGACGCTGCCAAGAAGAGCTTGAACGACGCTATTGTGGAGCATCGACACAGTCTTCATCGTAAGGCCCTCTCCTTGTAGTTCCCGAGTAGTTGCTGAACTGTGGGACTTTACCGTGTTGTTTTCATCCTGACCGAGTGCTTCCTTGCCTTTCCAGAGAAGGAGATGGAGAGGGACCGTCACATCAACGAGCTGAAGGAGCTGCGATTTGCGAACGCAACTCTGCAGCAGTCGGAGGAGGTGATGGCGGGCAAGCTGAAGCAGGAGCAGGACTTCCGAAAAGGTGCGGACATGACGATGCTCCAGGCCATGTATACAATTCAGAATAACTCTCAAATCATAACAGGCTTGGAGCAAGATCTGACATCGGCGCATCTGGCCCTGACGGAGGTCAACGAGGCGGCGAGGGACCTGCTGGACTCCGTGGCCCCGAGGAGGGTGAGCCGACTGCCTTAGTCGCGCGTCTTCAAGCTGCGCCAATCCGCATCACCGAGCTGATCAAGGAATCGGCCGTTGTGTGTGCGAACGACACCTTGGCGCGTGTTCGGACACTATACCCGCGGATTGACCTGCGCCGGTTGGCGATGGGGTGGCGACGGACGCCATGACGGAGCAGGTTGATGCGGCGATGGCTGAAACTCGCCCAATCGCCGAGAAAGTTGGCGAGGCTCTCAAGTTTGAGTAGAGTCCTGTATTCTGTAGCAGAGTGGTGTAAACTTTTGTATATACAAGTAGTCAAAAACAAGTAAAACAAGAATGTTGGATACTTTGTTTTATGTCTTAATGTTGCCCGAGTAGCTTTTGGCTGAAATGTGCTTTTCCCTTTGCTTCACTTATCCTAAGTTCATAACGTCGAGAGCAGATCCCGTGCACGTGTAGAAGGCTTAGGCGTCGTTCCAGGCCCGGTTACACAGCATTTAGTTAAGAACTACTCGACAACGGAGTGATTCCGAGAGGTTTTGCAAGGAGAACAAATATACGAAGGAAAAGGCATATACTATTATTGAACTTTGTGATACATAGCTTTTCATGGGTAGAATCGGCGTAAATGCTCTATGTTCCACGGGTGTGGGACCTCGGTGCCATCCTCATATTGGAGACGAAAAGTACCCGGACATATGACCTGAGTCACGATGAATGGGCCTTCCCATGGGGCGGAGAGTTTGTGAACCCCTGCTGTGGATTGCACTCGGCGTAAGACGAGGTCACCAATGTTGAAGTCCCGTTGCTGGACGTTCTTGTCGTGGTAGCGTCGGAGTTGTTGCTGGTAGCGCGCGTGTTGTATGAGCGCGTTAACTCGGTGTTCTTCGATGGAGTCTAGGTCCACCTCGCGAGCTGCCTCTGCTTCGCCTTCGTCGTAGTTATCGATGCACGGTGATCCAAAAGCGATGTCGGTGGGGAGGATTGCCTCGGAGCCGTAGACGAGGAAGAATGGAGTATGACCTGTTGCACGACTCGGCTGAGTCCTGAGTCCCCAGATGACTTGTGGTAGCTCTTGGTGCCACCGTCCGGCGAATTTCTTCAATGGGTCGAAGATTCTTGCTTTTAGTCCTTGGAGTATCATGGCGTTGGCTCGTTCCACCTGTCCATTACATCTGGGATGGGCGACGGAGGCGTAGTATACATCGATACAGCTTTTCTCGCAAAAGTCCCAGAAGGCGGATCCGGTGAACTGTGTCCCCAAGTCGGTGATGATCTTGTTAGGGACTCCGAACCGGTGTGTGATTTCTTCGATGAAGGCGGCGGCTTGCTTTGACGTTGGAGTTCCGACGATGGCCTTGTACTCTATCCATTTGGAGAATTTATCGATGGCGACGAGAATGTGAGTGTAACCTCCCGGGGCTGGTCTGAATGGTCCCACCATGTCCAACCCCCAACAGGCGAATGGCCACGAGGGCGGGATGGTGCGTAGAGCTTGGGCCGGGAGATGTTTCTGCTTGGCGAAGAATTGGCACCCCTGGCACCAGCGGACGAGTGCTTTGGCGTCGGATACGGCGGTGGGCCAGAAGAACCCAGCTCGGTATGCTTTCCCGACTAGTGTTCCTGCGGCGGCGTGGCTTCCACAAACTCCCGAGTGGATGTCATCAAGGATCTCGAGGCCGACTCCCCTCGTGACGCATTTGATGAACACTTGATTTGTGGCGGCTCGTCTGTACAAGGCGCCACCGACCACCACGTAGTTTTTGCTTCGGCGTTCCAGGATCTTTCGCTCCGTGGGGTCCTTTGGCACCTTGTTGTAGGCGAGGAAATCTATGAACTCGGCCATCCAGTCTTCTTCTTCGGCGTTAATGGCCAGCACCTCGCAGAGTTCCGGGGCAGGCTCTGGCTCGTCGCCCAACTCTTTAACCGAGGGTTTGAGGAGGCCTTGCACGAACACTCCCCCTGGAACTTCTGCGCGGGTGGATCCCAGCTTGGCGAGTGCATCAGCGGCGAGGTTGTTTTCCCGTGGGACGTGGTGGTACTCAACTCCGTAGAATTTCCCCTCCTGCTTGTGCACTGCCTCGCAATAGGCGTTCATCCGCTCGCTGTGGCGATCCCACTCTTTGTTCACCTGGTTTATAACAACAGCAGAGTCGCCATAGACCAGGAGCCTCTTTATGCCTAGTGACGTGGCGATGCGGAGCCCGTGGAGAATTGCTTCGTACTCGGCGGCGTTGTTGGTGACAGGGAAACGAATTTGGAGGACGTATCGGAGCTGTTCCCCTTTCGGCGAGATGAAGAGTACCCCGGCCCCTCCTCCGTCGATCATCAGGGAGCCGTCAAAGTACATCTTCTAGTGTTCGCCGCTGGTGTCTTCTTTCGCGTCCTGGCTCTCGGTCCATTCGACGACGAAGTCGGCGAGGATCTGTGACCTGATGGCGGTGCGCGGGACGAAGTCTATGATGAAGGAGGCGAGCTCGACGGACCACTTGATGATTCGCCCCGTGACGTCCCTGTTGTGGAGGATTTCCCCGAGTGGAAATTGCGTGACCACCTTGATGCGATGCGCTTGGAAGTAATGCCGGAGTTTTCTTGATGTGATCAGCAGTGCGTAGAGTAGCTTCTGCACCTGGGGATAGCGAGACTTGGATTCGCTGAGTACTTCGCTCACGTAGTAGACTGGTCGCTGCACTCGTTGCACCTTTCCTTCTTCCTCCCTTTCCACGACGATGACGGTGCTCACCACGTTGGTCGTGGCGGCGATGTACAGGAGTAGCGTTTCGTCGTTATGCGGAGCGACGAGTACTGGTGGATTGGAGAGGTAGTTCTTGAGGTCGGTGAAAGCTTGCTGCGCCTCTTGGTTCCACTCGAACCTGTCGGTCTTCCTGAGGATCTTGAAGAACGGCAAGCCCTTATCCCCCAGCCGGGAGATGAATCTGCTCAAGGCCGCCATGCAACCAGTCAGCTTTTGGATCTCTTTCTTCCCAATCGGCGGTTTCATCCTCCGGATGGTGTCTATCTTCTCTGGGTTGGCTTGAATGCCTCTGTTGCTGACGATGAAACCGAGTAGTTTCCCTTTGGGTACGCCGAAGACGCACTTAGTCGGGTTCAGCCTCCAGTTGAGCCTGTGGAGATTGTTAAACGTTTCGGAGAGGTCGGCGATGAACTCGGCTTCGATCTTCGTCTTGATGACTATGTCGTCGACGTAGGCCTCGGCGTTGCGGCCGATCTGAGTGCCAGGGTCAAGTTAATGGCCCTCTGGTAGGTGGCTCCGGCGTTGCGGAGGCCAAATGTCATCTTGGTGTAGCAGTAGGCGCCGATCGGAGTTATGAAGGATGTCTTCTCCTGGTCTTCTTCTTTCAGGGCGATCTGGTGGTAGCCGGAGTAACAATCAAGGAAGCATAGGAGTACGCATCCGGCGGTGGAGTCAACGACTTGGTCGATGCGGGGTAGGACGAAGGGGTCCTTAGGGCAGTGCCTGTTGAGATCCGTGTAGTCAACACACATTCTCCATTCATTATTCTTTTTTCTTACAAGGACTGGGTTAGCGAGCCAGTCAGGGTAAAAGACTTCTCTAATGAACCCGGCAGCTAACAGCCTTGTAATCTCTGCCCTAATAGCCTCCTTGCGGTCCTGCGCGAAGCGTCGGAGCTTTTGGCGAACTGGCTTGGCGTTCGCGTCAACCTTCAAGGAGTGCTCGACCACCTCCCTCGGAACACCCGGCATATCTGATGGAGTCCATGCAAATATATCGGCGTTGTCCCGGAGGAAGGCGACGAGCGCGCTTTCCTATTTGGGGTCGAGCCCTGATCCGATCAGGGCGATTTTGGAGGAGTCGGAGAGCCCAAGTGAGATAGGGCGCACTTCTTCAGCCGGCTGCATTGTGGTCGGTGCGGCTCTTCACTTGGAGGACTCGGGGATGGAGCCCGGGTCTCCTTGGAAGGTTCTTGCCTCGTGGACCACCTCCATCTGCAGCACGCTGCGTTCGATGCCGGTGCAGAGGTGGAGCCCTTCTTTGTCGCAGCCCTTGGAGATGTGGACGTCGCTGCGGATGGAGAGGACGCCGTTTGGTGCTGGCATCTTCATCAGCAGATACGTGTAGTTGGGGATCGCCATGAACTTGGCGAGCGCTGGTCTCCCCAGTATGGCGTGGTAGGCGGTGGTGAAGTCGGCGACCTGGAAGTTGAGGTACTCGGTCCTGAAGTTGTCCTGATCGCCGAAGGTGACGGGCAGAGCAATCTGCCCGAGTGGTTTGGAGCCCTTGCCCGGGATCAGCCCGTAGAACGGGTGGAGAGAAGGAGTCAGGGCGTCGAGGCCAATGCCCATGTCCCTCAGCGTCTGGGCGAAGATGATGTTGAGCCCGCTCCCACCGTCGACGAGTACTTTGGTGAGGCGGGCGTTGTGAACGATCGGGCTGGGTACCAGCGGGTACTCGCCCATGTCGGAGACCTGGAACCACTGGTCCTCCCTGGAGAAGGTGATCGGCTGCTCGGACCAGCGGAGTGGTTGGATCGGCGATGTGTAGCAGGAGAATATCTCCCGGTCACGTACTTTCTCCCGGCGCTTGTCGTCTACGGGCGGCGGTCCTCCGAGGATGAAGTTCACCTGCCTGTCGACATTCGGGAAAGCAGGGTTCGCGGGAGCCCCTTTCCCCTTGTCGCCTTTGTCGTCGTCTCGTGGCGGCAGCTTCCCCTCCTTTTTCTTGCAGGCGTCGGCGAGCCCCATGCAGTCGATCATGCGATGTTTGGACTGCTTGTGGATGGGGCAGGGTCCTTGGAGCATCTTCTCGAAGTCAGCGCTGAAGTTGGACCGCGGGCGAGGGCCGCTACGATCCATGGCGGCGACGGTGAAGTCTCTCGAGCGCTTTCGGTCATCCCTCCTGCTTGGTTCAGGTCGGGGGCGGCGTGTGTCCTCCTTCTTCAGGCGGTCTTCTCGGCGAGGGGGACGATCATCGTCCCGAGTGCTTTTCTTGCCGTAGTGGAGGCGGACGGCCTCCTTGGCGTTCGCCATCTTGTTCACCCGGCCAAAGAACTCGCCGGAGGTCTTTGGCATGTCCTCGCAGAGGCGCTCGAAGACGACGGAGTCGGCGAGGCCATCGAGGAAGTAGCTGATGATCTCGGACTCGGAGCAGCCGGGAACTAAGTTCCGGTTCTCCATATACCGGTCGGTGTAGTCGCGGAGGCTCTCCCCGCGGTTCTGCTTCACCTTGCCCAGGTCCCAGGCGATGCCTGGTCGAATGGAGCTCCCCTGGAAGTAGCTCTTGAACTTGTCGCAGAGGGTGCCCCAGCTGTCGATGGAGCCGGGCTCAAGGCTGTGAAGCCAGGTCAGCCCCACCTTGGTCATGGCGACGGGGAAGTAGGCGCACATGGAGTCGTGGTCGCCGTTTACCGCGCGGATGGCGATGCTGTACGTCCGGAGCCACATCGTCGGGTCCGCCTTCCCGTCATATTTTTCTATGCCTGTAGATTTGAAGTTAGCAGGCATTCTAATGGATCTTACTCGGGCAGTGAATGCCGGGAAGCCGTCGCAGTCGTTGAGGTTCTCGACGTCCACGTGTCCTGAGTCGGCGGAGCAGTCTTCCGGGGTGTGAGCCCGGGGTGGCCTGTCTTGTCCGAGTGGAGGCCCGTACTTGCGGTCGAACTCTCGGCGGCGCGCGGCCTCAGCGGCCTCACGCTCTCGGCGTTGGCGCGCGTCGCGATCCAGCCCTGGGGGGCCGTGTTCACGATTGTACTCGGCGCGCCGTCGGAGCTCTTCCTCGTCCCTTCGCCGATGACGGTCGTCGAGGTTCCTTCGGAGATCGCGGTTGCGGAGTTGTTCGCGGAGATCCGGCTGTTCGACCACGTCGTGATCGGCTTCTCGGCGGCTGGCCGACTTGGAGTGGCGAGACGAGGAAGCAGGAGCCCTCTGGGCATTGATCATGCCCGCGGCTGCAGTCAGCCTAGCCTTGATCCGGTTGAGCTCCGGGGTTTCCGGGATCCCTTCCAGCTCTTGGTGCGCGGCGGCGAGGTTGGCTGACGGGGTGGCGTAAACACCCACGCCGCCAATTTCTTGGATGAAGTCGTCTTGGAGATTACGCGTGACCCTGGGGTTTCGGCGTTCTCGCCGCGCGTCGCGGCGTCGTTGCTTCTCACCGTTGCGCCCGATCCTGGCGTCACGGTGCGCTTGATCCTCGTCTTGGACCGTTGGCTCGTCGGCGGATATGTCGGAGACGAACATCTCCCGCTTGGCAGGCGTGATCCTCTTATTTGGAGGGAGGACACGTGTCACCCGCGGGAAAGTCGGGGTTGGTTCAGGTGGAGTCGGCGTATCCTGAGGATGAGGATGCTGTGTCGCCGCAACGTCCGGAGCAGATCCAATCTGGGTGGTCGTGACGTGATCGACCGCCCTGACCGCATCTGGGGAGTAGTCGGCGTTCACGCGTTCGCCGAGTGCTTGCTGGTAGACGGCCCCGCTGTTCCCGAGTCCCAGCGGGAATCGTGTCGGCGAGGCGATGCTCTGACGAGCGGATTCGGTGAGTTCAATGCATTCACCGATGGAAGCGATGGCATGGTCCATGTCCGCCTCGAACTGGCGTTGGCGTGCAGCCCATCGGCGCCTTCACTCCTCGGGCGTCTGCTGCACCCTGCGTGGCGGAGGCGGAGTGGACGAAGCAGTCGGCGGTATAGGAGAAAGCGTGTTCCCCTCGGATGGCGGGAGAACGACGCTGGCCGTCGCGGTCGCCGAGTTGTTGGCGATGGTTGGCGACGGAGCGGTGATGGTGACGATCCCGTCTGGCGTAGCGTCAAGTCGCGGCGCTGTCTCCTCCGGGGTGGCGTCACGGGTGAAGGAGAGCTCTCCCTCGGGTCCGGCGGTGAAAACCATAGATCCGAAGAAGAACATTGCCCCCTCAGCGATGGAAATCTTCACAGATGCCGGCGTGATGACGGCGGAAGTGGATGCCATCGAGCTTGCAGATTGATCTCGTCGATCAACCCCTACCTGGCGCGCCAACTGTCGGATGTTTGGACCCGGCAGTCCACACAGGGTAGCCTACGTGGTTGATTTGTTGAGGGACAGATCGAGGATCAGAAGGCGATGGTAACACAAGACGCAAGGATTGAACAGGTTCGGGCCGTCGAGATGACGTAATACCCTACGTCCTGTGTTGGGGGTGATTGTATTGCTGTGTATGAAGTTCCTGAAGGATCTCCGTAGTTGGGTTCTGTCCTAGGTTTCGTATCGTGGGTTATAATCGTAGATGTTGTGTTCTGGAGGGGGGTCTCAAGGCGCCTTATATAGTCCGGCTGCCTTGAGTTACAAGTCGGCTAGAGATCGTAACCTACCCGAAATACAAGGATGCGATCCTATAACGATTACAGATATCTTTCCCTATAATTCCGGCTAGTTTATCTTGATCTCCGAGCTTTCTGCGGGATACGCCGCCTGCTTCCTTGCCGCGCGCGCCGTCGCGCCCATCCGGCTCGTCCGACTGGTGGGCCTCCCGACTGGTGGGCCACCCAGTCTGACAAACCGATCCAGTTGCACTCGGACCGGGCCGCCCCTTGCTGGTTGGGCCAATCCGCCTTCTGGGTACCCCTGGGGGTCTACCCCAGACACCATTGGGCTTGGGCCTAGGTCGGCCGACCTAGGGAGGTCGGGCAACCTGGCCCTAAGCCTAATTGTCCTCCTCTTTTGCCATTTAATCCCCACACTCGCATATTCACCAAAACTTGTGGAATGGATTAGATATAAGCCCTATAGCTATAGTGAATGCATTTTTGTATATATTTTCTGTAGGAACTGACGGTCATAAGTGGTACTTAAGGACCGTCAACAGAGATCAACCTTGTATATACGACCACCTGTACTCTCTCCACCCACCGTTAGAGCATTTGTGGTCCTAACAGAGTACACATAAGAGTTAGGGTCAAACAACTCCGCGGCCATGGTATTCGTTTTTTCCTCTTCCATAGCTAGAAGTTTTGCCGCACCTTTGCCCCACAAAATCTGGTTTGGCCTCGCATCAATTTGACTCTTCGCTTCCTGCCACCTTTTAACAAAGTAAGAATTGACCTTGTAGAAGGTGTACTCAACAATGGCTGGCACAGGCATGCCGCAAATCCCTTTAAGTACCTTGTTTAGCACTTCAGAGATATTAGTGTTGTAGACACCAAACCTCCAACCACCTTCGTCAAAGGCATTGCACCACTTATGGATGTTTTCCATTTGACCCTCAAGCCACTCGGTTGCTTCTTCATTCATCATTTCCTTAAGTTTCACAAGCCATATGCCAAAAGTTTTCTCTGCCTTCGATGCACACACAAACTTCAGTTGTTTTATTACATTCTTGTTTTTAAGCCTATGCCATATGTTTGCAGCAAAGTGGCGCATGCACCAACGGTGCACGATCGGTTGGTAACCATCAATGTGCTCTTCTACAGCGTTTAGAATGCCTTGGTGCCTATCAGAAATTATGCAAATCTTATGATCTGGTCCAACCACATCCCTACGCACCAAATGAAGGAACCAAGACCAACTTTTGTTGTTCTCGCTCTCCACCAAAGAAAAGGCGAGCGGTAACAAACGATCCTCCCCGTCCATTCCTGTTGCAATCAACAAAGTCCCCCTATACTTCCCGATCAAAAAAGTGCCATCAACACTAATCACTGGCTTGCAATGTTTGAATGCCTCTGCACATTGTGGAAAGCACCAATAAGCACGCTGCATTACTTCCTTCATTACCCCATTGTGCAACTCCAGTGCTCCCGTGGTGCTTGTGCACCACTTCGTCCCCGGATTGTAATGAGCAATTGCATGTAGAATCCGCGGTACCCTACTGTAGGCGTCAATCCAATCACCCCACAGCATGGCCATGGCGTGTTGTTTAGCCCTCCATGCCTTGCCATACTTCACCCGATAACTAGTGAATCCGACAATTGCTTCAACGAGCACGGACACCGAAATGTCAGGGTCAGCATACACCAATGCAGCAATCTGGGCTCTGATATATCGTGCCGTACACTGAGAGTGCTCGTGGATTGGTCGGGACCTACCACATGTGTGAGGCTGCTCCACTTAAGTTATCCTCCACTTCTGCCTTTCATCGGTGATTGGACAGGCCCATACCTTCCAACCACAACCAAGTTGGCATCGTACTATGTACCGCAACTTAGAGTCAGAGTGCGCCACATTGTATGGACGATGGTGCCACATCGAGTAGTCCCTCAAAAAGAATTTCAGCTCCTCCATGCTGTCGAATGTCATCCCTCTCTGTATCAACTCTTGACCACTGTCAGAATTAAGACGCAAGCCAGAATCACAATATGCCTTCCTAGGGGGTGCATGGAAGAGAGGAACCTCTGGAACACATGAACTGCTCCAAGTTATCTCAACTCCTCTATAGTCAGAGGAGCCAATCTAGCACCGGAATTTGTAGCCATACTAGAGGACGGTTCAACCATAGAAGATGTTTGAACAAACGAGCGCCGATGCACCACATAGCTCGGCTCAACTACCACTCTTGGTTGCACAACCGGTGTTTGCACACCATGTGTTGGCTCAACAAACGTTGCTTCATTGAATGGAGTTGGCTCAAACACTTCTTCTTAGGTTAACACTTCTCTCATTTCTTCTTCTTCTTCCTCTTCTTCTGATCCCGTAGAGATATCATCATCATCTTGCTCCTCAACATCAAATGTGCCATCGTCGAAGTCATTGTTCACTAGACAATCATCCTCTGAATCTGGCTCATTTGCCATGTCAACATCATATTCTTCATCGTCCTCACCTTATCATTAGTTTGTACCAAGACACTCTCACAAACTTCAACTACCAACTCAGCGCAACCAACTTGGGACCCTTTCACTAACTCCTTATAAAAAGCCCAATCTTCGTCACATGAAATTCTCATAAGCACATAATGAGCCCTTTTGTCACCGGCATCGAATCTACCATGTAGTATTATTTCACTATGTTCTTGATCAACTTGAAAATTGAGATAGCTCGAACAAAAACTTCATCAAATGAAGGAGGGCTATCAAATCTTGTGACTTCATGCTTCATCCTCTCAAACTCTCCATTCTCATTAACCGAACCGCCGCAGAAATAATGAACTAAGTGATCCATCTACACACATTTAATGGGCATATTACCATTACCATTCATGGACTTATACAAAAACTACTAAAAGACCACATATACCCAAATGTCAATCCTCTACGTACGACAACCCTACCTAAAAACACCATTCTAAAAATGATCTACATTACATCCTAATTCACATTTCTTGCCAAAATTAACAAGAATATCTACCCACTAAAATCCTATCGAAATCGTTTCATGATACACAATCTACACGATACAAAAGCGTTGCCATGAGTCAATTACATGATAACGCTCAACTAATCTTACCCCTTTCATACTAATTTACCAAATCCAGCCCAAACCCTAGGTTACACTACCACAATAAATGTCAAGGGAAATAAGCAAATGGCACAAATCTACATGGATAAAGTGGAGGAGTTACCTTCCCGGAGTGTTTTCCCACCGTTTCCCCTTCGAATCCATGGAAGGAATAGGGGGAATTAGAGGGGGGACGTCGGAGGCGGCGCCATGGATGACCTTGAGCTCGGGTGGGGGTAGAAAGAATGGGAGGAGGAGGAAGGAGGGGCCATGGGCGCGTATACAGGCGAGTCGCGCCATGACCTTTGGCGTGACTGAGTCGTGCCAAGTCATGTGGCGCGACTCGCCCTGCCATGTCAGCCGCCACGCTGGCCGCCCGCGCCCCGGCCGACCTACGTGGCAGCCAGTCGCGCCACATGCTGTGGCGCGACTCCCTCTTCAGTCGCGCCACGGCGCGTGGCGCGACCAAAAGGGTTATTTGTTGAAAATATAGTTCAGCTGGGGTTAACATTAAAATTTTAGTTTAAAAAGGATTAATAATAAAAAAATTCAACAGACCTAGGCTTTCCGGACTATATGCTTATGCAACATTTTCGATCCGGTTTGACTAGCAAAGATGCCCGATTCGTTGATATAGCCTACCGGAGGATCATTCCTACACATAACACTGGCTGAAGTGAGAGAGGTGCTGGAGAAAATTCGAGAGAGCTCTCTCGCTGTTAAGGACGAAACTAAGCAAGAAGATATACAAGCAACCCCTACCTTACTTGTAGACTTGCCCGGTTTAGATCCAGCTCCTGAGACACCGTCCATTAAGGTAGAGGAAACTCAGCCTTGCGGATTGGCTTTTGAATTCGAGGATGATCTATCTGAAAATCATGGAAACACCTCGGATTACTCTCGACATAAGAAGGCTTTGACACCTGTTGACGGTCCTTAAGTACCACATTTGGCCGTCAACTCCTGCAAGAAATATACCAAATATAAACACCAAACATAGTGGTAGGGTTTATTACTAACGATTTCCACGAGTGTTGGTATTTTACCTTGTCATGCAGGAAAGGGGACTATAGGCTTGAGATGAGATATAAAATATTATTATCATAAAGTATCTCAGATGCCTAATTAAAATACACCATCACGGAGATCTCCTCAAGATCATCAAGATTGTTACTCCGTATATCATATATCATATATACTAGAGCTGAGATATAAAAGATATTAAAAAGGAGAGAGAAGTCAACTCATGAGGTCAACATTCATCGAGTGCACTCACTCACGCACATCCAGGAGAGCGAGCTGCTCACATGGGGCCCAACAGTCACGAGCAACTTGTTTAGCTCGGCCATGCAACACACCTGAGTGGCCACGCGGGGTGCGAACGGGTTCAACGGCCGCTCACACCGGCCACTCGTGAGGCGGGGCCCAAGGCCCGCACGCCCTTCCCAGGCGCCCGCACTGGAAACCATTCAGGAGTTCGTGGCCCACGGCCGTTGGCTGACAGGCCATCACGCAGAGCTGTGTTACGCCACGGGAGAAGGGGCAGGGCGACGTGCCAGCTCAAGACTGGCCGAACGGCCTTGCCGCAGATCGATCCAGGCGTGAGCGTGGGAACAGGTCCAGCAGGGCCTACGTGTCACGCTGCTACTCATCCTTAACGCCATCACGCGGATCGAGGACAACAGGGACGTGCCGATTTCTACCGAGGGAAGCACACGCGCGGGAGAAAAGTCTCGGCGCGCGATTCCATCGCCCCACCGACGTTGGTACATCGGTTCTTAGGGACACTTGGCACAATGGGAGAATAGGGAGGGGAATATTCCCTAGAACCTAGAGAGGATCTCCACTCTCCCAAGGCACTCCCTACACTATAAATAGACCCCTACCCCTCACTCTCATGACACACAAGATTGAGAAGCCACAAACTCTACTCCAAGGCAAAGCTCTACTCCAGTGTAGTATCTAGAGAATAGGGAGAGAGTGAGGGGTAGTCCGGGGGAAGTGCCGGGGCTATCGGCACTCTTCCCCGATCTTGTACCTCGACGATTTATTCAGGAAAGCCCATTACACTGTATTGCAGTCATCAACCATGGTGGCTCCTTACATCGAGGAGCACAAGACTATAATATGCTACCAAAATCCAAGAAAGTCTGACAAGTGGATTACATGCCATCACATAGAAACTTTCGCTGGTTGGTTGCGACAAAAGCTCATGGGTAACGAGACAATACATACACAGCTGACGTATTTGGCAAGGGGACCATCATCCTCATTCTTGACGTTCCAAGGCTATGACATAAACGGGTATACATTTTACACGAGAGCCCAAGACGACAAAAGCACCAACCAAAATAGTGGTGTCTGTATAGATGCCTATGACAACAAAGGGAACAGGAACTCATATTATGGCCAGGTAGAGGAGATCTGGGAACTAGATTATGGACCTTTGAAAATACCACTTTTTCAGTGCAAATGGGTGAAACTTACAAGTGGAGGTGTTACTATAGACCGCTACGGCATGACAACTGTGGATCTCAACAAAATTGGGTATGTAGACGAACCATTCGTGCTCGCCAAGATGTGCATCAAGTGTTTTATGTGAAGGACATGTCTACCAAACCCAAGACGGGGACTCTGCAAACAAATAACTCCGAACTTTATCCAAAACGGCACATAGTTCTCACGTGGAAAAGAAAAATCGTGGGTGTCGAGGACATCACCGATGAAGATGATTATAATAGGTGTGACGAGGTGTCTCGTTCAGTGTGGAGATTGACACAAGCATCCTGTTGGCCAATGAAGATGCTTCTTATGCTCGAAACGATCATAACGAAGGCACTCTTGTAAAGAAAACATTTATTGCCGTTCAAGCATAATGTTGTACTTATGTTGAAGCATGATGATGCTATGTAATTCTAATTATGTTGAAGCGTTATGGTATGTAATGTAAAGGAGTTAATATATATTACTAAATAGTAATATGAATCTAGAATAGTTTCTTATGCTTCTTGATTAACCAAATTTGATTTTGTCTTATGCTTCTTGATAAGTATTTACTAGTTTTGTTAAATTGACTTGTAATATATTGCGGTTTATTTTGGTTAGTATCATGCCGAGATAGCGTCAGGCAGCTAGACGTCGTGGCTATGTTACTAATATGCCACCTACCATCCCGATTTGAGAGGCTCACGAGCCTGGATGGTCGACAACGCAACAAGTTGATCATGTCCCAATTCCCACACCTCAGCAACTTCGCTACAATATGGTAATATAGATAATCCTCTGCAAGTTGCATTTGAATGTAATCGCTATGTCACCGAGAATAGAAATTATTAATAATGCAGATCATTAATCCAATTACATGGC
>CM014274.1:15456139-15496809 GCA_004135705.1 Alloteropsis semialata
ACTCGGGAAATTAAAGCGGATGAAGGACACCTTACCAGAGCCCGGGTGCGGGTGTTCGGGAGCATGGGGAGAAGGCCCGGGGGAGGATACGCGTCGTGGCCCTTCCCCATCGCCGCCGTCACTCGGCGCTCCACCTCGTCCCCCGATGGCAGGGGGTTCATCGTCACGGTCCCCACGAAGGGGGCATTCTCCGGAGTCATCCGCCAAAGGGGGAGAGCGCGCCGCCTCAGCGGCACGATGCCTCTCGAGAGGTACCCCCCGAGGACTTCCGCCGTCGACACCCTCGCGTCGCGCAGTCGCGCGAGGGCCTTCCAGATGTCCCCGAGAAGCTTCTCCTGCTTGTTCTTCTCGGGCCCGTACGCCCACTCGTCGGGCGCCTTCTCAAAGGTCTTCCCGGTGTACTCCGGCAAGGGATTCTTGCTGTCGTTCTTCAGATAGAACCACATCGGGTGCCAGCCCTTGTTCGAGCTGATCAGGGCCCCCCGAGATGTAGTCCTTTGAACGCCCCTGCTTCGCCTTCAGTACGGCGCAACCAATCATCGCGGGGGCTCCGCCCTCTGCGGAATGCAGCGAGAACTTAAAGAAATACCTGAAGAGGTCCCAGTGGGCCTCCATCTCCAAGTACCCCTCGCAGAGGGCCACGAACAGCGCCATCTGTTGAACCCCGTTGGGGTTGAGGTGGTGAAGCTCCAGCCCGTACTCGTTGAGCACGGCGCGGATGAATCTTCCGGCGGGGACGGAGAACCCGCGCTCGTGGAAGGCGACGAACGAGACGACATATCCCTGCGGCGGTCGGGGATAGTCTTCCACGCCCGGAACCTTCCACTCCACGGCCTCCGTCAATGGCGGAAGCAGCCCTTCCGCCACGAGGCCCTCCAGCTGCCGGAGCGAGACACGGGAGCGCTCCCAGGTCGACATCCTGAAGCAATCCGAAGGAGAAGCGCCGGCGGGATGGGGGGCTCGGTCACTTGTTCTCCGGAACGGCGAAGCGACGGCGGCGGAGGACGCAAGGAAACAAGCGGCAGCAACAAAGGAGACGAAGCGCGCGACGAAAGTTGGAAAGCTCGGGCTCGGGTAAAACCCGAGGCCGCCGCAGCACGCGGCTATAAATAGGGGCGAGACGAAACGGCCGCTGCCTTAATTGCGCGGGCCCACCACTGGCGCCGCGGCGACGTGCGCACGTCGCTTCACCTGACCTCCTCAAAAGGCGCGTCCACCTCCCCACGCGGCGGGGGAACGGGCCGACGCTTCCGTTCCCGGCCCGTCAACGGTCGGGCAGCTGTCCGGCCCACCAAAGAAGCGTCCCCGACAAGCTTCCCCTCCCCGACAAGTTCTTCGATCCCGACAACATCCAAGGCAAACCACCTGGGCACAAAACCTTAACAAGAGCACCAGCTCTTCTCAAGGCTCGGGGGCTACACCCGGCGGGTGCGCTCGCGCGCCCCCACCGGAAAAATCATAACTTACCATATCCACGCCGCCATCCAGCCTGGGCGCGAGCCTCCATCTCCCCCCAGGCTCGGGGGCTACTGACGAAGGTCCGAATTAGGGGTACCCAATCAAACCCTTAATCCGGGAGCTTACGATAATCCACCCCTCAAAAAGCAAAACTAAAGGCTCAAACCAAAGCAGATTCTCCATGTCCTGGCGTCTCGGAGGCGGCCCGACGAGTCTCCGATTCGCCCGAGGAGTTCTCCGCCTCCGAGTAGCTTCGCTGCTCGCCCGAGGAGTTCTCCGCCTCCGAGTGGCTCCGCTGCTCGCCCGAGGAGTTCCCCGCCCTCGAAGGGCTCTCCGATTCGCCCGGGGAGTTCTCCGCCTCCGAGGAGTCTCCAGCTCTCCGGGTGAAACTACCCGGCCACGTCTTGGCCCATCCAGCGCCGTACCCACTTGGTACCCGCCGCGTCAGAGCATGATGGGCGTCCGTCCTTCGCCACGGCAGCCACAGTGGCACTCGTCCCATCCGAACAGGAACGCTACAGTCTTGGGAGGAGCGCATGCGCAACACCGGGCGCCCAAGTACGATCCCAGGCGCCCATGGATGACACCTGGAACCCGAGCAGGACACCTGGAGCACCCGAGGACCTCGAGCAAGTCAACCACGACCGGGAACTACCCGGGAGCTTACCCGAGAAGACGTCTACACCAACCACCCGGGATGTACGATCCCGGGTCCGGCGGGGTGCCCACTCCGTCAACACCTGCTCCCTGTACGGCTCGGCGCACGACGCAAGCTAAAGGCCTCGGGGCAGTAACTCTCCTTGTAATTTTCTATCTTTCTTACCCCCCGCTCCCTTCTCTCCTTGAGACTATAAAAGGGGACAAGGGGACATCAGTGGGGGGACAAGGCCGACATCAGTCGAACATTCGGTCACAGCACGAACAGCACACTCGCTCACACAGCACCGGGACCTGGGACCCTCTCCCTCTCCCGACCAGTTTGTACCCCCTACTACAGACTTTGGACTTGAGAACATCGGCACACACTGGACGTAGGGTATTACTCTCCGGAGGCCCGAACCAGTCTAAAACCCCCTGTCTCTCTAGTCACCATCCGGGCTCCGACGCGCGATCGTAGGAAATTTACTTGTCGGCGGTAGAGAACCCCGACATTACTCATCGGTACCGGGTGAGAATCTATCGGTACCGATGACTTTTGTCATCGGTCACGGATGCACGGTACCGGTTCCAAAACCGGTACCTATGAGGTTTTGGAACCGGTACCGATAGAAGCTTCTCTGGTAGTGTTTGTTCTTTTCTTAAAATCTCAACTATATATATTTAGGGGACCTAGCTCCTCGATCTTATACAAACTCTTCCAGGATGGCGCTGCTCAATTTGGGTTTTCATATCTCAGTAGTGTTGACAACTAAAATTGGCACAGGCCAGGGCAACCGGTCAGACGGGTTAGCCTGACCGGTCTGGCACAGGATGTTGCGGTGCTGGTGCCTTGAAGACCGCAACAATCGGTCCTAGTTCGATGGAAGCGACATGGTCTCTGGAATGACCGACTATTGCGGTGCTAAGAGCTCAGGAGGACCGCAATTATTGGACAGAAAGTTGCGGTGCTTAGGATTCAAGAGGACCGCAAGAGTCGGTGGAGGAGCAAGACGTGCAAGACGAGGGAGTCCGACCCAGACCGGTCTGACCGGTGTGAGGACCGGTCAGACCGGTTACCCTTTTTTAATCCAACTAGGACTCTTAATTTAGGATTCCGAGGTTGTAACGAGTTGTAACTTGGTTTTCTTGCGGGACAAGACCTACCCTCCCTATAAATATAAGGGGATTCGGCCGATTGAACACACAACAATCGAATCTATCAAATTTACTACTTTTACATTTACTTTTTTGCATCTCCAATCCCTAGCTTTTCCAACCTTTACTTGCTGTTCTTCCTGCGTCTCCGCGACGTTTGAAGGCGTTCTAGGTGGCCTGCCGACCCTAGAACACCCCTGACCTCGTTCTCCCTGAAGGATCCTTCCGGGAGGCACGTTTAGGGTTTGCTCCCGGCTTCGCTGCAGGTAACCGGTCTGACCGGTTCTCCTGATCGGTCTGACCGGTCTGCGCAGAGGAGCTGCGAGTTTATCGTGTTACATGCTGCGCGATCTAGCGCTTTCGTGTGTTGACCTAATTCTGCATCAACATACTTTTGGCGACTCCGCTGGGGAATTGGAGATCTGGTTCGTGCAGCCGATCTATCTAATTCAATCTAGATAGGTTCCAACACTGAGTTCGATCTTGAGAACATCATCGTCGTCAAGGACAATGAACTTTCTGCTGAAGATCGCCAAGGGCTCGAGGAGTACCTGAAGAAGAAGGCAGAAGAAGAACGCATCTACTACCTGTCGCACTTCAAGAAGGACCGCAAGGGCGTGGTCACCAAGATCAAGGAAGTAGATCCAACTGCTACATCTTCAGCGGCACCTCCTAAGGTACAATCTCATGAAAACGCTCACGAAGTTTTTCTTAAGTACATGGAGGATAAGATGGCAGAGAATAATGTTAAGTTGGTTAATTGGATGCATAACAAGTGTTTAGAATCGGAAGGCAAACAACCTATGGTTGAACAACCTGCCGCCGATCCTAGTCTTTTGATTCCTAAAATTCCTATTGTGCCTGATTTTAAAACATCGGTAGCAAAGCCCATAGAACAACCTACATATGGCATGCCGTTGAATTATTTTGAAGGCCAATCTGTTACACCATCCAACCCAATGTTTACTCGGCCTGTTGCACCTCAGCCATTTGCAACTTTGCCTAATTCGGTTAATCATGGCCGAATTAACAATGAAGTTGTAAACTATACCCCGCAAAACCCAAACTATGGATATTCTGTACCCCCATCAGTACAAAATTTATTTTCACAAGGCCCAGTACCTTACGAACTTTTCGGAAGGTTCGGCCAACAGATGCAGGGACAAGTGTTGGCCAACCAATCTGGCCAACACCAACCGGTCAGACCGGTCACCGTGACCGGTCAGACCGGCCCAGGAGGGTCAGATGCTGCCAAACAGCTCGTGCCGCATCAATCGGTCAGACAGGTGTCGGGAACCGGTCCGATCGGTCCTGGGGGATCAGACAAGGGGAATTTGTTCTCTACTCCCGTACAAAATACTCAATAGCCAAATACACAGGATAATTCATTAGAGTATTTAGATAAAATATTTTCTAAATACAAACTTGATTTGGCTTCAGCTCTTAAAGAGAATTTGGGAGTAGATGTCAGGAATAAGGCTAAGTTATACCAAAAGCCTTATGTTCCTAGATTTGATTTAGTTCCTTTTCCCACTGGTTTTAGACTTCCTGATTTTATTAAGTTTAATGGGGAGGATTCTAAAAGCACTTTTGAACATATAAGTCAATACATGGCACAACTAGGCGATTCTAGCTCTAGTGAGGCTTTGAAAGTGTGTTTGTTTTCTTTGTCTCTAACTGGTACTGCTTTCTCATGGTTTGCATCATTGGCCCCTCATTCTATTACTTCATGGGAACAGTTAGAGCAGAAATTTCATGATCACTTCTTTTTAGGCAGCAATGAGCTTAAATTGTCACATCTTACATCAGTTAGGCAATCACATGATGAAACTGTTAATGAATATATTAAGCATTTCCGTGATACTAAAAACCGTTGCTTTGGTGTTAATATTACCGAAAAGGATCTTGCTGATTTGGCTTTGAATGGTTTACGTTCTCACATTAAGGAAAAATTAGAGGGCTTTGATTTCTTTAGTGTAAACCAAGTGCATCAAAGAGCTTTGGCTGCTTGAAAGCCGAAGCAAAGATTTAAAAGAAAGCCATAGAACTCATCGGGCTAATGTGCATAATGTAGAATGTGATTCTAGTATTTCCGATGAAGAATCTCATGAGGTGTTGGCTGCTGAATTTGTATGGCCAGCATCTAACAAAGCTTTTACTTGCACATCTCTTAAGCCGACTCATAGGAATCGGCAAGAGGAGATGAAATTTACTTTTGATGTATCTAAATGCGATAAAATTTTTGATGAATTGCATAAGAATGGATATATCAAATGTTCTTTTACTATTCCATCATCCGAGGTGTTAAAGCGGCGTGCTTATTGCAAATTTCATAATTCTTTTTCTCATACGACTAACGATTGTAATTTCTTTCGTCGGCAGATTCAATCGGCTGTAAATGATGGACGATTGAGTTTGAATGAGATGCAAGTTGATAAGCGCCCGTTTCCAGTCAACAACATGATGGTTAATACCATAGATCTTTAGGATGCTAAGATATTGGTTCGGCCAGACAATGCCGATGCAGCAGGACGCAAGAATGTTGTGATTGGAGAACCATGGAGGGTGATGGAAAATGACAAAGTGCTTGGGAGAGAAGTTGTGCTTAAACAAGCTCCTGATGGAAAGAAAATCTTGACTATTACAGTGAAGACTTCTGAAGTTGGGGGCAATCAAGCTCTCAAGCGCGGGATCAAAGGCCGGTTGTCCCTGCCCAGGGGAAACCGGTCAGACCGGTTGCCGAACGTTTGTGCCTAAACGTCCCGAAGTTGGTACTTGAAAGACTAACTAAGACAAAGATCAGGGGAAAGTTTTCAAGCCGAAGGCGACCTTTGATCAAGTTATGGCTAAGCACATGCAAAATACGGCCGTTCAACAAGATCGGCCACTAAAAAAGAGACCAAGATCGCCACCAAGGGATTCTGGTGTGAAGGAGGCGCCAAAGAGACAGTGGGGTCAAGGCCCAAGCTCATCCAATGGTGCTGGTCCTTCTAGGCCATGGAGGACGTATCAATCTCCCTCTCCTCAGCCTATTTGGAGGGATGGTATTATGTACGTGCCTTACTGTCCTGCACCAACTCAATCACGGCCTGGGGCTCCTGTGCATGCAAGGATGAATCCACCACAGCCTAGGCCTATGAATTTTCAGCCAAGACACTTGTCTGTGCCTCGGCAGCACGGACCGGTCAGACCGGTTCCCTTGACCGGTCAGACCGGTGTCCAACAGAAGCCAGTGTCTGTACCTCAGCAGCACAGACCGGTCATCCAGACTGGTCAGACCGGTTTCCAGAGGAGACCGGGCAAGGAGCCGGCTAAGCAAGAATATCGCTCCGTTCCGAAGAAGGAAGAGCCTGCACATGTTATTCAAAAGTCAGTTGTGAAAAGTGTGATTCAGATTGGCTCTATGGCAGTTAATCCTTCAATGGCTGATGCACCCAATGTTATTGGTGCATCAGCCGTAAAAAAGGTTCCTTTGCCTCAGTACACGCAGCCAAAGTGGTGTCCTCCTGGTTTGACTCATTCTCAGAAGAGGAGATTGCAGCGGTTGCGCACTCAAAAGCAAAGGGAGGAAGAATCGGCTAAGAAGAGGGAGGAGTGGTTCAATGAGGCTAAGCCGATGATTCCACCATCTGGTCAGAGTTCTAAGGACGTTTCTGGTGCGCAAGACATTCAAGCTAAAACACCAGAAAAAGCCGAGCCATCTGCAGCGAACTCGGCTGATCTGGCCGCAATCGGTCAGACCGGTTTCCCTGACCGGTCAGACCTGTCAGGAGGAACCGGTCAGACCAGTGTCTCTTCGAGAATCGGTAGCCGATGCGTTTTCTTCTTCGGCTAAGGTTTTGATTCCGCCCATTGCAATGATGATGAAGCTGTTGACTTTGAGCCTTCACCCAGCAGGACGGACATGGACATCAATGTCATTTATTTGAACGCCGACTATTGCTTTGTCGGAGATGATGAAAGGGTGGCTCAAGTTGATTTTGCTGCCAATAATGCCGTGTTTCAGAGACCTTTAGAATCGGATAACCATCTAAAAGCCTTTTATGTGAAGGGTCATATTAAAGGAAGGCCGATTTCTAAGATGCTCGTTGATGGTGGTGCTATTGTAAACCTCATGCCATACACTTTGTACAAGAAATTGGGAGGTTTGGACAGCGAGCTAATCAAGACGAGCATGACGATCAGCGGCGTTGGAGGAGGAGAACCAATGAGTGCCAAGGGAGTTACATCATTGGAGCTCACCGTCGGGAGCAAGACGCTGGCGACTGCTTTCTTCATCACGGAGGTGCAAGGTAACTTTAGTGTGATCTTAGAGCGCGATTGGATTCATGCAAATCAATGTGTGCCTTCTACCTTGCATCAATGCTTAATTCAATGGGTTGGTGACGAAGTTGAGGTGGTTCATGCGGATACTTCGGCATGTGTTGCTATGGCCGATGCATCTATTTTGGGAACTCATGATAATGTCAAGTGCTTGACCGGAATTGATATTTCGGACTTTGAGTTCCTTGCTTGTACTAAGGATGGCTTTGTGTCCGCTGCTCTAAGGCCGGTTCAAAGATCGGTTGATTCAGATAATGAAGAGTAGATGGATGCAAGTGAGAAGTGGCTAAAGGAAAGGGTGGAGTATTATCGGTCAAACATGAACGATGCATGTGAAGCCATTAATGATTTTGAAGAAGTAGAGAAGTTAGGACAAGGATTTACGTCGGCTGATCCTTTAGAAAAGATAGACATAGGTGATGGTTCTGTACCAAAGCCGACTTTTGTAAATCAAAATTTGAAAGCTGATTATAAAGCTGAATTAATCGAGTTATTGAAAGAATATTCTGATTGCTTTGCTTGGGAGTATCATGAGATGCCTGGTTTAAGCCGCGAGTTAGTTGAACATCGGTTGCCAATTAAACCTGGTTTTAGGCCATATAAACAAGGCAATAGACGATTTAATCCTCTATTTTATGATCGAATAAAAGAAGAGGTTAATCGTTTGCTTGAAGCTAAGTTTATTCGGCCATGTCGCTATGCTGAATGGATCTCTAATATTGTGCCTGTTGAGAAGAAGGGTTCTAATAAGATTAGAGTGTGCATTGATTTTAGAGATCTTAATAGAGCAACTCCCAAAGATGAATATCCTATGTCTATAGCCGATATGCTTATTAATGATGCTTCTGGACATAAGATTATTAGCTTTCTTGATGGTAATGCGGGATATAATCAAATCTTTATGGCCGAAGAAGACGTATACAAAACGGCATTTAAATGTCCCGGCTTTGTTGATTTATTTGAATGGGTTGTGATGACTTTTGGTTTAAAGAATGCCGGCGCTACTTATCAAAGAGCAATGAATTTAATTTTTCATGACTTACTTGGTGTTATCCTAGAAGTCTATATTGATGATATTGTTGTCAAATCGGCTGGATTAAATTCTCACTTGGCTGATTTGCGTCTTGCTTTTGAAAGGATGCGTCGGTATGGTTTAAAGATGAACCCATTGAAATATGCTTTTGGTGTATCGGCTGGAAGATTTTTAGGTTTCATGGTTCATGAAAGGGGCATAGAGATAGATCCTAAGAAAATAAAGGCTATTGATAAACTTGAAGCGCCTACTTGCAAGCATGATTTACAGAAATTCTTGGGCAAAGTTAATTACTTGAGGCGGTTTATTTCTAATTTGTCTGAGAAAGTTAGTGCTTTTACTCCTATACTTCGGTTAAAGAATGAAGCCGATTTTACTTGGGGGGCAAAGCAGCAAGAGGCCTTTGAAGAAATCAAGAGATACTTATCTTCGCCGCCCGTGCTTAAAGCGCCTAAGAATGGGGTGCCATTTAGGCTTTATATTTCGGCCGAAGATAATGTTATTGGGGCTGTTTTGACTCAAGAGACAAATGGCAAGGAACACATCATTACCTATTTGAGTCGACGGCTTTTGGATGCAGAAACAAGGTACAAACCTGTTGAAAAATTATGCTTGTCTTTGTATTATGCTTGTACAAAATTGGGGCATTATTTGTTATCTAGTACTTGCATTGTTGCATGTAAAGCCGATGTTATTAAGTATATGTTGCATAGACCGATTTTGAGCGGTAGCATCGGTAAGTGGGCATATGCTCTTATTGAATATGATTTGGCTTGTGAACCATTGAAATCCATGAAAGGCCAAATTGTAGCTGATTTTATTGTTGAACATTGGATTAATGATGAGCATGATTTAGAAATTAATTACATGACTTTTACTCCATGGAAATTGCATTTTGATGGATCGGTTTGCAAGAACGGATGTGGCATTGGAGTCGTTCTTGTTTCTCCTAATGGAGCTGTTTTTAAAGCTCTTAGCCGATTAGAAATTGAGTGCATAAATAATCAAGCCGAATATGAAGCTTTATTATTCGGATTAGAAATTTTGCATGACATGGGAGTAAAACATGTTGAAGCTTTTGGTGACTCATTGCTGGTTGTACAGCAAGTATCTAAGGTGTGTCAATGCTTAGAAGGCTCATTAAATATTTATCTTGACAAGTGCCTTGATATTATACCATATTTCGTGTTCCAAGGTGTGAAAATCCTAGAGCTAATACTTTGGCACAGCAAGCATCTGGCTATAATGTCCAGAAGAGACACTTTCATAGAAAAAGGCCGTTGATTGCTAATGTCACAAGTGAAGCTCTAGCGCTCGCAGCAGTTCCAGACCTGACCGGTCAGACCGCTGCGGAGACCGGTCAGACCGGTCCAGGAACCGGTCAGACCGATTCAGAGACCGGTCAGACCGGTCCGACGCCTTCTGGTCCAAATTCGGCTGCTGAAAATCTTCAAAACAAGAAAGCCGAAGTGGATGATTGGAGAGCGCCCATTATTAAGTATCTGAAGGATCCTAGTTCTGGAACGGACAGGAAAATTCAGCGTTTGGCTTTCAAATATATTTTGGTTGACGATGAGTTGCATCGTCGCACCGCCGATGATTTGTTGCTTAAATGCTTGGGTGCTGATCAAGCTAGAGTGGCCATGGGTGAAGTTCATGAAGGGATTTGTGGAACGCATCAATCGGCTCCTAAGATGAAGTGGTTATTTAGAAGAGTTGCCTTCTATTGGCCTACTGTGATGGCCGATTGTTTTCGTTACTGCAAGGATGTGAAGAATGTCAGAAGTTTGGTAATCTTCAGATGGTACCTGCTGCATTACTTCATCCTATTATTAAACCATGGCCTTTCCGAGGATGGAGATTGGATTTTATTGGAGAGATACATCCTTCTTCTTCAAAGGGTCACCGCTTCGTGTTGGTTGCTGCGGATTACTTCACTAAATGGACCGAAACTGTTCCTCTCAAGAATATGACCCATAAGGAGATAATTGAGTTTATTACTGAGCATATTATTCATATATTTGGCATTCCACAAACTTTAACTACGGATCAAGGCACATCTTTTATGTCTAAGGAAGTGCGAGTTTTTGCCGATATGTATAAGATCAAATTGCTCAATTCATCTCCATACTATGCTCAGGCCAATGGTCAGGCCGAGTCTAGTAATAAGACTTTGATTAAATTGATCAAGAAGAAGATAGAGGAAAATCCCCGAAGATGGCATGAAATCTTGTCTGAAGCTTTATGGGCTCATCGCATATCTAGACATGGTGCTACCAAAGTCACTCCTTTTGAGCTTGTTTATGGTCAAGAGGTCATTTTGCCCGTTGAGGTAAATCTGGACGCTTATAGACTTGCTAAACAAAGTAAGCTTTCGGTTAGTGAATATTATGACTTGATGATGGACAACATTGATGAAGTGACCGATAAGCGTTTACAAGCTATCAAGGAAATTGAGAAAGACAAGATTCGAGTTGCTAGAGCATACAACAAGAAGGTTAAAGAGAAGATTTTTCAGGTTGGTGATCTAGTATGGAAGACAATATTACCACTTGGTACTAAAGATAATAAGTTTGGCAAGTGGTCTCCAAGTTGGGAAGGTCCATATCGAGTATTCAAGATCAATGGCGGAAATTCTTACATGGTGAAGACACTGCAAGGAGGACGTTTACCTAAAGCATTAAACGGGAGGTACTTGAAAAGGTACTATCCAAGTGTTTGGCAAGAAGCATGAAGTGGCATATGGCCGATATTTGGATATCGCCCTTAGAAAAATATAATGGCCGATGAATTCTGTTAAAACATCTTCCTTAGGTGACAATTTTGGTGCTGATGTGTTTTATGGTACGCAAGCTTTACCAAAAAAACAGGGGGGCATATGTTGACAACCAAAATTGGCACAGGCCAGGGCAACCGGTCAGACCGGTTAGCCTGACCGGTCTGACCGGTCTGGCACAGGACGTTGCGGTGCTGGTGCATTGAAGACCGCAACAATCGGTCCTAGTTCGATGGAAGCGACATGGTCTCTGGAATGACCAACTATTGCGGTGCTAAGGGCTCAGGAGGACCGCAATTATTGGACAGAAAGTTGCGGTGCTTAGGATTCAAGTGGACCGCAAGAGTCGGTGTAGGAGCAAGACGTGCAAGACGAGGGAGTCCGACCCAGACCGGTCTGACCGGTGTGGGGGACCGGTCAGACCGGTTACCCTTTTTGTAATCCGACTAGGACTCTTAATTTAGGATTCCGAGGTTGTAACGAGTTGTAACTTGTTTCCTTGCGGGACAAGACCTACCCTCCCTATAAATATAAGGGGATTCGGCCGATTGAACACACAACAATCGAATCTATCAAATTTACTACTTTTACCTTTACTTTTTTGCATCTCCAAACCCTAGCTTTTCCAACCTTTACTTGCTGTTCTTCATGCATCTCCGTGACGTTTGAAGGCGTTCTAGGTGGCCTGCCGACCCTAGAACACCCCTGACCTCGTTCTCCCTGACGGATCCTTCCGGGAGGCGCGTTTAGGGTTTGCTCCCGGCTTCCCTGCAGGTAACCGGTCTGACCGGTTCCCCTGACCGGTCTGACCGGTCTGCGCAGAGGAGCTGCGAGTTTATCGTGTTACGTGCTGCGCGATCTAGCACTTTCGTGTGTTGACCTAATTCTGCGTCAACATGTAGCATAAATTTAGGGTCTAGACCTAGGGTTGAAGGCCTGGTACGTAGTACGGTAGCTTGGTCGAACCTGATACTGAATTACTGACACCAGGAATCGACTTATGGCTGCGTTTAGTTGGAGGCTGCAAATTTTTTCAGGGTATTAAATGCATCTTTGACCACTAATTAGGGGTATTAAATAATGTCAGTTTACAAAACTACCTCCACAACCTCTAGTAAATTTCCGAGACGAATCTAATGAGGCCTTTGACCGCATGATTAAATGATGATTAGAAGATAGTTACTGTAGCATCACTGTAGCAAATCATGGATTAATTAGGCTCATTAGATTCGTCTCGGAAAGTTACGCTCATCCGTGAAGAGGTTTTGCAAATAGACTTCATTTAGTACTCCATGCAAGAAAGATTCCCTTTTGCAAATTTTTTCGGCCACCAACTAAACACGGCCTATAATTCGCTAGTACTGTTCTATATATAAGTGCTACTATGTGGCAAAGGGTACATGAATCATGAATCTCTTTTCTCAGAATTTAAGTAGTGAACATATACAGCACAAGGTGTAGTAGATCTTTAATCCTGAATGGTAGTGAATTAATTATACACCCGTTATGTTTGCAGCCGAATTTTTAATTTGTTAACAAAATATTCTACTACTAGATCGAAAACAAATTGAATTTGGGGATGTGAACCTTTGATGAAAACACTTGACAAATTAAGTAAACTTGTCGATTTGGTCCTTATCCTTTTGGAGCGCGTGGTACTTTCAGTTATGGGAGCATATGTGAGATTAACATCATTGTGCATCCTGCCATGACTGTTGTCAGCCCCCTGCAATAATCCCTCCTGCTTTTCCTATCAAATGTTGGCACCTGCCCCCAACTTTCCCTTTCAACGCCAACCTGTTCATACTACGATGCTAATTATATATAAATATAATTATATATATAGCTGCCATTCATTATTCGCTTGCAAAGTTGCATGTTTATATATATATGAGTATATATGCCCCATACACGGCCTCAGTTCATCATTCTCTTTAGCACCTGATCCAGCATATGCTATATACACTTACGTTGGCCTGTCGTAGAAGACCACACCACCAGCAACACCTATCATCATATCCCTTTTTTTCCTTTTCAAAACATTCTTCGATTGCTTGGCCGATAGCACAACTCCTTTGCTTTTCGTCTCAGAGGATAGCTATAGCAGGTTAATAGCTAATAAAAATTGGTGGATCCCCATCTGTACAAAACTTAGTTTGTTCAGAATACACATGTTGCTTTGCTTTAGTTCCAACACTCTGTGGGTTTGTTTGTAATTCATGGACAGGCACACGTTGATGTTAGCACGTGTGTATATACCCTGTACCCATGCATGCCATCTACACTAGCTGTGTCTCTACCGGAATGTGCCTCCAAATGTAGGGTGCCAGAACTCCGGCACTGTCTCGGCCGCCACCGTGTACGTGCTCGCCACCGGGACAAGGCACAGGCCCCGGCTGCGCAGATCCTTCTTCGTGTCACCGTTATCCTTGCCGTCCTCGGAGCCCTAGGTGAGAAGCAAAACAAATGCTATGAGCATATATGCAATCGAGCTATATATCGAGGAATAGTGTAAACAGTGACGGATAAATTTTGAAGGAACTGGGAATCAAAAGTTGAGACTATACCTTCTGATGGAATTGTTGCAGGGGGATCCCATTTTTCAAGTAGGGAGAGCTCAGTGACTGCAGGTAGCATATATGCAAAAGATATGACAGGGATTAGCTAAATTTTGCGAATATAAACAAAAAAAGTTTCGAGTAATAGCACGTGATTTTAAGATTGGGCCGGGATGGCATTTTGGGCACTCACAGAAACTTGATCGTGAAGGAATTTGATGTATTCGATGGCCTCGTGAAGAACCGATGCGGTATCAGTCTGAAGCATATGTATGACCGTAACCATAAGATGATGCGTCAGGTCATTATCCAAGATGAGTTCTAGCATCGCTTGTTCTCCTAGGTAGCTGTTAATTGGGACGAGAAGGAATCGAAATTGACGACGCAGAGCAGAAAGAACTAGTACCTTTCCAAAAGGCGAGACTAGTTGCTGGAGCGCAGTGATTCTGTCCCCTAGCTTCTCTTTCCTCACCTGCAGCGCAAAAGCGAGCAGGAAGAGAGAAATGATTCTTTTTTTTTCTCTTAGCAATCCGGAGTTCCGGACTCCAAGAAGGTCATCATCGTCCGTCGATGCTCACACGGAAATGTCATTCATCAAAAGGAACAAAAAGAGGCACGGCGAACTGCTGAAAGATTAAAAGGAGAAATCTACTCGGATCACGCCTCACCTTAAAAGTCGGCAGCGGCGATGGCGCCTCGATCCGCGGCCGTTTCGCGGTTGCAGGCGACTCGGGGGCGCTTTTCCTCGTCGCCGGTGAGCAGGCGTCCTGGAAAGGCCCGGAATTGGAGTGCAAGAGAAACTGAGGATGTGGCTTGGCGAAACCCTAGATAGCTATGAACTCGAGAGCGTGAGTCGCGTGCATGGCTTACCTTCACCGTCAGAGAGTTAGCGTTGGAGCTTCGGCTACTTGTCTTCGTCTGCAAGGCCTGCAAGAGAAGCTGCGACGGCAGCGCGCCGCCGAAAGGCAGGTAACTGCCGGTCAAGTACTGCATCGAAGCGCCGCCGCCGTGCATCGGCGCAGACGCCAGCACCGAGGGCTTCAGCAGGTCGGAGAACTGCATCGACGCCGTGGCGTCGTAGGTGATCGACGACTGGCTGTCTCCGTACATCGAGATGTTGTGGTTGTGCCCCGCCGTGTCGTCGAATAGAGCTTGCGGCGATGGCGCCGTGTCGTAGGGCGACGGCGCTAGCTGCGCCTGGTGGTCGACCAAGAAGCCAGCGCTCATGTCCCTGATCAACGGATTGTTCATCGCGGAGCCCTCGTCGGCGGCCGGCTGAGCTCGAACCGCGACGTCTTGGAGCACGGCTTGGAAGCTGGTATCACTCCTCCCGCTCCTAAAAACTCATGCAAGATCGGATGCTTTAGCTACCCCTCTCTATATGAACGAAGCTATAAACCCAATAAACAGATGGGATCATGGATGCGGAGGATGGATGATGGACGGCGGCGAAGCTAACTTACAAGAAGGCCTTCGTCCAGTCCATGGGTGGATCGCCCAGCGACGAGGCGGCATCAGACAGAGGCTGATGCGTGGAGCTCCTGTAGGGGTCCTGGAAGGTTATGGAGCTCGTCGACTCGGCGGCCGCGGTGGGGGAGGTCACAGTCCAGCCACAGGCCACCCTGTCCGTGACCGTGAGCGGCGGCGCGGCCGAGCACGCCGACGTGCCATGGCTCCTGTGAGAGGTGCTGATCCACCACTCGTCGGCCATGGATCGATTGGAAGGATGGATCTCCGGCCGTGTGGCTGCTCTCTTCGGTCTCTTTGTGGTGCTGTTGCTTCGCTCGAGGGTGTGGCAGAAAGTGGGGCGGAGCCGGGAGGAAAGGGGGGAGGGGAATCTGAGTATATATGAAGGGTACAGCGTGGTGTGCGTTGAGCATATCAATCAGTCCATGGTGGACTTGTATAGGGAGGCAGAAGGCTGACCTTTGGGGTGGGACCCAACGGAGCAGCTATTACTAGTCATGAGGTTACATTCCCTTTTTCCTTTTCTTAATTCTTCATTCGACATGTTTTGTCAATATAAAAATTAGGTGGTGAGGATCTATTTGGTTATGCATGACTTGGGGATACAGTCATACAGAGAAGCCAATTTGCTTTTTTATGGTCCTTTCAAGAGGTACCAGCTGGTTCGATGTAATAACTTCAAGGGGCGATTGATAGAACTTCATCTGATTATGATTCTTTATACAAACTGATTCTCCGATAGAAGTGATTCTGTGGCTGAAAGTAACCTCTTTGATTCTCTAGCATAAACACTCAAAAATCATGATGGAGAATCACTTAACATAATCAGGAGAAGCTATTTTTTTCAGTTCCCAGCCTCTTTTTATTTCAGAGAATCACTTCACAGAATCAACGGAAAATCATTTCTCTCCGAAAAAGAGTTTGGTAGAGTTTCTACTGGATTCAGCAGAGAATCAGATCTGAGAGTTCTGCCAAATGGGGCAAGTATATATATCTCGTTGCATCTATACTTTTTTTTTTGTAACAGCTCATGAAAAGAAAGTTAAGTTCAAATTCAGCACCTATGAAGAACAATAAAAAAAAACTCTCCCCTTTTACCAAAATCATCAAAATATTTCCAAAATCTACAACTTCAAAGCATCTTCGGATGGTGGTCTATGCAAGTTTGTGACTAAGGGCCTGTTTAGTTTAGAAAGAAAGTTTGCGAAAGAAAGTTTTAAATTCTAAATCGAAGATTAGGAGAACTAAACATGATCTAATTATAAAACTAAATACACGGATGGACGGGAAATCACGAGACGAATCTATTAAGTCTAATTAATCTGTCATTAGAGATTGTTTACTGTAGCACGACATTATCTAATCATGACCTAATTAGGCTCATTAGATTCGTCTCGCAAAGTTACCGGGGGTTATGGAATGGGTTTTGTCATTAACACACGTTTAATACTCCATGCATATAAGGTTTCCTTTGATGAATAATGAAGTTTCAAAGTTTCAAAAGTTTCGTGGTGATCTAAACAGGCTCTAATACCAGACGAGTATATATGGCTTTCACATCACATCAAAACGATCACAAACCCCTAGACTGCAGCCTGCAGTACGCGTCCAAAACAAACGAACTTTCCTAGAGCTAGAGGTGCATGCCGCTTTCCAAACTCATGAGCGATCCAAATCCTATCCAAAACTACACCTGAGATAACAGCGTGTGGCGTGCCCTAGCTAGCTGATCTGCTGATGATTTGTACACAGCTGGTAGTCACTGCCAGGTCCTGCATAATTCCTTGGGCTTGTTGACCTCATCAGCTACTAGCGCACGAGGTTGATTGATAAGTATTTGCTTGGGTACAAAGGGAAATCATGTGGCTGCCGCTCTGCTCTTTTTGTGAAAAAGTACGAAGGAGATGGTTAACTCGCTCATGACCTCCCGTAGTTACGATTATACCGTGTCAAATTCTTCCACTTCCCTTTCTTGCCCTCCTCGCTCCCTTGGAAATGGGAACCTGTAATTGTTTTTTTGCGTCAGATGCCTACCATGCATGCATGAGGCAGATCAAGTTCAGGAAGTAGGGCACAGTTACATGCTGCCCAGTACATGTCATTTTGGACATCTCTCCGGTTTACACATTATTATATAAACATTAGTTTACTTAAATAATATGCATTAAGCAACATGGATAGAGTTACGGTAATGTGAAGGCAAGTGTGACAGTGACTGTTTTAACATCATTATTCCTATACGAAAGTCTTAACATTTAATTCACAATAGTTGCCGACATTTTACAGTTCTTGAGGAGCTGGAATAAACTGGCCAAAAACGCTAACAGTTTTTTTGTCTCTCTAGTATTTAGGCCATACATCTCAGTACGTACATGATTCGTGAATTACGCCGAACTTTGCTGAAAAGCAGCTTCAGCAGCTGGATTACCTTCTGGAGAAAACTTTGTTAGGACACAGCAAGCTTTCTTTTTCGGTAAGATACTAGTTTCCTCAGTGCTACACGATCGAGCTTCATGCATGGCTTCTTCGTGTAATGTCAAAATGTTAGCGGCGGACGATCTACCAAGTTGGTCTCCGTCTAAATCACTTCGGCAGAAAGGCTTCCAACATTTCCATGTGTAGTATTGGCAGTGGCTCAAGATGTAGAAAAACACAACAGCAGATCTAGTGACTTGAACCGGCTCCCAGGTGACATTTTCAGTATGCATATATGGACTACAAAATGTGCCTTAATTTGGTTAGGCATGGTTATTTTTTATGCCATGCCAATCCATTTCTGGTCAAGAAACAATACGTAGAGCCTGATAATTAACTACGAATACATGAAAAACGTTAATTTAGGCCAGTGTTTAGATCTTCTCAAAATAAAGACCAGTGTTTAGTACTATACTTAGTTTGAATATAAAGATGCCTCCTTTTGAAATACGACTTCGTCATTTTGTCGTGGAGATGGCCTAAAATATTCGCAGGTATTGCTTCAGCTAGAGGCCATCTCTACTGGACCACAGGTAGGAAAAAGAGGGGACCTTCTACCCATCATGGCATCTTGCCTCCAAAATGAAGATCTGGATCGCCACTCTCTTGTCCAATAAGTTCACGTCTAGCTATTGGAAGTATCTTGCTTCACGTCGATCTCCACACTCTTAAGCCATTCTGAAGAAATCAAGCGCAGCATTACTGTCAGTTTATTGGGAATTTTGTTGCATAGTTCGATTTGTAGCTAGCTTATCCATATCATCGAGTGGCACAGCTGACGCTGCATTACTGTATGAACTAACCAAAGAAGATGCTGGAAAATGAGCTGACCAGTGATCGCCTTTTTCGCGACTAATCGGGACAGGAGAATATAAACTCTCTTTCTGTTTCCACTTTCTAATCACCCCCACAATTGAAACCAAAACTGCCCATATTTCTATGCCAAAAAGCAAGACCAATGCAGTCAAGCAGGCTTTGAATAGTACTGATGCCACTGCTTGCAAGCACAGCACTACCAGCTAGCTAGCTTTGGGTCAGCTTTTGTGCCGCGAGGTCACGAGCTTTAGGGTTCCGGGGACAATAATTAACGTGCCTGATAATACAAGCCCACAATTTTAGGGCCTTGTCTTGAGGTGTCCAGGGCATATATGTGTGTGCCAAACCAGTGAGATTTGGACCCTGTATCCATGCCTTTTGCCCCCCTCATCCATCTGCTTTCAGCAACAGACAAACGCTAGGGAACAGCTGACCGGATGTGTGCCCCATGGCTGCCTCAAGATCTAGCTTATGCATGGACGCCTCCGCCTTTGTTACACTCGTGGACCCTCGCTCGACATGCGCGCTTATCAAGGTACTGATCATTGGGGTTTTTTCGCCCCCTTTTTCTTGGTTCCTGCATCTTTTCCCAAATTTTTTCGTACTGCTCGGCAAAGGAGGAGAAAAGATAGCCAGAAAGGTCGGATGGGGTGTGCTTGATTCAATTTGTGGAAGATGGAGATACTGATTCGTCGATAGTGTCAATGCAATGTGTGCACTGCGTAACGACATGAATGCTGTGTGTGTGGTGTTCTGTTCAAAGATTTTTGGTTCTGAACATTTGTGGCCGGTTGAAAAATCCTTAGTTCTGAACTTCTCTGAAACCTTGCATATTCTGATCTGCGAGAAATTATCCGGCCGTCTCATGGATAAACTGGAGGCGGAGGACGATGGAGAAATCGCTCGCGGCCATGAGCCATCGGGGCATTGGTGCATTGCCAGCGACGTCACGCCGACGTCGAGCGCACTCGTAGGCGCGCGGGGCCGCCCCGGCGCACGCGTGCCCCCCGCGCATACCTGGACGCGGGTCCGACCAGATTCCGGTTGCCGTCAAGGCCTGGGCGGCCTGACCCGGCCTGGATTGTCTAACGTGCTGAAGAGAAGTCACGGGTGACTTTCCCCTTTCTAGATGCCATCCATTGCTCATCCAACGGCTGCAAAGCAATTAATTTTTTCAATGCACAACCATTTAGTCCAGCTACTGTTATCAGCCCAAATAAAATCGAGTTCCAGAGTGAGACAAAAGAACTAAGTACACATTACACTAAATAATTGAAGAATTACCTCTAAAAAGTAATTGAAGAATTTTGAACAGTTCCATGATCCTAATAACCTCAATAAAAATGATCCAAATAAACAAAATAACTTCCACCAAAACCACTGCTACATTAGACGGATTTGTACATGTATTAATTGAGTTTTCATGCCTATAGAATCTTCACAAACACTCTCTTTGTTCCAAATTATATTTCACTGTTGACTTTTAAAATACAGATTTGACCATTCATCTTATTCAAAAATTAGTATACATAAGTATAATATAAGTCGTACTTAAAAGACCTTTGATAATAAAACAATTAGTTATGAAATAAATGATACTAATGCAAATTTTTGAATAAGACGAATGGTCAAATGTGCATTTTCAACAGTGAACTATAATTTGGAACGAAAGGAGTAGCACACAAGTTTGGATTGTTTATAATCTCCACAAGTCAGTAATTAGCTGTGAAAACTATATGACTAGCATAAGCCTATCTGATGCTCTCGTCCGTGGGTGGGGATTATTTTTGTCTTCCAATCAAAACACTATTAACACTATTCAGAATACATACTGAATACTTACTTAAGTGAAATGCTAATTTAATTTTGCAATTATGAAGTGAAATGTCTCTGTTAGAGTAGCTAGGCTAAGTGGTTGAGCATTGAAACTTCTGAAGTGCTTAGCAGCTGTTGGATGGAGAGTGGATGGCATCCAAGAGCAACAAAGTCATCAGTGACTTTGCTTCAGCACGTCAGACAATCCGTGCCGGGCCTGACCGGCTGACCCAGCCCATCCTCTCGCGGCCGCGGGTGGACGGCCCCGCACGAAAGCGACGGCGCATACACGGCCACCGCCGCCCGTCCGTCCGGCCACCAGGCCGGCCGCCGCCCGCGCCCTAACGTGGAAGCAGATGCGCGAGCGCGTGCGAGTGCGAGTACGACGGGTAGCGGCAGGCCTATGCCTCTCGCGGCCCCGTGCTATGCTTATGCCAATATGCCATTGCCGCCCATCACCTCTGCAGGGATGGCTTGCGGCCAAGAAATTCCCGCGACAAGATACTCCCAAACTGCGAGTCACGCCGGCTGCTGAATCTGAAATATGCTCTGATCCTGATTCAGCTGCACGATCATCAGTTGTGTTCTCCTCCACTCACAATGGCTTTTCTCCCTAGCCATCATCATTGCCTCGAGAAGATGCTAAATGTTGCTTGACCGTGCACGTGTACCGTACGTACCACTGCTAATAAGCTGCGAAAGTGGCACGGCCAACAGTTGGACTCTGACACGCGTGCCGCCGTGCCGGTACGGGTTGACCGTGTTCAGATAAGCATGCCTATCGCCACCTGACTCCCTGATCTGCAGCGCAAAACACCACTAAAACACGAGCCAGGTCAATCAGAGTCCCTACAAATTATTCGTGGATGGATTGGTTCAGTTCAGTTAAGTTCTGTTCAATTCCCTAAACCGGAGTGGATCCAACGAACTCGTCCAACCGCAGACACCCCTCTCACACCATAAACTATGCGATTAGAAGCCAGCAGCAGCAGCATCTCAGTGAGGCAGTGCAGAGCCAAGCGCGCCCAGCTGCGAAGGCAAGCAGAACCGCCTCCGCCTGACGCGACGCTACCAAACCTCGTCACTTCGTGATGACACGAACTGCAACAGCCCTCGGTCTATCCCACAGAAAACCCGCCGCAAGATCACGTCCTTGTCAGGGAAGACAAAAAGAGGAGGCGGTGGCTCCTGCTGCCGCTCGCAACGGACAAGCGGTGGTTAACAGAGCAGGAGAACGCAGCGCCACCTGCTGCCGCCCCAGCGGAGAGCGCCGCGCGCGGCGAAGCCCCCGGTCCGGGGCGCGGCGGAATCCCGGCGGGAGCAGTGGCTTCCTGGCGCTAGAGGACACGGCCGCGGGGACTTGGCCGCCGGAAGCGTACGCGCGTAGGAAAGCGAAGCGATCACTTGTTTAGGGTGTCGGTTACGGCCTCGAGCTGTTGGAGCCTAGAGCTGAATCGCTTTCCGAAGCTTTTGCCGGCGTCACGGCGAGCCCTCGTTGTGAGTGAGCAACCCTATCCTGATGACCTGGGTTGACCATGTCGTCGACAGGAACGATACACGCAGGTCTTCGTCTCTGACGCAATCACCCGTTTCGCGGCTATTTTTTTATTCCGGCGGGGTCGCCGTGAGCCTTGCGAGTTGCGACGGTGCCGTCGCCGGACGCCGCCACCCGAAAGGCGGCCGGGCCGGGTCGTCCGGTTCCGGTGAAAAGATGTCAGCCCTGCTCTGCTTATGCTATTTTATCTCCAGTAAAGTGCTACTGCTAACTGCAGCTGATGTTGGCCGGCTGCGTCTCGTTCTCGCTTGTCAACGTAAAGGCAGGTCAAAGGGGGCCGTCTCAGAACCAAGCACAGAAAGAAGATTTGCCTGTCTGCTCAACTGATACTCGTTCCGAAACCACGTCGCTTTGGCTATTGGCGCAGGTGGCCCTGCCCCTGCGTCCGGAAGGGACGTTGACCTGTTGGCTCATCTTTGGCTGGTTGGTTCTTCACTTGATGCGGCGGCGAAGGCAGCGAGGTTCTGATTCTTTCTGTGGGGGCGTCGAGTCCGTCCCTGGATGAGAGTGGCGCCTCGTGTTTCAGGTGGCGATTTCGGCAAAATCCGGGAATTATTCGCTCACGTTGACCTGTTGGCTCATCTTCGGCTGGTTGGTGCTTTACTTGATGCGGCGGCGACGGCGAGGTTCTGATTCGGCATGTAAAAGAAGAACGGACGGACCTGCTGCGGCAGAGGGCCCTGTCGATCCAAGTCAACGTCAGGTGGGGATTGAGTGGCGCCTCGTGTTTCGGGTGGCGATTTCGGCAAAATCCGGGGAATTATTCGCTCACGTGAAGGATCGGAGGTCGATTTCGCTCGCTGCTCGACGGCCGACCTAATGAGCGTCTGCGTCGGAGTTTTGCGGTGATCGGATTGGACGAGCGGTGATCTGGCCGTGTTGGGCGGGCCGGTGCCGCGCGCTCTGGATGGGCGGCCTCATCATGGGCCGCTGCCGGGAGTGCTGATTTGGGCCCAACCGCAGCTGGCTGTGGGCTAGCCCGCAAGTCCAATGGATGGATTAAGCCTGGGCTACCAGCGAGATGTCGGCCCAAATACATGTTTCTTGTGGACTTCTGGGCTGAAGTTCTGTGGGCTGCGTTCGTTTCGCCTGCTTGCTCCGGCACAACAGCAACAAACAACGCACGCGCGCATCTGCGCGGCATGCAGGTCTATGCAAAACGGGTCCCACCATTCTCGGGAGAAAGGGCTAGACGTTTCATTCAAGTGCAACAACCAGCATGGCCACTGTTGTCCCTTCGTGCACATGCGCCTCCCGAAACAGTGGGCGATCTCGATAGTTGGATGGAGCGCGTGCGGAGGGATGGAGCGCGTGCGGAGCGTTGAAGCCCTCACAGTCGCCGGACACTGCACCGGCATCGCATCTGCGGGCGTGCGGTAGGATAGCGACCAGATGGAGTCCGTCCGACCCCGCCGGTAGATGGGAATGTCCCCGGCCCCGTCGCCGTCGCCGTCGCCGTCCCAAGGGCAGATGCAGCGCACCAGCGATGCCGGCCGCCTCGCAGGGCTCGGAAAGCCTCGAGCCACGTCGTCCCGTCGCGGTCGGCGCACAGTGGCGTGTCCCCTCCTGGCGATTCGACGGGGGCGGCCAGGCGGGGCTCCGCCGCGAATCCGCCAGCCATGGGCTTAGCTGTGCGCGGAGTAATGGGGCAACCAGATTTCCCCGCCCATTTATCAGTCCAATTGGGATCACTCCGTCACTGGCGCGACGAAGAAGGTTTGGCGCGTACTTGTTGGGTCTGGGAATCAAACGGGGCCGGATCGGAGTGGCATGGCACCAAACGTTACCAGACAAGGGATTCAATGGCGCTCTGACTTCCTGCCTCCCGTTTACCGATCCGGTATCGTAACATGCCTTTGGTAGCCCAGTCCGGCCATCAATGGCGCATAGGAGGGCATGGGGCCTCCTAACGCGCTGCCGCTGCCGCGCCCGGGAGGGAGGAGGCAGCCGGGAACGCCGCGCATGCGGTGCGCGTGGTTGGGGTTGTGGCGACGTAGTGATGCCGGCCGGCCGGGGCCGCGGAGCGAGCCACGTCGACCGGGCAGCGACAAGACGCGCACCAGCCACCAGGCTGGCCCCCGTCATCGCCACCGTCCCCTGCCTTAACCGGTTGGCATGGGGCGGCCTACCTGTCTGTCCCCCGCTGCACGTGTGCCCGGCCTCTGTCTTTTTATTCTATATTATAGGATCCTATCGACAGGCCAGGCCAGCTTATTAAGAATTTTTTTTGTTGCAGCAGAGTAATGTGTACAGTAGGGTACGGTGCAGTTAACAGTGCTCGGTATCATCATGCAAGAGTGCAAGGCCCGTAGTATAGTATGGGCTTGATTGGTTGTTGACCGGGTTGGACTGACTACGTGTTGTGCTGACGCGACTGGGCTCGACGACCGGGTCAACATGATCTGACGACGAGACGAGTCCGTCCGGATGAGTTGAGAGGAGCCAGCAATGATCGGCGGTTGCACGCACAGGAGCGGGCACGTTCGGTACAGTACAGAGCAGAGCGCGCGCGTTCCCGGTCCCCCGTGCCAGCCCCGTTCCAGCAGCCGCGCACGCCCGGCCCGGAGCCGGAGATTCCCGCAACCGCCAAGCCGCGCCGGGCCGGGCCGGGCCCCCCGCGCTGTCCGCTTTGAACCGTGCCGGCCGCCCACATGGATGGATGCCTCCGCTTTTCTGCTTGTTTGCTGCGCCTGCGAGCTCGTGCGGTTCCGGAGGGTACGGTGCCGTATGCTCGCTCGCCTGGTTCCCCGCCCGCCCGTGTTCTGCCCGATCGCCGGCTCCGCTCAATCAGCAGGATTCAGGAGTGACCCTAGCTGGGTGAATGAACGTGCCCTCGTGACTGAAATCTGTAGGATTTTGTTTACTGATGATGCACATGTGGTGCGTACGTGTCAGTGTGTGTGCTTTGCACTCTTTGCACGACATGTACTTCTGGCGCAAAGACGACGCTCCTCGTGCCCACGCTCGCGGAAGATTCCCGGCCCACGTCAACATCTAGGCGGCAGGGGTGCTATGCTTTATCGATCGAACAATGAACAAACTTACGCTATAGCGCTGGGAGCTAGTACAAGGTCGCGGCTGTACTTTTCTACAGACTTTGGGGGTGTTTAGTTCATCCCTCACCAATCCATTTTGCAAAATACGCGTTTCTCAATGCACTTTTTCTCTCTGTGCACGCGGCTCAATACGAGCCCATTTTGCAAAATGCAAAGAACTAAACACCCCCTTTGTTTCCGTGCTCGATCGCTGTCATCTTTTGTACTACGTACTTATCGACTGCTGAGTTGCTCCCTTGTCTAGTCGGTTGAGCGAGCTGCCAATGATCGTTGATGGCCAGGCATAGAAAATTCAAAGGGGAGCAAGGGCAATCGCTAAGCACTTAAGCAGCATCAATATGGACACACCAGTCGACCACCATCTATCGATGGTTGAGAGCATACGTTGGTTCCAATTCTAATCACTGCTCTTCTTCCCATTCCACGCCCTTTTATGCCAGATCGAGCGATATTTTTTTATCATAAAATAAAAAAGTCATAAAATAAAAAAGTATTTTATCTTCAAATGAGAACAAGACCTTATATCTTTAGATAAAACTTTCTTAATAAAAGAACTCTTTTGCGAGGATTATACACTATGCATACAGTATAATTGTTGGTAACACAATGGTTGGATATCATTCTATAAATAATGCTCTCACTGTAGCTTTACAGGAAAGACACTCTCATGCCGTGTCTCAGTTCTGTCTGCCTGAGATGGGTAGACATCTGGAGCGAAAATTGCTCTTGGGCTGCTTGTTTGGGTACTCTTTTTCATTGTTTTTGTGGTGGGAAAACGGAAAAGTGCTGCGAAAACAAAGGGCGGTTTCCTCATGCCGTGGATAGCCCTAGCTAGCAGCCTAGCTCTAGCGTCCTGGTGATCCACTTTAGTTGCATCAGTGCGTCCATGGAAACTAAAAGAAGTGGAATATTATTTGTTCAACTTGTATGTAGTATACATACTACTCCCCTCCATTAGAACTAGACTTTGACCTGCAATTTCTCATTAATTTTTGTGTGATACAAAACTATAGTCCTATGAAAGTATTTTTTGATCATGAATCTGATGACATCAAATTTGAATCGCAAAGAATTATATTTCAAATGGAGTAATTGTTGATCAAAGGCTTGTTCTAATAAGACCAAATAATAAAACATGTAAGTAAAAAACGGAGGGGATAGTATATATAATATACCTAACACTGCCATATGGTTCGAAATACAGGTTTACTAGTACGAAAAATAATTTCTCAATACTTGCAAGCATCATCTAAAAGAATATGTGGACGATTTGACCATAGTTAATATGAAAGCACTTCTTCTTCTTTTTTTACTGATTACTGACTTTAGAGTTCATCTTTAGCTTGACAATTATTTTATGTTTAGGGAAGAGGTTAATGCAGCATCATCATTCATTCTAGCTAGCTAGCCATGTATGAGTTAGCATCTGAATAGGTTTTTTTTGCAAGGCCTGCTGACTCAAAAGTACTACTCTCTCCTTATCGAAATATTTGTCGGGCATTGGCTTTTTATCACGTTTTTTACCATTCCTATTGTGTGTGTTTATTTTGTTTGTGATTTGCTTTATCATCATATGTACTTTAAGTATTTTCATATTTGTATAAAAAATTTGAATAAGACGAAAGAACTAAGATTTTAGAAAAAGCTAGTCAAAGGCGACAAATTAATATTTCGATACGAAGGTATAGTACTAAGTAAGAATCAACTTGCCACTTTTCAGTTCCTTTTATCTTTTAGGCACCTTCAACTATGCCTATATGTAGCTTAAATATGCAGTTTCAATTACAAACGAGAGCTATCGGATGTTTATTAACATGACTATAAAATAACTATATAAGAGACTGAGGTAGTATTTTCAGTCACTTGAAAACTAGACACTCCAAAAGGGATTAGAAAATGAGTAAATGTCCTGTACGTGGTGCGCTTAGAATATAAGAATCCCCTCTACATCAATGCCATTTCCATGACCATGTTCCCCGGGATCAAACAATGGTAGTGGGCCGCAAAAGACTTGAGAATCCATTTGCATGAATTTATAAATCCAAACCTTCTCCAAAGAAATGTTCCACAAATCTAACAGGGAATGTGATTACTTTTACTACAATCTATTTTGCATCGTGTAGAAAATAGGAATTACTGGAGATGAATCCTCATAGTTTTTTCACACAAAAGTCCATTTGCTTTATGGCTATATATGACTAATAACAGAGTAATAATTTAGTATATGTAATTGACATGCACTAAGTGCATAGCAAAAGTAGTACACGACCTGAAAGAAACACGAGACATATTACAGAGATGAAGAGAAAAGGAACCAAAAATGAAATGATAGTGGATACCCTAAGTCATCATCATTCCATAGCCACTACTCCTCGCTGCCTCTGAAAATTCAGATCGATCGTGGTCCCATCATCACGATCAGGCGTCCCCATTGGCGATCACCTCCCTGGTGGCGTTGTTCCATTGCTTGTTCCCGGGACTCCATTTGGGGCACTTGGGGCTGAAGTACTTGCCGTGCACCCTCGCGTCGAGCAGCTCGACCACCGGGCCGGGGCGCACGCACCGCGGCGCCTTGTACTGGTTGATGGACGCGCCGCGGCTGATGGCGTAGTCCATGAGCTTGTCGAAGGTGCCCTCGGAGACGACGCGTATCTCGAGGGGGCCTATGGACTTGTCGCAGGCCCGGCACTGCCGGTACACGCTGTTCAGGTGCTCCTCCACCGACAGGCAGCAGTCCTCGAACACGGACGCCGGCACGGCCGTGCTGCCGGCGCGCAGCTCCCAGAAGAGCACATAGTGTCCCGGGATGGTGGCCGCGTCCGCGTAGCTGGTGTACTCCACCAGCGACGCGCCGAACGGCGCAAGGTGCTGCACGGCGCCGCTCACGGCCGCGTGCAGCTCCGTCTCGTCGGTCTTGTCGGAGTCGATGCTCAGCGCCACGTTCTGCCGCCTCACGAAGCTGAACATGGGCGCCTCATTCTTGAACCCCGCCACCCTCAGCACATCGCCCACGCGATACCGACACAGCCCTGTCACCATCACACAAAAAGTTACTCCTGGAGTACTAAATTAACGATCCACAAGTGCTAGTCTATGCCCAAGCTAGCTATGTCCGACATACCGGAGTAAGTGGTGACCACGAGCTCGTACTCGTGCCCAAGCTTGACATCGACGAGGTCGACCAGGTCGCGGTGGCACGGCTCGGCCTTGGCGTTGCTGCTACGGATGAGAGGAAGGAACTCGAAGTAGCACATGGTGGGGACGAGCGTGTAGGCGACGTCGCTTGGCTTGCACATGGGGTTCAGGTTGAGGCCGAAGTAGCACTCCGAGGAGGCGTACATGGTGCACGCGAGCGGCAGGCCGCCGCCGTAGAACTCGAGCGTCGGGATGTACTGCGACATGGCGCCGGTCACGATCACGTCGATGTACTTGGTGCGGGGCCACAAGCGCCGGATGATGCCCTCCCACGACGCCCTCCCGCACTCGGCCTCGATCTCGTCGGCGAGCGCCGGGTCGGCGCGGAGAACCCTCCCGACGGCGTCGCGCACGGCGCGGTCGGTGATCTCCGGGTCGAGGGCGCCCGTGCGGATGTCGCGGCACAGGCGCGGCCAGTGCTTCTCGAGGAAGCGGATGGCGCGGAGGAAGCCCGAGGCGAACACGGCGCCCACCCGGAGCACGTCGGCGCGGTGGACGAGGCCGCAGAGCAGCTGCGCGTACATGCTCTGGTACGAGTCCACGCACAGGATGGCCTCGTTGGGGCTCGTGTAGTCGGTGTAGGGGTCGTGCGGCCGCTCGAGGAACTGCCGGCTCCGGTAGTAGCTAGTCAGCACCGGCCGCGCAGCGAGCCCGCCCGGCGTGCGCGACTCCGCCTTCACGAACAGCAGGTACATGGTCTTGCCCTTGTCCAGCCCGGGCACCGACTGGCTCATCACCGGCATCTGCAGGCTATACAGCAGCGACCTCCTGTCCATCTCGTCGGCGATGGTCGGCATCAGCTTCCTCTCCCCACCGGACGTGCCAGAGCTGGTGCACGGATGGACACCACAAATTTCAAGAACATCAGTACATGTTGCCACGTCCGGCACATAATTTTGAACGCGCAGCAGCGTCGCGTGATATGTGCGTACCTCGTGAGGAACTCGGAGATGGGTTTGCCGGAGAGGATCGGCGAGGTGTCGCCGTTGGCAATGCGGAGTATGTCCGGCTGGAGGCCCTCGTAGGTGACGAGCGGGACGAGGCGGCGGAAGACCTCGACGGCGTCGTCCGCGGCACCGGAGACACCGTGCCGGCGGAGGTACTCGGCCGGCGCGTTCTGCGCCAGGATCTCCGCGAGGACGCGGCGCTGCACCTGCCCGGCGTTGGCCGTGACATGCTCGATGAAGTCGAGCGCCTCGCGGTGCGCCCCGGGGGCGAAGCCGCAGGCCGGCGGGGCTGTCTTTGTGGTCGGTGCTTCCGGCATGGCACTGCAGTGCGAGAGGGGGCTAGCTAGTGCAGTTCGTGCCTTCTTGGGTGCTCGCTGGTCGACACGAGGCGTGTGATTTGGTGCTTAACCACTGGGCATTGTGGGCTTGTGTTTGTGTGCGAGAGAAATGTGGTTGTGCGGGGCTTATATAGAGTGAGGATAGAGGAGTGCAGTCAATGCACTGTTACTGGGTCGCCTTCGGGGCCTACCCATCAGTTAGTACCGACCACTGCTGACTCCTGAATCCTGGTACTGGACTTGCAGCAAGCATAATTGTGACATTGTTTTGCAGGAATGCCTGTTTGGATTCACTCGTAGTAGGTGTATATACTTGTCCTTGCTAAGTCCATTCAATTTTTCAGCCCAACCCTTTTGGGCTTGCAATTAAATTCACTCAAAAAACTTCTAGTTTTAACAATTCATCTCAAAAAATTTATAGTTTTAACAATTCATTTGTTCATTAAAAATTAATTTGTAAGGGAAGAGTTGGATGGAAATTCAAATTTGGAAGATGAAAATGAAGTCGATCCATTAAAAATTTGAATGGTTAAAACAGACGTTCAAATCAATGAAAACCACATTCCTTTTTTTAGAAAATGGAAAATGTTTTTTGGCCTCTACACCAGTGTACACAGTCCCCGAATTATTACAAACTCTCAGCATTTCCTTTTTATGTTTCCATCCATGATCAGCGAACAACTCCAAAATTGAATTTCGTTCATCAATAGTACAATGATAACATCATTCACTCGAGTGAGTAGTATTGGAGGCAACGCGACCTAAATTTTGCCTCTTTCGTGCTCACTGATACAGTATCCGTAAAAATACAAAGAAGGTCAATCTGCCATTCTTGCTTCCTCCAGCAGTAACAAAAAGGTGCGGGGTTTTCTATAGGATTCAGCAACAGTTCACATAGCATCGGGATCTTCACCTCTTCCCCCAAGAAATATTGTACTTGACCAGCCAGACTGCCAGAGGCCATCAGGCAGGCCAATGGGAGTTGGGAGCTAAGCTGCCAGTTGCAGCACGCATCAACACTCAACAGCAAGCGACGAGCGAGCCTGAACAAGCAAGGGGCGCCTCGAAGGGCGGCTCCCGTGCGCGCCCGCACGCCGGCACCGCGCGGCCGACACGGCGCTCGTTGCTTCCATGGCTCTGCGTGCTCGCAGAAAGGCCGGCATTTGCATCGTTTCCCGGCGTGCAGCGCCCGCCTTCGACGCCCTGGCCTGTGCTCTCCGGTCTCCAGCCTCAAGTCTCCCCCACCCCCCATCGTGCGCTGCGATCTGATCGCCTTTTGATTTAGTGCCCACTACTCCTCGGCCATCTGTTATTGAGTAGGTTATCTCTAATCTCCCCACTTTGGTTTTGGTCAAGTTGTGACGTGCGAGGGTAATGGTAATCATTCGGGAAGTAAACTTGCATATCATGTTCGTCCAAGATGTGCCCGGACTAGGAGACAGCGGGATCAAACAGCCAATTGGAACTCAAGGCACACCGGGTAAGAACCAAGGGCAAAGATATTCTTGTGTTTGGACTCCTGGTTGTGTTCGTCTCCAATGATTAAATTATGCTCTCCTATAAGGAGGCTGGTAATCATAATATAGCAAGTGCCTAAAAATAACCGACTTTTAGTGCAACCAACTCCGGGTATTTTTATCTAGCCGGACTGTACAAGTGACTTACTTTCCTTATTATTTTGTGTGCAGCAGCTTTACTCCTACTCCCTCCGACCTTTAATACAAGGCATTGTCGCAATTTTGAGACATATTAAAAGAGAGAACGGAAGACACATATACCCTTCGAGACCTTCCCGTTTAACAGCCGTACATAAAGTTGTTTCTAAGATTAAGCAATGCAGGAAGGAATAGAAAAACATAAGTATGCAGTTGAGAGACAAGAGAAATGATATGATTTTCTTTAATACCTGTCTAGAAATTTTAGAATGCCTTATATTTGAAGATAAATTTTGAATCCTTCAATGCCTTATATTCCACGATGGAGAGAGTATGTGCTAGAATATAATACATTATGGATTTTTAATCATATTGTATAATTCATGTGGACAGTTTGAATGGTATGTTCTTCCAACTAGGACAGAGGAATCAGACCTACTAGTATACGGCGTGCCGGGCTCACATGTGGGGTGTTGAGGCATAAGTGTATTGTAGATTGATTTTTTTTAGAAAAAATCTAATAGTAGTGGGAAAATGCCAAAGATTGGAAGACCAATTTGGCCAAACTTTGATGGTGTTATTTTGCAAAAAAAACTTTGTGGGTATTTTTTTTTTGGTTTTGCGAGGAATATAACTTGGTCAGTTTGTTGCATGCAGGCGCGCACACAGCGTCGATGGTCCTGCGCGGGCGTCCTGGAGCCGAGACGCGTGATTGGATCGATCTTGACGGGCGAATGCACGACGCGACCGAACATGCGCCTGTCCACGCTCCCGTCAAGCAGCTTACTGGAAAGTGGGAGACTGCACGTAACAGAATTGGATCGACGCCAGGGCCACACGCCACAGAGAGAGTACACAGGAGAGCGAGAGAGCCTGCTGCGTGCGTGGCGTGGCACACGGTCGCCTGCCTTTTTCCTCTCGCGCCACCGAAGCAAAGGCGTCGCGCACTCGGACAGCGACGGTGGCGGACGCAGGGTCGCCGCGGGCGGGCGGGCGCAGGCAGCTCACGTGCCCCTGCCGCACGCCCCACGGGGACAAGCCAGCGGTGTGGGATTCGTTCGACGACTCATCCCTATCCGATTCGACCGAGCCGAGTACACGGGTCGATAGCCGTGCCGTCCGGGGTCGGCCTTCCGTATGCTGGCCCCAAACGGAGAAAGAACGAGCCCGGCGCAACAAACCGATCCAGAGCGCGTCCATCTTGCCTAGTCTCTTTCTGCATCTGCCCACGGCTCCGCGTCACTACTCACGAGCGACGTGAGATTGGGCGGGTCGACGCCTCGACGGGCACCAGTTGGTGGTGGTAGCTTTTGGTTGGGGTCTCGCACTACCAGAGAACCCGCCATCCATCCACCGTAATCGGTCACGGATGGAAAGGACCCGGTACCAATGGAAGCATTGGTACCGGGTCCAACGGCCAATAATTCTGCGAGCTCATTGGTACCGGGTGGTGGCACCACCCGGTACTTATATGGCCACATTGGTACCGGTTGGTGTCACCACCCGGTACCAATGAGCCACGGGGCTTTTGGTACCGGTTGGTGACACCAACCGGTACCAATGTGACCCCTTTGGTACAGGATGGTGCCACCAACCGGTACCAAAGGGGCTCTGCGTATAAGTCCCCTTCTTCCTCCCCCAGCCCGAGCCATGGCTCATTTCTTCATCCTCCATTGAGCTCGGGTTGGGGGAGCTCATGCCCGATTTTTCCATAACTTTTGAAGATTTTGCAAACCAAGTCCGCTAGAAGGTTAGCAACTTCATCCTCTCTCTTTTGACGTTTAGTATGGTCTATTTCATGCTCTATGTTTTGAGTAATTTGTGTTTTGTGGAATGGATTGAAATCAGAGATTTTAGATTGAATCTTCATTTTTATTATGAATTTGTAATAGAGAATCACTATATAGTTAGTTGTTGCATGTGTAGAGATGATGCACAAATTTTTAGACATTGTTTATATTTTTGGATTATTTGTAGAAACTTTAAATGATTTTCATATTTATGCTTATTATGATTTTTAGATATTATAAATGATATTCATATTTAGGGTTATTAGGATTTTTAGAGATTATAAATGAAATTCATATTTAGGCTTATTACGAAATTTAGAATTACATCTTTTTAGAGACTTCAAATGACATTGATATTTAGGGTTATTAGGATTTTTTGAGATTATAAATGATATTCTTATTTAGTTAGATTTTAAATTTAATTTTACTTCTCATGGTTGTCAATATCTTGAACTAAAACAATCCAACTCTTGGCATGCCTATGATGATATCAAATTTTACCTAGTTTTCTAGCTGGGTAACATATGATGACCTTGAGCTTGAGCTTGTATTGTATAGTTATGTTTCTCATGGTTGTCATCAAACCGTGGGATACATCCATGCCCAAGCAACGAATCGGTTGTGATGGTTGGGCTGGGTGTGTCCCACGGTTCCATGCCTACCATGAACCAATTTTTTTTACCACCTGTAATGTTTCTTATGCTCCAAGTTCAAGGTCAAATGAGAGACAACATATCTGAGGCAAATATTTTTTTGAGATGAGCAAATATTAATCACTCCTTCAATTTTTTTTTTGAGATGAGCAAAAGTAAGACGTTGATGATTTTGGAATGTGGTTGTCGGCCATCGTGCCCTTGGTTTGTCGCAGGTTTTGGAAACCTCCCGATGCAGGGGAGGTGCTGTCGAAATTTTTAGAGATTATAAAAGATATTCTTGTTAAGGCTTACTATAAATGATGTTGATGTTTACGGTTATTAAGATTTTTAGAGATTATATATGATATTCTTATTTAGGTTTATTACGAACTTTAGAAATTCATATTGGGGGATGAATTTTTCATTGTATTTTGTGAATAGATGAATCGGCAATGGATGTACAACGCGGATAGACGCTCATCTGACTTCATTAATGTCGTTCATCAATTCCTCGACGCGGCAAAGGCTAATTCGACCTCGGGTTTTATATGCTGTCCATGCAAGGTCTGTGAGAATAAGAAGGATTATCACATCTCGAAGAAGGTAGTCCACACACACTTGCTTATGAGTGGTTTCATGCCTAACTATATCTGTTGGACCAAACACGGCGAAGCGGGAATATTCTTTGAAGAAGGTGATGAAGAAGGTGACGACAACATCCCAGAATTTGCACAATATGGTGCCTTTGCAGATGATACAGCAATGGGCGAGGGTCAAGCAGTTGCAGAAGATGAGGATGATGACGCCTTAGGTGGCATGATCCGTGATGAAGAGAAAGACTGCGAAAGTGCGAAAGAGCGCGAGAAGATGAAGCGTTTGTTGGAGGACCACAAAACATTGTTGTACCCAGATTGCAAAGAGGACCAGAAAAAATCACACTAATATATAGTTGTTACGTCTAACTTTATTCTTCTCCACTTTCAGTGTGCCAGACAGGAAGGAGGGACGAATCTATGCGGATACTACGTCTGCTAGTGGATCCATACCTTTGTTTCTCCCAAAAAAGCGACTCAAGAAGAACTCATGGTATGAATTAGATTATTAGTGTATATAGAAATTAGATTATTAGTGTATATGAAAAATAGATTATTAGTGTATATGGAAATTAGATTATTAGTATGGAAATATTAGTGTATATGGAAATTAGATTATTAGTGTATATTGAAATTAGGTTATTAGTGTATATGGAAATTAGGTTATTAGTGTATATGGAAATTAGATTATTAGTGTATATGGAAACAAGATTATTAGTGTATATGGACATTAGATTATTAGTGTATATGGACATTAGATTATTAGTGTATATGAAAATATGATTATTAGTGTATATGGAAACATGATTATTAGTGTATATTTATTATGAATATATTTATTATACTTTGTTATTTCATGTATACTTTGTTAATTCATGTAAACTTTGTTATTTCATGTAAACTTTGTTACTTGGTCAGAAATGATTATTAGTTATTGATTATTGTTTAGAAATGATTATTAGTTATTGTTTTGAAATGATTATTAGTTATTGTTTAGAAATGAATGTGTTAGGAAATTTTATAATTACATGCAAAATTTATTTATTATATAAATGAATGATTATTAGTTACTTGTTTAGAAATGATTACATGCAAAATTTATTTATTATATGAATGAATGTTGTCATTTGTGATTAATGCAGAGGATGTTTTACCATGAAGTGCTCCCAATGAAACAAAAATCAAAAGCTATTGCGGACCAACTATTTGGATTCATTATGGACCAAGTTATAAGTCCACTGGGAGAGTACCACCATGACGGACGCGCTATCGCTCTATTGGACTCTCTTTCCGCTCCTTCTTCCAGTTCTGCTCGTTAATTGTAAATAACTTTTAAATGCTCTAACTTTTGTATTGGCTGATCTCAAATGTTTATATGTGAATGTTCAAGAAAAATGCAATCAAAGTCGGGTCAAAATCAATTGACAATTGCGACGACTTCAATCTTATTGCGTGAAAGATCGTGTACCAAAGGCCGGCCCCCTTTAGTCACGGTGTCGCGGTACCGGTTCCAGAACCGGTACCTATGAGGGTTACGAACCGTGACCGATGGCGAGTTCTCCAGTGTCCGTGTCGCGACGCAAGTAAGCAGGCAAACTGGGACGGCCCCCGAAAGAACCTGTGATGGTTTGCCATAAGGGAGCTACAGCCAGTGACCATGCCCATCAAAAGTTCATGACTAGACAGCCTGTGCTGTGTGCAGCACGTACGCATGCAGTTGGTATCGCTGCACTCACGGTTAGGCCACACTGGAGTAGAGTAGCTGCAGTACTCCACGATGTGGGGGCCGGGAATGGTGATCGATATATCATTCTCCAGCAAGGCGATTTCACTGGTGTGGTAGGTTACCGTGCGCAGGGCGCTGCGGTACGATAGGATCGGAGTCACCACTTGGCCAGTCATCATGAGCGAGCGAGCGAAGGAACAGCCTTCAGCAAACAAGTGCAGTATCTGATGGCCCCGTTTGGTTCTCTAGAATAGGTCTAGTATAGCTACAGTAACGAAGGGAATTTTGCATGCATGGAGTACTAAATGAAGTCTATTTGCAAAACCTCTTCACGGATGAGCGTAACTTTTCGAGACGAATCTAATGAGCCTAATTAATCGATGATTGGCTACAGTGATGCTACAGTAACCATCCTTTAATTATGCTCTAATCATGCGGTCAAAGGCCTCATTAGATTCTTCAGGGTTCCTAGTGCAGAGGTTCTGAAGTTAGTTTTGCAAAATACCTTTATTTAATGAGAACTGCTCCGGTACACCCTTTTCAGAAAATAGCACAAATCTTGACGTAAACAGATTAATTAAACTATAATATTAATTATTTTAATCTTGGGTATCGCCAGGGCCCGGCCCTGCCTAACCAAGCCCAAGTCCTGTCTATGGATTGGAATCGAGTCGTGGCCGCCGCCGGAGGACGCAATGCCCGATCGGATCGATAAGAATAAGATGACCAGATTGGTAGATAGGAGCACATCGACGCCGGAGCAGTCAACGGTTGCTGTCGTTGGAGACCGCTCTGGAAGGTGCCCGTAGGAGCAACCATGAGGTAATTTGCGGCGGCAATCGAACGAAGGGGCTGCGGCAGCTTAGTCGCAGGTGAAGCTCCGTGCCATCGTTCTCAATATCAAAGGAATGACGAACGAGCCTTTTGATCCAATCAAGATCGAGAACGGTGCATCTTTCTCCAGATCGAAGAAATTGATCCAACCGAGCACCCCCGTTCTCAATCCCATCCGTATGAACTCAATTAATCATGGACTGGGCTAGAAAGGGTTGGATAAATGGGTAGGCCCAGGCACGTAAGACCCAATACTAAAATAATTAAATATTATGTTAGAATTAATGTTTACTTCAAGATTCGTGCTATTTTTTGAAAAGGGTGTACCGGAGCAGTTCTCTTATTTAATACCTTTAATTAGTGGTCAAAGTTGTGCTACAGTTCTAGCACTGGAAAACCAAACGAGGCCATGGAATGGAATTACAGTACTGCTGCAGGAGCAGGACTCAGGAATCATGGCGCCGTTCTGTCTGCGCCCTATAATTGAGGGCACAACTGCAGAGCAACACGCGAGATGGATATGGATTTCAGGATTTGGACCCATGATTGAAGGCACCGGGGGGCGCGCGCAACCGATTATTGATCGGACCTTTCGCATCCCAACCGGCGAGAACTGGTGTCTCTGATGCAGATATGCCTGCCAGAAACAGAAACCCCAGGGTAACCCATGGAGCCTGCAACGATCTTCGTCGCTTGCTGTGTCGGCAAACGAGAGCACCCCTGAATCCTGATGTGGATCTATCCATCTATCATTCTATCTACGTACGATTGTACGAGTAGTGAGAGTACGGGACACTATAGCTTGCTCCTTTCTGAGCGATCACTGCAAGTGCAAGCTCTCTCCCATCGAGACTGTTCATCGTGGCCACAGTGGGGTCAGAGCGTGACTGGGACACTGGAGCGAGACATGCCCGTGTTACCACACGGAACGGAACGGGACCGGAACGGAAGGCAACAGCTCGAAGCGCACGGGTCAGGACAGGACGAAAAAGGAACCGAGCTGCGCACATGCCGCCGTTGGTAGCAGATTGGACGCAGTCTCGTCAGTCTGTGTACGATTTCAAGCAGAACAGATCGATTTGAACCTCCTCCGGCGACAGATCACTGGAGGTTTAATTTGTCACCGTATTTTGCGTATTCATTGGTGAGCAGCTACAATGCTACATTGAGATTATGTAGCAAAAAATGAGGTTGACTTGCTGGGTGTTCCTCGAAGATAGTACTGGAAGTAACAACGAGAGTTCCTACTACTTCCTAGCAGTGCCGTTAGTTTTATCCGCAGTCCTGGATGCACGGTCCAGGCCGAGTGAGCATCTGCGCGTGTGCATCCATGGACCACTACGATCATGTGCACGAGCACCCCCAGGACCTGGATCCTGCACACCCGGAGGCGCTCACTGATTGCAATTGCACGATCCATTTCACGATCGAGAGGCGTTTAGTTTAGCGCGCGCCCGCCAAAAGCCGCACAAGCAGGAGTGTTTTTTTCTTCTTAGTACCACAACCACAAGCAGGACTATAGTACTGTATACATCAGCATGGCCATTTTGGAAGGAACTAGAACTACACTATTGAACTGGAGTAGTGTGTGTTTGTTTTTTTAGATCATTCTCAGTGGAAGTTTTATGGAGAGTTTCATAATGCTACATCAGCATTTTTGATGTCTTGCCAAGGAGAGAGAAGGTGAGATGAGAGAGGAGTTCAATCCCCATGACACTCCTCTAGCACAATTACCTAGTTTGCGGTCTTGGAAAACTGTGCAATGAAACTATGCACTAAGACTGGCTTTAGTACATCAGAATGGCCATTTTGGAAGGAACTACACTATTGAACTGGTGTAGTGTGTATATTTTTTTTCCGTCTAGTTATGCGTCTCTCCTACACGATCTTTGCCTCTTTTTTCAGATTCCGAAAGCTGCTTGCATTTGTTCTTTTGCATTAGCGAGAAGCTCCTCGTTGTTAGCATGGCAATAAACAAACCGTTTAGACTTTAGAGTCGCTGATCAACTTAGGATCTGTCTCCCTCGCCGTAAGCTGCATCTACAAGCTACTACTACTACTCGCTTATATATATTGTCATGATTGTTTCGGCTTATAGGTTGTGAAAAGTAGCGATTCAACAGCCTGGAGAGATGGGACTGTAACAATATAGCATGCCAAACTTTATCTCACGACTAATCTGTTAGCATTGTAATGTTCATTATTTCTGAGAAAGAAAAATGGCAGCTGCAATCAGAGCCATGCGGCCACGTCGTTTATCCTAAACATAAAGCTAGTCAGGCTTCCGGGCCAGCGAGCAAAGTTTCCACGACAACCAGCATCCAACAAACCCATCGTTTCTGCCGTCAGCTAGCGCATCTGATCGCTAGCTATGGTGCTGCTGTGCTGCCATATAGGCTTCTATGCAATATTTGTTTGTTGCACGTCCAATCTCATTAAAAAACAGCTCTTTTCCGTTTTTTTCGATCATTGACACGTACAGAAGTGCAGACCAGAAATATCCAACGATAATCTAAACTGAAGAAGCTGTTGCTTGTCCCTGACAGAAACGCTCTGATTTGACGAAATGTTTCTTTCTCACACTGCAGGCGAACAGATCACATGTGCCATCGTGACCGACGGACGGATAGCTGGCTCTTGCGAGTATATATTTTTTTTTTGAAATAAGATGCGAGTATATATATTATCAGAGATTTCATCAGCCATAATATATATACATATATATATCCAGGATTTTGTTCTGACAGTCACGTGCAAGGTTGTTAGTATCGGGATACTAAGTAGTATCGTTTTTTGCCCGATAGTATCGGATCGTAGGATCGTATCGTAGTATCGGGATACTATCAGATTATGCATAATACATATTTTATATAAGATTTGTGATATATTATATACATTGAAGTCAATAATATCTACTTTGACTAATTAAAATGAATGTTTGCAAGTTTAAGTGCTCTAATTGACATTATATTCAACACAGCTTATCTCAAATAATATTTTATTTCCATTTAATTATTAAAAAATAATTTATATCCCATTATTATGTGGTATCGTAGGATCGTAATATCGGGATACTATGAAATTTCATGTAGGATTATGTGGAACTTTTCTGTAGGATCGGGATACTATGAAAATTAAGATACTAGGTAGGATCGGTATCGTTTTGTCTGGATAGGATCGTAGTATCGTAAGATACTACGATACGTATCGGGATACTGACAACAACCATGGTCACGTGTCGTCGTGTCGTCTCTTGGCGCGCCCTCGATCGTCATGCATGCCTCTGAACCAGGCACGTCGATCGATGGAACGCGTCCGTGCGGATGGTCATGGGCAGTGTGGTTGCTGAATTTATCCCCTCTGTACATGGATGGGCACTGCGCTTTGTGCCGGTTGTTGCTGTGATAGCTCGTCAAAGCCGGGGCCGGCCCCTACTGTTTCCTCATGCCCGATCGAGGTCGCCACCGTGACATGCGAAAATTTAGAGGGCGACATTGCCACTTGCTTTTATCGCACAGAATCTTGCAAGATCTCGTGCGCTCTTGTCGCGACTCGATCGTACGCCCCCCCACGCTGCGGATCACGAAACTAAACGAGTTAGGCCTAACCGTGTGATCAAGATTAGGGGCCAGACGATGCATGGGTGATGGATCGATCCTCGCGATAAGCAAACAGTTAGCTGTTGGCAGACGATCAGATCGCACTCAGCGCGAACGAACCATCAGCGTCATGATCGGACTCGCGTACACCATGCGTACCAGTACGTGTCGCGGTACGCGTCCCCCCCAATAATGCAGGCAGGGCAGGACCCCCGCGAAGGCCGCGCCAAAG
>CM014274.1:15497809-15550919 GCA_004135705.1 Alloteropsis semialata
ATTCACGAATCATGTACGTACTGAGATGTATGGCCTAAATACTAGAGAGACAAAAAAACTGTTAGCGTTTTTGGCCAGTTTATTCCAGCTCCTCAAGAACTGTAAAATGTCGGCAACTATTGTGAATTAAATGTTAAGACTTTCGTATAGGAATAATGATGTTAAAACAGTCACTGTCACACTTGCCTTCACATTACCGTAACTCTATCCATGTTGCTTAATGCATATTATTTAAGTAAACTAATGTTTATATAATAATGTGTAAACCGGAGAGATGTCCAAAATGACATGTACTGGGCAGCATGTAACTGTGCCCTACTTCCTGAACTTGATCTGCCTCATGCATGCATGGTAGGCATCTGACGCAAAAAAACAATTACAGGTTCCCATTTCCAAGGGAGCGAGGAGGGCAAGAAAGGGAAGTGGAAGAATTTGACACGATATAATCGTAACTACGGGAGGTCATGAGCGAGTTAACCATCTCCTTCGTACTTTTTCACAAAAAGAGCAGAGCGGCAGCCACATGATTTCCCTTTGTACCCAAGCAAATACTTATCAATCAACCTCGTGCGCTAGTAGCTGATGAGGTCAACAAGCCCAAGGAATTATGCAGGACCTGGCAGTGACTACCAGCTGTGTACAAATCATCAGCAGATCAGCTAGCTAGGGCACGCCACACGCTGTTATCTCAGGTGTAGTTTTGGATAGGATTTGGATCGCTCATGAGTTTGGAAAGCGGCATGCACCTCTAGCTCTAGGAAAGTTCGTTTGTTTTGGACGCGTACTGCAGGCTGCAGTCTAGGGGTTTGTGATCGTTTTGATGTGATGTGAAAGCCATATATACTGGTCTGGTATTAGTGCGTCTCCAATGTATGGACTCAGGCCTGGTCCTTAGATGGGTCCTACATTGATTTGATATCATCTGTTCAATTTGCTACAATGGTTTAGATCCACACTTGCTACATCCTCTACAGTGTGGAGGAGAGCTGCTGTAGCTTTTTCTGGGTGGCGGGAGAGGCAACGAACAGGGGAAAGAGAGAGTGGAGGTGAGAGACAATGAGTTTTTTATTCCATGGGAGCGAGTCCTATACATGGAACCGGATCTTCGTTTTCTTGTTACAGGACCGATGCCACAATGTGCAGAACCAGCAAGAACCGCTATAGGACTGGGTCCTATCTGCACATAGTCACAAACTTGCATAGACCACCATCCAAAGATGCTTTGAAGTTGTAGATTTTGGAAATATTTTGATGATTTTGGTAAAAGGGGAGAGTTTTTTTATTGTTCTTCATAGGTGCTGAATTTGAACTTAACTTTCTTTTCATGAGCTGTTACAAAAAAAAAGTATAGATGCAACGAGATATATATACTTGCCCCATTTGGCAGAACTCCCAAATCCGATTCTCCGCTGAATCCAGCAGAAGCTCTACCAAACTCTTTTTCGGAGAGAAATGATTTTCCGTTGATTCTGTAAAGTGATTCTCTGAAATAAAAAGAGGCTGAAAACTGAAAAAGATAACTTCTCCTGATTATGTTAAGTGATTCTCCATCATGATTTTTGAGTGTTTATGCTAGAGAATCAAAGAGGTTACTTTCAGCCACAGAATCACTTCTATCGGAGAATCAGTTTCTATAGAGAATCAGAATCAGATGAAGTTCTATCAAACACCCCTTGAAGTTATTACATCGAACCAGCTGGTACCTCTTGAAAGGACCATAAAAAAAGCAAATTGGCTTCTCTGTATGACTGTATCCCCAAGCCATGCATAACCAAATAGAACCTCACCACCTAATTTTTATATTGACAAAACATGTCTAATGAAGAATTAAGAAAAGGAAAAAGGGAATGTAACCTCATGACTAGTAGTAGCTGCTCCGTTGGGTCCCACCCCAAAGGTCAGCCTTCTGCCTCCCTATACAAGTCCACCATGGACTGATTGATATGCTCAACGCACACCACGCTGTACCCTTCATATATACTCAGATTCCCCTCCCCCCTTTCCTCCCGGCTCCGCCCCACTTTCTGCCACACCCTCGAGCGAAGCAACAGCACCACAAAGAGACCGAAGAGAGCAGCCACACGGCCGGAGATCCATCCTTCCAATCGATCCATGGCCGACGAGTGGTGGATCAGCACCTCTCACAGGAGCCATGGCACGTCGGCGTGCTCGGCCGCGCCGCCGCTCACGGTCACGGACAGGGTGGCCTGTGGCTGGACTGTGACCTCCCCCACCGCGGCCGCCGAGTCGACGAGCTCCATAACCTTCCAGGACCCCTACAGGAGCTCCACGCATCAGCCTCTGTCTGATGCCGCCTCGTCGCTGGGCGATCCACCCATGGACTGGACGAAGGCCTTCTTGTAAGTTAGCTTCGCCGCCGTCCATCATCCATCCTCCGCATCCATGATCCCATCTGTTTATTGGGTTTATAGCTTCGTTCATATAGAGAGGGGTAGCTAAAGCATCCGATCTTGCATGAGTTTTTAGGAGCGGGAGGAGTGATACCAGCTTCCAAGCCGTGCTCCAAGACGTCGCGGTTCGAGCTCAGCCGGCCGCCGACGAGGGCTCCGCGATGAACAATCCGTTGATCAGGGACATGAGCGCTGGCTTCTTGGTCGACCACCAGGCGCAGCTAGCGCCGTCGCCCTACGACACGGCGCCATCGCCGCAAGCTCTATTCGACGACACGGCGGGGCACAACCACAACATCTCGATGTACGGAGACAGCCAGTCGTCGATCACCTACGACGCCACGGCGTCGATGCAGTTCTCCGACCTGCTGAAGCCCTCGGTGCTGGCGTCTGCGCCGATGCACGGCGGCGGCGCTTCGATGCAGTACTTGACCGGCAGTTACCTGCCTTTCGGCGGCGCGCTGCCGTCGCAGCTTCTCTTGCAGGCCTTGCAGACGAAGCCAAGTAGCCGAAGCTCCAACGCTAACTCTCTGACGGTGAAGGTAAGCCATGCACGCGACTCACGCTCTCGAGTTCATAGCTATCTAGGGTTTCGCCAAGCCACATCCTCAGTTTCTCTTGCACTCCAATTCCGGGCCTTTCCAGGACGCCTGCTCACCGGCGACGAGGAAAAGCGCCCCCGAGTCGCCTGCAACCGCGAAACGGCCGCGGATCGAGGCGCCATCGCCGCTGCCGACTTTTAAGGTGAGGCGTGATCCGAGTAGATTTCTCCTTTTAATCTTTCAGCAGTTCGCCGTGCCTCTTTTTGTTCCTTTTGATGAATGACATTTCCGTGTGAGCATCGACGGACGATGATGACCTTCTTGGAGTCCGGATTGCTAAGAGAAAAAAAAAAGAATCATTTCTCTCTTCCTGCTCGCTTTTGCGCTGCAGGTGAGGAAAGAGAAGCTAGGGGACAGAATCACTGCGCTCCAGCAACTAGTCTCGCCTTTTGGAAAGGTACTAGTTCTTTCTGCTCTGCGTCGTCAATTTCAATTCCTTCTCGTCCCAATTAACAGCTACCTAGGAGAACAAGCGATGCTAGAACTCATCTTGGATAATGACCTGACGCATCATCTTATGGTTACGGTCATACATATGCTTCAGACTGATACCGCATCGGTTCTTCACGAGGCCATCGAATACATCAAATTCCTTCACGATCAAGTTTCTGTGAGTGCCCAAAATGCCATCCCGGCCCAATCTTAAAATCACGTGCTATTACTCGAAACTTTTTTTGTTTATATTCGCAAAATTTAGCTAATCCCTGTCATATCTTTTGCATATATGCTACCTGCAGTCACTGAGCTCTCCCTACTTGAAAAATGGGATCCCCCTGCAACAATTCCATCAGAAGGTATAGTCTCAACTTTTGATTCCCAGTTCCTTCAAAATTTATCCGTCACTGTTTACACTATTCCTCGATATATAGCTCGATTGCATATATGCTCATAGCATTTGTTTTGCTTCTCACCTAGGGCTCCGAGGACGGCAAGGATAACGGTGACACGAAGAAGGATCTGCGCAGCCGGGGCCTGTGCCTTGTCCCGGTGGCGAGCACGTACACGGTGGCGGCCGAGACAGTGCCGGAGTTCTGGCACCCTACATTTGGAGGCACATTCCGGTAGAGATACACAGCTAGTGTAGATGGCATGCATGGGTACAGGGTATATACACACGTGCTAACATCAACGTGTGCCTGTCCATGAATTACAAACAAACCCACAGAGTGTTGGAACTAAAGCAAAGCAGCATGTGTATTCTGAACAAACTAAGTTTTGTACAGATGGGGATCCACCAATTTTTATTAGCTATTAACCTGCTATAGCTATCCTCTGAGACGAAAAGCAAAGGAGTTGTGCTATCGGCCAAGCAATCGAAGAATGTTTTGAAAAGGAAAAAAAGGGATATGATGATAGGTGTTGCTGGTGGTGTGGTCTTCTACGACAGGCCAACGTAAGTGTATATAGCATGCTGGATCAGGTGCTAAAGAGAATGATGAACTGAGGCCGTGTATGGGGCATATATACTCATATATATATAAACATGCAACTTTGCAAGCGAATAATGAATGGCAGCTATATATATAATTATATTTATATATAATTAGCATCGTAGTATGAACAGGTTGGCGTTGGAAGGGAAAGTTGGGGGCAGGTGCCAACTTTTGATAGGAAAAGCAGGAGGGATTATTGCAGGGGGCTGACAACAGTCATGGCAGGATGCACAATGATGTTAATCTCACATATGCTCCCATAACTGAAAGTACCACGCGCTCCAAAAGGATAAGGACCAAATCGACAAGTTTACTTAATTTGTCAAGTGTTTTCATCAAAGGTTCACATCCCCAAATTCAATTTGTTTTCGATCTAGTAGTAGAATATTTTGTTAACAAATTAAAAATTCGGCTGCAAACATAACGGGTGTATAATTAATTCACTACCATTCAGGATTAAAGATCTACTACACCTTGTGCTGTATATGTTCACTACTTAAATTCTGAGAAAAGAGATTCATGATTCATGACCCTTTGCCACATAGTAGCACTTATATATAGAACAGTACTAGCGAAGTATAAGTCGATTCCTGGTGTCAGTAATTCAGTATCAGGTTCGACCAAGCTACCGTACTACGTACCAGGCCTTCAACCCTAGGTCTAGACCCTAAATTTATGCTACTAAGATATGAAAACCCAAATTGAGCAGCGCCATCCTGGAGGAGTTTGTATAAGATCGATTACTTATGACGAGGAGCTAGGTCCCCTAAATATATATAGTTGAGATTTTAAGAAAAGAACAAAACTTTTTGTGCCAATCGCACCCTTTGAATCTCATCATATCACTTATTATTTCTATAAATGATGTATAAATATTTTTTCGTTTTATATTGTACACGTACGGTAAGATCACTACATATTTTTTTTCTCAGGGACTCAACCGGTAGATTTTAAAATTGATCAAAATCACTATAGGCGACGCCGGCAATGCAAGCACATCTCCATCCGGAGGTATAATATAGGAGTTGTGAGTTGAATAAAACTATTTTTTGATCTTGGTGTTGTGTTAGTTGTGTGGACTGCCCAGGCAATTTTGCTTGTTTTTGTACCCATTGTTTGAAGCAGATCTAGTAAGTGCAATCCTTCCTTACGTAGTTACGTACATAACCTAGCTAGCTAGCACTGTGTGTTGTGTGAACCAACTACCAAGAGCCTGATGTGTAAATTGTGTATCATAGCTTCCCAAATATTCCTGCACGCCGCAGCTATGGGTAACCGACTATAGCAAGCTACTGCTCCGGCTTTCGCACAGTTCTTCTTTCTATGAGAAACCCTGTAGCTAGCAAAGGCAACGGCGAGCTAGTGCACTGCACATGTGATGAAGGGGGGCCTCTCCCTCGCTCTGTTGTTCAGGTGATGACCGGGATCCGGGCCTGCTCTGGCCGCCTGCAGGCCGCCGGCCTGTGCGCAAAGCGCACGGCCGTTCGCTGCAAAAGCCTGCGCCCATGGTGCGCGCGCGTGCACGCGTCGGGCCGGGAACGACGCCGACGCCGGCCACCCTCGCCCCACCGCCGGCGGCCAGCCGGCCGCCAGCCGGTAGCCCATCCATCCACCAACACATGAGCCAATCCATGGAGTTCCGCTCGCTTCAGTGCTTCGATCGCCGGGCACGGGTGGTCTACGTGGCAGAATCTAGTTAGATTAATCCGCCGCCGCCTCCTCCTTGATCACGTAGTTAGTGCGTAAACGCATCATTAGCGAATGCGTCGTATGGGAGAGGGCAAGCGGCGGAGCCACGGACCGCAAGGAGCACTCGAGTACATCTAGACATGTAGAGCAGGATGAGGATGGAAAAGGCATTTCGGCGATCTCACCACAGCGTCAGTATGAGGTCACTGTCACTTGGATAGTTGGATGGATGAGGGCGCACTGGTTGGCACTGGCAGTTGTCGCAAGGAAATATAAAAGCCCAACAAGATTTCTGCCAGAGACCGGCACAAGCCCAGCAAAGTTTCGGCCTGCCTACCAGGCCTGGTACCTCTCACAGGCCGGGTCTGGGTCTAAAATGCTCGAGGGGCTACGCAAGCAGGCCGGGCTTTGGCGTATCCGTTTCCAACCTGAAAAAGAGGCCTGGAGATCTGTTCTGTGTTCACTCTTCAGTGTCTAGTTCAATCTGCGTCCACCGAGATTTCCATCATTCTAGTAACTTCTAAGCATTTGCATTTCGTATCGAAGAACCGCGACATCTTACAATGAACTTATTAACCTTGGCTGCAATTCAGGGCTAGCTTAGGCCAGTCTCAACGGAGAGTTTCATTAGAGTTTCATGGCATTAAATTTCAATGCCACATCAGCAAAATTGTTGACTTGGCAAAGTAATTAATAGAATGAGTTTCATCAGATGAGAGAGGAGTTTCATCCCCATGAAACTTATCTGGCACAGTTACATAGTTCTCAGTCTAGGTAACTGTGCAATAAAACTCCCCATTAAGACTGGTCTTAGGCCAGTAGTTGGCCAAACACAGGACATTACATATCGACCAGATGGAACATGGAAGCTTTTACTTGAGCAATCGTCGATATTTATGAGACGAGAAGCACAATCAATAGTCCACAACTCCAGATTACAACCAAGTCACCAGATTAAAACCATATCATACGGCAAGGAGATGCCCACATAAGCATCCAGGCACTACGAGAGAACAGACCAAGCTATTGTCGGTATGGGGGAGCTGTAATAAATCTTTAAAACTTCACGGTATGAGCCAAATTGCAGAGAGATCAAGCAGACCCCTTGAGCTTCTTCGCGATGCCTGCGAAGTACTTCCCCTGGTGGAAGGCGTGCTCCAGCTCCACCTCACTTGGCCACCTGGAGCCATCGGCGGCGAACGTGCCGGTGCCGTAGGGGCTACCACCCTGAACCTGGTCCATGCCAAACAGCTTGGCGCCGAAAGTGTAGCCCACCGGCACAAACACCATGCCGTGGTGAGTCAACTGAGTTATAGCTGTCAGCCTGAAATGAGAGAACAAAAAAAAAGGTTGCTACATGATAACCCATGATGTTTGGATATCAGGTATGGTCCTTGTCTAAAGCTGAGGAATGGTACTTACGGTGTAGTCTCTTGGCCCCCTCCCTGGGTTCCGGTGCTGAAGAAGATGCCAGCGGGCTTGCCAGCAAGGCTCTGCTCCCTCCACAGACCACCAGTGGCATCAAAAAACGCCTTCATTTGCGCCGCCATCATGCCAAACCTTGTCGGGAACCCGAAAAGGATTCCATCAGCCTCAGCAAGCTCTTGCGGTGTGATAATCGGCACGTCTGGCTTAGGCGGTGCGCCCATCTTACCAAGCACTTCCTCAGGGAGTGTCTCAGGGACCTTTCAGATAACAAGTTGAGGCAATAACAGCATACAAGTATCAGCAATTCTAGTCAAAATTTGCATTCACAACTGTTAGAGCATTCCAAACACCTTGTGTACTAGTCTTGGGGCACTTAATTCTGAAAAGTGTGCAAATGCCTATTGATGTTCAGTGCTTACCTGCCATATTTTCGCCTCAACACCTTCAACAGATGCGGCACCTTTCTTGATCTCTTCAGCTAGTTTACCAACATGTCCATAAGTGGAATAATACCTGTTGGATAATTGATAAATTGTTTAAAAAGTTCTGCTCCAAGTACTCACGTAGCAAAATGTATTAGTCTTTTTTCTGAGTTCCAACCGACATAATTACTAACGTTGCTTGCTCTCCATTTTACCACCACAACCCATGCCCATATGTTACTAATTTATGTTTAATACTATGCAGAAAGAATACTTTGAGAGGACGAACAAATCCATCAATAAATATATATGGCAGTGCCTATGCTCTGGTTTCCTTTTGAACACAGCCTATGTTCGGACACTCATTCACCCTCATACTTGATACTGACACTTCGTTTCCTTGCCTTAGTTTTCAAGTGATGACAGAACCAATCCTACATAGAGAATAGAATATGTGCAACCAAACCAGAGTTTAAAAATACATTATTTTTACGCTGACTAGTGACATGAAAAGGAAAAGAAATGTTAGTATATCTTCTTAGCTACGCATATCATTTTCAGCTTTATTTTCTTCTAGAAAAGATGCCCAACATACAGTGGCCCACAAAAAAGTAATCACAAGCAAGAATCTTGGGGAAGCCCTACTTCTAGAAGAACTTTATACATATATTGCTAAGCTTATGTATAGGCGCAGCTGTGCATTCAATTTATATCCAAATGTTTCAGCTCTTCAGAATTGCTGAGCATTCATTTTTGAAGTTAGAAAGCCTATAAAGAGGACCACTGGACCAGCAAATCATATATGTTGCTCAAAACTTTGATTACAATTGACTGTTTTATAACTGTGAGCTGGCTGCTTAACTAATTAATTAACAACTCAGCTGAACAAAATGAGACATGACACAGGGAAAAAGAATCAGTCTTGTTATTGCAAAATTGCTGGCAATAACAACTGACCTTCATTAATCAAATACCAAGGGCTGAAGTCAACAGTTAATTTGATGGGTCCAAATGGTCATACATTTGTACTATTCCTGTTAAATTTCACCATGTAACTTGATCAAGAATTGATCAACTACTCTCACAAAAGCATATATGACTGGAATTTAATTGTCTTGAGTGGTTTTTTTTTCATATAGAATCACCTAAGAGGTTAAAAGACATGGAGGAAAAAAAAGGTCAGAATGGATGGTGAAGCACGGAAAGCAGCAGGAGCTAGCAGTCTAGCACATATGAAAGTGCTATTTAACGGTAACAGGACTTTGTGGTAGGGAACCCACATCACAAAAAGGAGGGATCCACCCTCTCAAAAGAAAAGGGCGCATCCACATAAATCACATTTTAACAAAAAGAAAGGTACAGTCATTTCGTTTGATTTGTCACAAAAGGTTGCACATAAACACAATGGAGGTGACACCCAAGTTTCACAACATTTTTATGCATATAGCAGAACATAGACACTCGCACCTTAACTTAAGGCTAGGTCATTAGGCAAGAATTTTATATGTTCTAGCTGCCACAGACTACAGGGTTTCATCAACACTGTCAACTGTTTCATAGAAAAAACAATAATGGATCACTTCTAGATCAATGAAATGCAATCAGCTGGATGTGCTATGTGGGAGCTGATGATATTTTGAGTAGTACCCAATTATTCGTGTAAACATAACTAGCAAAATATCAATATCATTATGTTGAAGAAAACGATGACTATGCATCTTTAATAGTGCTTATGAAAATGCAAGGATTTTATTTTTCAGTGGTCTTGGTAAAGTGAATTTTCCAGATGCATCCACACTACAGAGGACGTGAGGTGCTAACCTAATAATGGCGCTAATTTCTTTTCATGGCCAATCAGCAAGGCTGAAAAAATCGGACCTCCGGTACATAAAAAAGTAAGAAAGGATGGGCACGATTAGCGCCGGAGCCCACCACTATTTGGCCCCATTAAGGAGGCATCAATTCCGTCAAGGCCCGAAACCTACCGTCATGATTGAGACCCAGAGTCCTGTGGCCGAAAATAAACACCGGAGCACTACAAGTCCAATTTCTTCCTCCGACTTCTTCAGTAAGCCTAGTAGAATCATCAGTGTGTTCCGGCTAGAACGAACTAAGCTTAGTTTCTCGATTTTATTCCCGAACGAAGCGGTCGGAATTGGAGGCATGCTACATCTGAATTCCCGAGATTGACGATTTCTCTCGAGAATCCTACCCGCAAAACTAAAACTCCGAAAACATCTAAGCAATTCGAATATAATCTTAAAACTGAACAATCAAGAACAAGAGCACGCGCAGTACTGGTAGATACACAGGACAGGACCAAGGAAACGAACTCAAATCGGATGTTTTCTCGGCAAGCGAGAAATTTCAGGAGGGCGGAGGACCGAAAGCAGATAACCGAGAAATTCCGAGAGAAACTGAAGGGGAGGCTTTGGTGCTTACACGACGTAGACCTTGACCGCCATTGGAGAGGGATCGGAGGTCCTGGGACCGGACGGAGATCTGGGTGGGCGGGGGCTGTGTGGAGTGAATCGGCGCTTCTTGGTGTCAGTTTCGGAGTAGTGGAGAGAGAGTATTTATAGGCAGTGATGGCCGATGGCGTTGGTGCTGCTCTGGTTTGACCTCCAAATGGCAGTCAAAATTTCTTTTTCTTTTATTTATTTTTATTTTCTAAATTTATTTGTCCCGTTTCCTCGCCGTTTTCCCCTCTTCTCGTCCACACGAGATTTTTCCAGCTGGTTTTCGTGTCGAATGTGCTGGTCTTTTCCTGCTTTTTTCAATGGATCTCGTCTTTTATTTGTTTTACAAAAATGGGTCTCGTCTGGTCCGGTAATTGGACTACAAATACGGGGGCGTATATCTCACAGAAGACAAACAGACCAAATTTCACGTCAGTGGGGGTCTTTGGCTGTGTGTTCTGACTTCTGGCTGTCGGCATTTGTTCTAAGAGATTCTATACACACTTCTTTTTCTGGCTGAAACTATACAACTTTGTTCATACAGGCAGCAACACTGAATTACTGATACAGCCCTCGCATGGAATTAATAAGCGAAACTATATATGACCCTGAAATGTTTCTCCTGGAAAGGAAAATCAAGGCTGATCTCAGCAAGCAAAAAAAAAAATCCATCACCACAAATCTTTAGGCAAAAAATAAAACGAGCTTAAAAATAATGGACAAAATTAAATAACTGCTCTCACAGCCATTAGGATACGACGGGGGAGAAGAACACGTCAAATGTGGCAATGCATGGATGAACACAAGCGAAGCAACCTATAGCCACCTACCGGGGCCGCATCTGCCAACCCCTAAGCATCAGAAAGACAGTGAATTCAAGTCAAAAAAGATCTGGCACAGTGGATCTCATTAGCTGGTTGCCATTTTGCTCGTCCTGTTCCTGTACATGCCACCGTATGCAACCAATTGCCAAGCCGTCCTCGTTTCAATCGCGTGCGTATGGGACAGCAATGCATGACGACTCTGGGGCTTCTCATTTATACGTATCACAGGAACGTAGCGTAGCAGCCAGTCCATGGCCGAGACCTTCTTCCTGGTCACTGTCTCGTGTACAATTTTTCGTGAGCATGTGAGTCACACGGATTGCTTGTTAGACCGGGAAGAGTATTTGGCGGGGATTAATTAGTAATTTTTATATCTTATCTGAATTGGAACTCAATAATTTCGATGGATGTCATGGATGCAGGCCTGCAGTTGCTGCCGTCAGTGTGTAGTCTGGCTGATGCAAACAAGTTTGTGGTGGGTTTGAGCCTGAGAATTTTTGCCGTATGCTTTACGTCCATTCAATTTAATAATTCATGCAAACTGTGCCCAGAACTAGAGATCGCTTGAGGAAATGATCAGATCCAACGTCCTGCTGCCGATTTCAGCTACAGAGGTGCTTACCTTTTGGTCTGATGGAAAAACAAAAACAGATGAAGTCCACTGATGAAAACGAATAGGGAGAGTATTAACAACACCAGTACACCACGCACGGCAACTTGCGTAGGACGACAAACAGATACAGATACATTGAACCAGGACACAGTACTGCCTCCAGAAATTTTTATGAATATTAGGCCTTGTTTAGTTCTTGTAACTTTTTAAACTTTGAAGCATTAAGAAGCGTGTGTCAAAGTTTGTAAAATAAGTTGAAGGGGGTGTTTAGTTGAAAGTTACATTGGGAAACGTAAAAGTAGAGAGGGGCACGTTTTCAATGCGTTACTTTTGTAACTTTTCAAACTACTTGAAGCAGTTGTTTAGTTCAAAAGTTGCAACTTTTCAAACTCGTTGAAGAAGTTGAAGCAACTAAACAAGGGCCCCGTTTAGATTCACAAGAAATTTTACGAAAATTAAACTAAATCGAAGATTAGGAGAACTAAATAAGATAAGTATAAAACTAATTACATGGATGGACGGAAAATCGCGAGATGAATCTGTTAAGTCTAATTAATCCGTCATTAGAGATTGTTTATTGTAGCACGACGTTGTCTAATCATGACCTAATTAGGCTCATTAGATTCGTCTCGTAAAGTTACCCGGGTTGTGAAATGGGTTTTGTCAGTTATCCACATGTAATACTCCAAATTAGTATTCAAACATTCAAATTTCGTGGAACTAACCAAGGCCAAGGCCTTACTGGAGTAGTATATTCTTGGCTGATCCAGATTCACAGCTTCACACGTGGTTGAAGAATTTTTTGCTCTGGGTCCAATGCAAAGCTGCAACTTGCGAACCCAAGAGGCTCTCTCCATCGATCCCAAGCCGCGTCCTGATCTCGTGCCGCTAATGTATCGGAGGAGTTTGCTGATTTCGGGAAAAATGCTCGGCGACGTTTGCTTCTGCTGGCGCAGGCATCAGACGCGGATCACAGTTGAAAGTTGGTGAGAACGCGATGGATCCTGGAAAAACACCGACCCTTCCTTCCGAATGACACTGACGCCCAGCCTGCTTGTCGTTCTTGCAGTTGCAGTTGGCCGGCCCCGAGGCTTTCAGCTCGCCGCCGGGCGTCACCGAAGGAGAAATCAGAGACGGCAGAAGGCGCACGGAGAGTTCAGGATCCTTATCCTCGACAACCGATCGATGATCCGCATTGACGACGGCATGCCGTAATCAGACGATGCCTTCTGGCTGAAAAGATCCTGCCTGTCTGTCTGTACTGGACATGGCTGGATCCGGATGATTCTTTAAAGGATTTATTTATGCAGGCAGGGTATGGTTCTGAAGAGAGAAGAATCAATGCACGAGCTGGAGGTGTGGAGGCAACTACGTCGTATAGCTACCGGCGCCCTCGTTGGCAGCTTCCCCAAACGAGCGGTTGCAGATGAGGTAAGCACAGCGGCAGCCTGACGAGCGGGCGCCGGGCGGTCACCACAGCAGGCCCGCCCCCGCGCGTCGGACGGAGCAGACGGCATCCATCGCCATCATGACCTGCATACAGAGAGTGACGCCCGGAAGAGAGCGAGAGAGAGATCTGGCTTTGGGGCTTTGGGCCCAACCGTCGAAGGCCCACCCGGCCGGCCCGGGCGTCGTCGGAAACGCCACCAACCAACCAAGGGAGACGAGACGATCGGAGACTCTCATGTCCGTGTCATGATCCAAGACCCATCGAGCCGCTGTTTACTGCACACTGATGGGTGAGATTGCCCCGCGTCGCATGCAATACACGCTCCGCGAAAACGCCACGCGAGCTACCTGTTCTGATACGTTCCATTGATCGATCTATCCGTGCCTTCGAGCTCGTGGTGGCCCTGCCTGGACCACGCCGTTACGCCGTAGGACGAGCCTGGCCCTGGCCGGACGGCGTCAATTCGCCTGCGCTATAAATGCTCGTTCGAACATCGATCGATCGATCCCGCCAAAAGTGACGAGGCCAGCCTGCGAGCAGAGCATGGGGTCGGATTGGTGGCATCGACCCCTGCCTCCGGCCGTCGACGTCGTGACGGCGAATAAAGCGGGGTCGAAGGGAGGGAGAGTGGGCTGCTGATGCTTGATGGTGCCCGGCGAGTCCAGGGTGATCTCGTGCGAGGAGCAGCGCGGATCGCGGGCATTTTTTCCTGCCGGGCTAGCACCGATCGAGAGAGGAAGCGTGGGGGCCGCGGGGGGATCAGGCGCCACGCCATGGCTTAATCCTCACGCACGGCTGTCGCGACTCGCGACGGGAATCATTGGACTTGGGAGGCACGCGGTTTCCGTTACCGACAATATAGTTGGGCATCGTGTACACATCTGCAGTAATCGAGATGCTCGATGCTGATTAGATTACACCCAGTCCGATTAGCGCGCCATGCGCTATACGTCCTTTAGTAAATAGTTAAATGTGTAGTTTTTCAAATTTAGCGTGCCATATGTCATCGCTGATGCCTCCATTGTTGTGCAAGCCATAGCCGATATTGGTGCTCAAAGGGATGGCGTCGCTGCATCTGAAACTGGAGGGATCTTAATGTGGAGTCATGCTCCTTGGTTGCGAGACAACGTTGTTGCTGCGTCCAATAGAAGCACGGATCGGAGGATGATGACGCTGGTGTCGGCGTTTGGGGTCGGCATGATGCATGGAAGTGGCGGTGTTGTTATTCCTTGGTGGAGGGGAAGACTGAAGAGGATGACGATCGTTAGTGGTGAAGCCAGAAATTGGATGAGGGAAACAAAGTGTAGCAAATTGTTCGGGAGTCAAATTCAAGATTTTTCATGCATATATATGGTGAAAGTTTTTTTTGTGCCGTAAATATATGGTGAAAGTTTGTGTATTCATAGGGTGCATTGAACATGAGGGGGGGGGGGGGGGGGGGGGGGGGGGGGCATTCCTCCCTCCCCAATCCTCATATGAACGGGGCGGCGTCAGGGTTCCAAATTTCAGCCGATTTCCACCGAATTTCGTTGAATTCCGGTTCTATTGGTGGGGTTCAGTAAATAGTTCTACCGGTGATTTTTCATCCGAAGTTCAGTTTGATTTTTAAATTTCAATTAAATTTTGTTGAAATTTCAAAAATACCAGCTGAAATTTTGTATATCGGTTTTACTGGGCCTCTCCGAAATTTTTTTGCAATCCGAAATCATGAACATTGGGCAGCGTCCACTACAGTGATTATGGAATCGTCGTCCACGTCCCCGGCGAGCGAAGTAGCCACAAAGAGGGAACAGAGCAGGGCGCGGGGAGGAGGCTAAGAATCTTCACGACGAACTCAATGATTCACGGCTTCACGCACAAAAAGAAGCGAACGAGAAAAGCCACAATGGCATCGTTATATAGATTGATGGGTGAATGTTAGCATGTTGTCCTAAACTTTCAAATCCATACCTTCGGTTGGTGGAGGCCAGGGGGTCTCTCCCCCTTGCGGAGTTCTTCCTCCTAATCCAATTCGAGAAGTCGAGAGTGAAAGTGCTAATAACATGTAAAAAATCGATGAGAATAACAGTTTTATTTGGATAAAATAATTTTTTGTATTGTTTAATGAATAAAGATCCTAACTACTATCTTCGAAAAAGCTAATGAATGAAGGTCCTAACATGTCCAAGGGGCATCAACTCGCCGGTTTGGGAAGGATTGGTGTTATGTTTAAATCACGCGTCCTCTCGGTGTGAGGGTACCTGACACGTCCTCATCCATGTGCTAACACGTGGTGAACTAATTGATCACCAAACTAATTATTTTTAACAGTCTCTATTCACCGTCGCTGCCCTGCCTCCACCGCCTGCAAGTTAGTACCTCCCAGTCTCCCACCACCGTGGCCACTCGCTATCACTTCGGTCGACAACCCTCGCGGTCATCTCTCTGCACTCTGCAGTCGTTGATACCGACATAGGTAAATCTCTAACCCTAAACGTCAATCCATAATTTCTTTCTAGCATTGCACTTTGTTTTTTACAGAATAAGAAAATCCTAATGTACATGGTTTCCTTGAAAAAAGATATGATTCGTGAGTGTAGGATTGGACGTGGGCTGACGAATGGTGGCAGGCCCGAAGTTTGTGGAGCCGCCGTATACAGAATTTTTTTTTAATTTTTTTTACGATTTTTCAAAAACAACTCCTGGGTGGCAGATTTTGCAAATCTGTCACCCAACCGCCGTATCATACGGCTACCGCCAAATGATACAGCGGTAAGCAGCTGTAACCGCCGTATCAAACGGCGGTTAGCTGAACCGCCGTTTGAACCGCCGGTTTGACCGTTTGAACCGGCGGTTTGATTTAAAACTATTTTTTTTCTCAACCTAACCGCCAGTTCAAACGGCGGTAGGGGACGGGCACTGGGCCCAGAGGACCTAACCGCCGAATCACTCGGCGGTTAGTTCCGTGCGCCCCCTAACCGCCAAATGATTCGGCGGTTAGGTCCTCACATCCCACAATTCAGTAGAAAATGTCATTATAAATCAGAAAAAAGAAAAACTAATGGAAGATCTGACATCAATTCTGAGCATAACAAAGATGGAGGACTGGATGATGCCAAGTACCTAAGTGACCTGAGCTCCGGTGATGAGGAAAACAGAGATTATACAGACCAGGATGGTGGCTCTGCTGATAGTGACCAAACACTCATGCCATCATAATATTTCCGCACATCGTTTTATCTTGCACAATGCCACATTTCTTTCAAATGTTTGCTCACCTTTGATAGCAAATATGCCAGGAAATACTTCCAGTTAACAAAAACCTTAAGGATGACGATGGATGGATTATAGTAACTTCCAAGAAGCTAGCAGATTGGTGGATAACAAATGGGTCTCTTGTACTCATGTTTTTCTTAATTAAGTACCCCGGCATTCATTTGCAATGTATAAAAAATTACATCACAGAAACGATATGGTGAACACACACCTCACATCCTTAGCCTAAACAATCTAATAGAAGTTGCAATGGCATGTGCAGCACACCAAAAACATAATCAGTTGCTGTTACTAGAACAAACATGCCTTAGGGGAAAGTAGGTTGCCGGGTGTGGAACTAACGCTCTACTGAGTACAACGGGGATATTTCCCCTTCCTGCTGGATTCTGGTGCAGCTTCCTTTGCACGGCGTGCGGCCTCTCTGTTGCGCTCACGATCGGCTTCACGTGCTTCGGCCTCCTGACGCTCCACCTCCTTCATCCTGTTACTTCATTGCCAGAACTCTCTTGCCGAAACTAAATGTTGCGCTTCTTGATGACGCAGGCGAGACTCCCGAGCTTGAAATTCTCCCTCCCTGAGCTTAAGTGCCGCCTCACGCTTAACAAGGTCTTTCTCAAGGCGAGAAAGACGTTCGGCCTCACGTGCTTGTTCTAGTCTAGCAGAGTACTGCTCTTTGCTCTCAATTGGTGATGGTACTCCTTGACTGGGTAGAGCATTCTTGTCGATCCACTGGAAGAAACTACAAGCCTGCATGTGGACGGCTTGGTCATTTAGATACACTAACAACAAAAATATGCATTAGCATTGCAACGAACCTTGAAATCATCATCAATGTCAGGACATCTGAAGAACCTAGCACCCCACTTGGACTTGTTTGAAGAATCAGTACAGACTTGCAACCAGCATCGGAACCCGCAGTGGCATTTTGGCCGCTCTTCCCATGTCGGCACACCTTTTGGGTCATCTCTCCACGATGACATTGGTACGATCTATATTGACAATGAGTCGTGGGATGGATGAGTTGTGTATCAAACTTGTGCAATATAAAGAGCGCACCGGCCTACAGCCATATACTCAGAGGAAGGAGAGGTGGTGGGCCATTGAATCCGTGGCTCGCATGAGTGTGTTTGTTGCTGTCACTCAGAGGAAGCACACCCTGTACTGGACTTATGTTTGTGTTCTGTTGGTTTGAGTTATATAGAATCTTACACAACAGATAGTGGTGGCAGTGGAATCCAAAGTGCGTACAGTGCAAAGAATCAAAAGTCTATTGTATTCTTCCCCATAATGCTCTTTTATATCTGTATCTTCGCCATCTTCTCCCCCCAGAATCAATGTATTCCTCAAAATCTGAATCGGCTGAATCAAAAGTATCAGATGCACCATTTGAGTTCAAGTTTTCATCAACACCATCTACTAACAAAGCTGTATTTGAACGATCTTCCGCTTTATGACATCTCTTCCTTGGACTGAAAAATCGTATTCAATGGCCCACACCATGTCCTTGCTGAGTGACTGCAAAAACACACCTCACGGATTCAATGGCCCACACCATGTCCTTGCTGAGTGACTGCAAAAACACACCACACGGATTCAATGGCCCACACCATGTCCTTCTTGAGTGACTGCAAAAACACACCACACGGATCCAATGGCCCACACCATGTCCTTCCTGAGTGACTGCAAAAACACACCACACGGATCCAATGGCCCACACCATGTCCTTGCTGAGTGACTGCAAAAACACACCACACGGATTCAATGGCCCACACCATGTCCTTCTTGAGTGACTGCAAAAACACACCACGCGGATCCAATGGCCCACACCATGTCCTTCCTGAGTGACTGCAACAACACACCACACGGATCCAATGGCCCACACCATGTCCTTCCTGAGTGACTGCAAAAACACACCACACGGATCCATTGGCCCGGTGGCCTATTAATATCGCGCTCATTCGTCCCCTTCAACCCACATCACAAAAACCAAAATGGCAACCGACGACGACTTAGGGCCAACCATCTATACTGAACTTCCTCCAGAGTTTGCAGAATATTTTCCAATCGAATCCAAGAGCGATTTCGGCCCGCAGCGTAGCCTCCGACCTTATGAGCGCAGAAAGTCGGTGCAGTGGCCAAGATGTATGCACGGTGAGTACTGTGTTGTGCAGGTTCAGCATTCAGCTTCGGAGGGCGGACGGCGATTCTGGCGATGCCCTAGGGGATATGTAAGTCATAACCCTGGATTTGTATGTTTCCATCCACATTTGTCATCCTAATCGTTTTTCTACAACGTTTAGAGCTCGTTGGCTCCCGACGGCTGTGGATTCGCAAGGTGGGTGGATCCCCCACCAATTCAGGCATATGAAGAGTACATCGCCTACCTCCACCTCGTCATCGATGAGCTACAGCAAGAGGTGGACAACACTAGACTCCTTGAAGATGACGTTCCTGATGATTCTGAGGAGGGCAGTGCACCAAGCTTTGCGCCACCAGTTTGTTATGACCCTAACTGTCGGTGCTCATGCCACCTAAACAGTAGCCAACCACCACCACCAGCGCCACCGACCGAGCCTCGCCCTAAGTACTACTTTCCCTCGCAGCACTCGGGTGGATCTCTCTTCTCTTTCGAGCAGTAGAACTGGACGCATCGTCGAAGCGTCAATTTAATTTCCCTAAGGCATGTTAGGATTAGTAACGGCGCATGTTTAGGTTAGAAAGGTGTGCCGTACATGCCATTGCAAGGTCAAGCTATGTATCTTAGTGCTACTTTAGTCAAGTTAAATGCAGGTCGAGGTTTAATATTATTATTTTTAAGCTCGTAATATTGTGTTTGACTCTGCATTGTTCTTATTTTTAAGTTCATAATATTGTGAGACCGAATGCACAGTAAATTTAATACATATCACTACATTCAATTGCCTTGGCTTTCATTGAATTTAAATTGCATGACAGAAAAGATCATGGTGCGCCATTAACCTTTGACCTACACAATCTATTACATTTTGCATTGGCACGTGACGCGACACGATTAACATGACTCGTCCTAAACCTAACATGCCTTAGGGAATTTAGATAGCCTGGCAGATAACTTCAGGGACCTCGTGAATCCCTCTTCTCACGAAATTCCTTCCTAATTTCTTCAATCTCCTCCCTGAATTGCTCTCCGGCAAGTCTGTTAGCTTCAGCCCTTTGTGCCGCCTGTCGTCCCTCCTCGGCTCTCATCTTCATCTCGTCCTAGCGCATCTGGTCCTTCCAGCTGATGGAGTCGTCGATCCATTTGGTGAAGTGACATGCCCTGGTGTCCGGTGTAGCGGTCCTTCTGCCTCCCTGTGTCAATTCGTAAAAAAACGACAACAATGTTAGTATTTCAAACAATCAACAGTTCTTATTCTTTGAGGTCATTACCTGCGAACTGTGGGTTATCTCATGGATCCTCTAGCAACACTAGTACCTCCTCCCATATGTGCCTTCTTCGAATGAGATAGCCATCCCGCTGTTCATGCCACAATAGCATTCGGGTGGAATCTCATCCTTTGGCCTCTGGTTCGCGGCAAGGATTGATCTGTCTGGATCATTGCGCGGAGCTCCCTCCATGGCTTCCATCTTTCGGCGCAGATGCATGAACCCATCTTGCCTCCTATACCTAGACCCTCTCCCACTCTGGTCAGCCATTTTGGTTTTTGTGATGTGGGTTGAAGGGACGAATGAGCGTGATATTAATAGGCCACCAAGTACCCCACCCCAGCCAGTGGGCCAATGGATCCGTGTGGTGTGTTTTTGCAGTCACTCAGGAAGGACATGGTGTGGGCCATTGAATCCGTGAGGTGTGTTTGTTGCAGTCACTCAGGAAGGAGATGTTGTGGGTCATTGAATCCGTGGGATGTGTTTGTTGCAGTCAGTCAGAAAAAACAGAATATCTATTAAGAAAAAAATTCAATAACCTATTTAAACAATTTTCAACCATTATAATAATGAAAATAACAATTTCAAAGAATTAAATAATTTACCTACAAAAACAGAATATCTATTACTAAAAAAATCAATAAACTTTTTAAACAATTGTCAACCATTATAATAATGAAAACAACAATTTTAAACAATTAAACAATTTACCTAAAAAAGAGAATATCTATTAATAACCTATTTAAATAATTTTCAACCATTATAATAATAAAAATAACAATTTTAAACAATTAAACAATTTACCTAAAAAAATTAATTGGAGGGCCATTGAATCCGTGGGATGTGTTTGTTGCAGTCAGTCAGAACAAAAAACAAAATATCTGTTAATAGAAAACATCAATAACCTATTTAAACAATTTTTAACCATTATAATAATAAAAATAATAATTTTAAACAATTAAACAATTTATCAACAAAAAATTTAATTGAAAATTATAATCGCCAAATGAAACGGCGGTTGGCGGTTTGTGTAACCGCCAAACCATTTGGCGGTTTTATCAAGAAACCGCCGGTTGGTTTAGCGGTTTAATAAAACACCGGTTCAAACGGCGGTTCTGCTAATCGCCGTTTCATACGGCGGTTACAGCTTCTTGCCGCCGTACCGCCAAATGATACGGCGGTTGGGTCACCCAGGAGTTGTTTTTGAAAAATCGTAAAAAAAAAATTCCCGTATACAGCCTAACTGGGCTACGTGGTTGCTCGATTTCGGCCCATAATACTAACCAGTGTAACTGGGATACAGGTAACAGGCTGCTCTGCCTCCTTACGTTTCGGCCCATAATACTAAATGGAACTGCAGCGATTTAGAAAAAGGCCCAAATCCATCATGTAAATGTCGAATTGCAGCTATTGCGTCTGCCAAGGTTTTCTTCATGCACCACAATCACCACGCTGCAGCTGAATCTGACGAGCATCAGAACATGCAGAGTGGAGTAACATGGTCACTGTCTAAACTTCAGTGCTCTAGGAATTTTTGGATTTAGTTTTTGGAAGACAGTTAGGATCTTCCAAAATTGAATTAGCTTCCTAGGGTTTTGGACTTTTGGACCATATCCCCTGTCAAGCTCACATGCAGTAGTGATGCAGTCTCCTCCTAGACACTTCTCACCATACGGCAAATAGAAACACCTGAGCCACAAAAAGGCGCCCTGGGGCTCCTTGTCCAAGTGTCCAGATAAGCAGCCACACCCCCTCCTCGCCGCCACTCCACGACATTCACCAATCACCACCACCCTATCCCTGCAGCTCTCGGCCAAAGACGCCAACGTGCATGACAGACGCCGCTCGCGGCACTGACGCGGTGGAGGCACCACCGGCGGCTCATTCTTCTCGCCCGCGCGGAGCAATGGCGTCCCCTCCCCCGCGGCTCCTCTGGTTCCTTCTCTGCCTCCTCCGCCACCTCGCGGCCGGCCACGCCGCGAGGGACACCGTCACGCCGGGCCGCCCGCTGGGGCCCAACGAGACGATGGTGTCGGGCGGCGACGGCAACTTCGCCATGGGCTTCTTCACCCCGCCGGGGGCCAACGGCACCTACCTCGGCGTGTGGTACAACAAGGTGTCGCTCCGCACGGTCGTGTGGGTGGCCAACCGCGAGGCCCCGATCGCGGGCGCCGTCGAGGACAACCCGGGCGCCACGCTCTCGGTCTCCGCCGGCGGCACGCTCGCCATTGCCGCGGGCAACGGGACCGTCGTGTGGTCGGTCACCCCGGCGGCGAAGCTGGGGAGCCCGGCGGCGCAGATCCTGGACAACGGCAACCTGGTGCTCGCGGACGGCGTCGGCGGCGCCGTGGCGTGGGAGGGGTTCGACTACCCGACGGACACGCTGCTCCCGGAGATGAAGCTGGGGATCGACTACGTGAAGCGCAAGAACCGGACGCTGACGTCGTGGAAGAGCCCCTCGGACCCCTCCCCGGGCCCCGTCGCCATGGTGATGGACACCAACGGCGACCCCCAGGTGTTCATCTGGAACGGCGACGAGAAGGTCTGGCGCTCCGGCCCCTGGGACGGCGTCCAGTTCACCGGCGTCCCGGACACCGCCACCTACTCCGGCTTCACCTTCAGCTTCATCAACAACGCGCAGGAGGTCACGTACAGCTTCCAGGTACTACTTACGTGCAGGTGGTGATGGTCATATATTGCTTTGATCATGCATTTTTTGTATATATCATATATATATATACATACATACATATACATACATACATACATACATACATACATACATACATACATACATACATACATACATACATACATACATACATACATACATACATACATACATATACATACATACATACATACATACATATATATATATATATATATATATATATATATATATATATATATATATATATATATATATATATATATATATATGCAAGTAATCATCACATGAACCGAACGGGCATTGGTGGTCGCTGCAGGTGCACAACGCGTCGATCATCTCGCACCTGGGCGTGGTGAGCACGGGGAACTACGGGCTGCTGCAGCGGTCGACGTGGGTGGAGGCGGCGGGGACGTGGAACCTCTACTGGTACGCGCCCAAGGACCAGTGCGACGCGGTGTCGCCGTGCGGGCCCAACGGCGTGTGCGACACCAACAACCTGCCCGTCTGCTCCTGCCTGCGGGGCTTCACCCCCAAGACCCCCGCGGCGTGGGCGCTGCGCGACGCCCGGGACGGCTGCGTGCGCTCGACGCCGCTGGACTGCCGCAACGGCACCGACGGCTTCGTCGCCGTGCGCCACGCCAAGGTGCCCGACACCGAGCGCAGCGTCGTGGACTGGTCCCTGACACTGGAGCAGTGCCGGCAGGCGTGCCTCCGCAACTGCTCCTGCACGGCCTACGCCAGCGCCAACGTCAGCGGCGGCGTCGGCCGGGGCCGCGGCGACGGCGCCGCCGGCTCCGGCTGCGTCATGTGGACCACGGGGCTCACCGACCTCCGCGTCTACCCGGACTTCGGCCAGGACCTCTACGTCCGCCTCGCCGCCGCCGATATCGGTACGTACACGATTACTCTACGCACTGGGTTTCTACGTTCGCATCTTTTTACGTGTACTACCATAGCAGCGCGCAGCATGCGATCTTGCACATTCGCATCGTATCTCTGCCGGGCATAGTCGTTGAGAGCCCGTCGTCCAAATCAGGGTTAGCTTCCGCCACCTCTTTTTTCTTGGATCGCCGTCGGTGACCACTGACCGGCCGGCCGGCAAAGACGACGGCGAGACGCACCGAGCAAGGCGTCCTCTGCTGATCCCACCAGCAGCTGAGCGATCGGGCCATGTGTAATCCGTTTTATTGGAAGGGATGCCGAATCGGTCACCATGACCGGTCATCTTTAACCCGTCCTTGTTACAGTATCCTTCATCCCCCTTTTATCTCTGCATAGTGTGAGACCGCGAGATCTTGCAATAATCGAGAGTGAGAAAGGGTAGCCAGCAAAAAAGAGCTTTCTTTGAGCGAGACTTCGGTCCCATGCTTGATGGGTCCCAGGCACTCTCCAAAAGTAGAGCACTACCCAAAAGAAGCAAAGCTAAAGGCCGTGTTCGGATGGTTTGGAACAAAAAATTGTTCCAAAAAATCTTGCATGCATGAAGTACTAAATAAAGTCTATTTACAAAACCTTTTCACAGATGAGTGTAACTTTGCGCGACGAATCTAACGAGCCTAATTAATCCATGATTTGCAACAGTAATGCTACAGTAATCATCCTCTAATCGTGCGGTCAAAGGCCTCATTAGATTCGTCTCGTAAATTTGCCAGGGGTTGTGGAGGTAGTTTTGTAAACTGACTTTATTTAATACCCCTAATTAGTGGTCAAAGTAGGGTACAAAAAATTTGTCCCTCCATCTGAACACGGCCATTGCCCGCGGCAGGGCTCTCAACGATAAATACAGTAGGATAGATAGATAGGAACGGCTGCCGGTTGCCGCAAACGTGAGGGGGTGTTTAGATGTTGTTATGCATTGAGTCGCGTGTTACACAGAGAAAAAAATGCATTGGAAAGCGCGTATTATGCAAAATGGAGGAGAGAGAGGGTGAACTAAACACCCTCTGAGGACGAGACCCCCTTTGACGTGCGATGCCGTGCAACACCTGAGGCGCACGCCGGCCATTCGTTGCACAGGCTTCCAGTACCTGCCGCCGGCCCGTGCACCGACAGGCTAGTTTTCCTGCTCCGATTCTCTCAGTTAATTCGTTAAACGCTGGTGGTGAGTACAGTAGTACATGCATAGGGCCAGAAGAAAATGGTGGTGGTCGTCGAGCAGGCCGGCTCGTCGGTTTCCTCTTAAATTTGGGCTCACGCGGTCACGTCTGAAGTTTACGTGGCTGGGATCCTGGGATGGAAATCCCCTCCGGTGCGGTAACTGTCGTGCAGCCTGAGCCTGTCGTCGCCGTCGGCCTGGAGCCTGGAGGTCGGCGTCGTGCACGTCAGTTGTCCGTGACAAAATAGAAGGAGAAAATAAACACACATGCTGTTTTGTGAGGTCCCTGTTGGGTTTTCTGACGTGTACCATGCACGATCGGTGCCTGGGACGGAATCTCTCCTTTTTATCCACCGATCGCGAAAGCCGAAAAGCGACGGGCAGGTTTCCCTGGCGCTCAAAGGAGCAGTACTGGTGGTCTGGTGCTGCCATGCATGGGCGTCGATCAGCGTCTGCAGGCCACAGCTCGATGTGTGGGCGCTGAGAGATCGGTAGGTGAAATTTCGTTTCGGAGAGGGTATAGTGGGAGGCAGGCGATGATCAGTGATGGCTCCGCAGGTAACCTAACCATTTATTATTAGTGAGAGATGGGCCACAAGTCGATGGTAGATGAATGAATGAACACCATGTGAACGAGGATCAAAGAGGAAGAAAGCTTCGAGAATCCTGTAGAACCAATGCATGCATGGACATGGTAAGAGTCCCCGTAGAGATCGTGTCGGGGCACGATCGAGGGCTACAGAAAAAGTCTCCGCCTCCGAGCCAGCCGGAGATAAGACGTCCCATCTGACATGCATTCCACGTTTCCACCGAGACATCATCGAGACGACGGCCGACGAAGATATTTGCAGGCTAGCTCGAACCACCGTTACCTCCGTGGAGCCCAGATCGATCCGGACGCCGAGGCCTGCCTTCGTAGCTGAAGCACGGGGCCCGCAGGGCACCGCAATGGCCGCATGCACGTCCGCACCACGGGGGCCCAGGGCAAAGCTAACCCCACGGCTCGGGTCCCCATCCCGTCGGCGCGCGCGGCGCCGGCGGAGCCAATAGCTGGAGGATCCAGCGGGCAGCGCCCCACGTCCGGCCGTCCCCCACCCCGCTATACGAGATTCGTTCGGGGATGGGGCAATCGCCCGCAGCGTTCCACCACCCGTACGACACGGGCAACCAAAGCCGTGGCAGAGCGCTTAGGGCCTGTTTAATTGGCGTGAAAGGATGAAAAGTGGTGAAAAGTTTATGCATTGAGTCACGTGCATAGAGAGAAAAAATGAACTGACACGGTTCTCGAGGTGAAAAGAGAATGGATAGTTCCTGGAATTAAACAGGGCCTTAGCGTGGTACTGGCGTACTGTGGTACGAGTTGGAGTTGGGACACGCGAGCACTACACAAAGGCCCTGTTTAGTTTGGTGAAAAGAGCACCAATTCAATCAAAAGTAACGCATTGAACTACGTGCTTCCTCTCTACTTTTTCAATTCCTAATGCACTTCCAATCATTGAATTCGATCAAATTCAACCAATCTAAACAAGACCAAAGTTTTGGTCGGTGTTGGCTAGGCCGGGGCGGCTGGCCGCTGCCCTGTTCGGCTGGCTGGTTCAGAACCAGCCAGCAGTACTTCAGTCTCACATAAAATCAGCACCAGCCACCAGCCACCAGCCAGCAGTATTTTTCTCTCACAGAAAATTAGCACCAGCCACCAGCCAGAATCAACACCAGCCAGGCGAACGGGCTGATAGTAGTAGCTGTAGCACGCAGTGGCTAGCCGAGGCGCAAGGCCAGGGCCCAGGGCAGGCTGTGCAGCCGTCAGCCGTCTAGGCCTTGCCACAGTCTGAAAACGACCTCGGCGGGGATGCAAGATGCAGACCTGAATCAGCTGACAAAACTACAGTAAATTACATTTTCTTTCCAAAAAAAGCTTAGCAATTAAGGCAAGGCAAAGGCCAAGAACATCTAGGGATCTCACCAAGGCTCAAACCGCAGGCACTGCAAGCCGCAAGCATGATGATGGGGCCGACGTGCTCTGGCGCATCAGCTAGCAACCAATCCAGCTTAAGAGGTCGCTATGGATGATAGATCCAGTTTGCAGGTGATCACGTGCATCTGCGAAACCAATGTCCAAGGCCAACCGATCTACCCCACTTGTTTGAAGCATGGGCACGTGACGTTAATTTGACATGTTTCAACAGCAAAAACCAAACTGGATGATCTCCCACGCACTGTACTGCTGGCTTCACTCCCTCATGTAAACGACGGCAAACCTGCATGCACCAGTGCACCACCTTAATATCATAATATGCTCCGCAGACTACAGTACAGAGTACTCTGCATTTATATTTAATCCTTCGAAGTTCGAACTAACATTCATGATTTCGTACACAGAATTAGCAAGCAAATCAAGGAGGGCGCGCATTATAATCGCAGTTGGTGTCAGCGTCTCGGCGCTGGTGTTTCTTCTAGCAGTTGCTGGCCTCCTCATTTGGTTGAGAAGGAAAAGGCTAAGAAGAACAGCCGGTAGGTAACATGCAGTACACTCAGCAAACTGTTCATCACATTTTGCCGGAGACACAGATAACTTAACAGAAAAGATATTTGATAGATTTAATTTCTTGATGTCCTGACTTTTACACCATAATCACAGGGCCCAGTAAATGGGGCAGTTCACGCAGCACAGCCCGCCGTTACGAGGGAAGCAGTCATGACGATGACCTGGAACTGCCAATATTTGATCTTGGGACGATTGCAGCTGCTACTGACGGTTTCTCGATCAACAACAAGCTCGGCGAGGGTGGCTTTGGACCAGTATACAAGGTACCACTCTATATCCTGAATCGTTCCAGAAGCTTATACATTCTAACGAACTTTGAACCCAAACCAAAGTTGCATCAAGATGCTAATTTTTTCAAAGGAAACTGATGATCTAAAGTAATGAAAGGAAACTATTCAGGCTTCTTGTCGAGACTATCACAAGATAACATGCTTATTCCAGATGAAACAGCTGGGATGTATGCCAATGCCATTTTAAAATTTCTGATTTTGTAAGTTAGCAACTACTGCCCTAAGGTACACCTAATTGGAATGGTTTTCTTCAACATTACAGGGTAAACTCGAGGACGGAATGGAAATTGCAGTGAAAACACTCTCAAAAACATCTGCACAAGGACTAGATGAGTTCAAGAATGAGGTTCTGTTAATAGCCAAACTCCAGCACCGGAATCTTGTTCGGCTTCTTGGATGTAGCATTAGTGGGCAAGAAAGGATGCTTGTCTATGAGTATATGGCAAACAAGAGCCTAGACTATTTCCTATTTGGTATGCTCTTAACTCTCAACCAATATTTTCTGACCATGAAATCATGCTGATACCTTTCCAAAGCAAAAACTAATCCCATCCTACATGCAAACAGAGAAGGACAATGTTGTACTTGATTGGCAAGTGAGGTATCGTATAATAGAAGGTATTACTCGAGGTCTACTGTATCTCCACCAGGACTCGAGATACAGAATTATCCATAGAGATCTGAAGGCAGCTAATGTTCTTCTAGACAAGGAGATGACTCCCAAAATTTCAGACTTCGGCATGGCAAGAATATTTGGCAATGAAGAGACAGAAATCAATACCCGAAAGGTGGTTGGAACATAGTAAGTATGGTAACATGGGATACAATGTAATTTTCGAAATAGGATTGTGATGTTCATCGGACAAAAGAATTTTGCAATACTAATCAAATTCAATTGACTCTTTTGTAGTGGTTATATGTCTCCAGAGTATGCAATGGATGGAATCTTCTCAGTCAAGTCAGATGTATTTAGCTATGGAGTATTATTGCTGGAAATTGTCAGTGGTAGCAGAAACAGAGGAGTATATTCTTATTCAAACAACCAAAGCCTTCTAGGCCATGTAAGTGAGAGCTACCTCATCTACTGAATGTAAGTTCTATTTCTCAAGAAAGCTCAATAAAATCTGGCAACCATTTTTTTGTTCCACAGGCATGGAGCTTATGGAATGAGGAGAAGAGCGTAGAGTTAGCAGATGAAAGAATGGAGGGATCATTCAACTCAGATGAAGTTCTCAAGTGCATCAGAGTTGGACTCCTGTGCGTGCAAGAGAACCCAGATGACCGTCCACTGATGTCTCAGGTGCTTCTGATGTTAGCTAGCCCTGATGCTACCTCACTGCCAACTCCTAAGCAACCTGGCTTTGCAGCTAGGAGAGTTCTAATGGAAACAGACACATCATCAACCAAGCCAGACTGCAGCATATTTGACAGTGCAACCATTACCATGCTGGAAGGTCGATAATAGTTAAGACTTGACACATATCATGAAAATTAAACTACTAGGTGAATGTGTAGTACAGAGTAATGTTGGTGTTTTCTTCAGTATGATGTGATCGAGCAACAGAAAATGTATAATTATTAAATAAACAGTGGCAACCAGAATCATGGTTGCTTTCATCACTGACGAGTGACAGGTAAGGTCAGAAATTAAGAAAACCTGGGCTGCTGCTTTTGCATGACACTAATTTGTTCATTTTTTAATGTGTGTGATGTTCTTGGTCCTAGTTATCAATGGATACCAACCTAAAGTCCCGAAGCAAACAAAATTGGCAAATATTGACAAGGATAATGCCAAACACAGGGATTACAAGAGTTGCACTAAGAAAAATTTCTACAGCAACTGATCGCAAATCTGCATTTTAGTTACAAGTTAATAATTACTGCATCTAATTGGAAGGGATTAATGCATGACTTGAGAGTAGTTTCTAGGATATTTTACAAGAAAAAAATCATAGCCAAGATAATACTCCAGACTGACTCGGCAGATCCGAGGCAGCAGAGGCTTCACCCAAAGAATATCTTAAAGCACTGATTTAGCACAATTAGGTAAAACACTTATGGTTCTACAACTCAAATGAAACGATCTTTTTCCCTGGAAAAACTCAAATAAAACCGCTGTTGCCAATTCCTTCATTTTCATAACAGAGTTGAAGAAAGCCATCCCAAACATATAGGGTGACACTACTAACATGACTCAAAATCACCAAAGATTCGTAAGGCACTGGAGTTTCATTTGAGATATTGCCATATTAGCAATGGTAAATCTACTAGAACCATGACTGCATATTTTTAAAAAGGATATTAATATTGGAACTTGCAGGAAGTTGTTTCGGTTGTGTGAAAGCCATTTGAGGGTGGCAACTCTACAAAGGGCCAATTCTAAAAAACTAACCATGGCAGGAGACTCCCCTGGCTTTGTTCTAAGTAGGTGCCATGCCTCGAACCTGGGTCAGAACAGGAGGTTCAACGACTCCAGTTCTCAAGATTAGGAGGTACAAGAATACCAAGGAGTATATTGCAAGTTGGTATATGTGATCTATGAAATCATAACGAAGGTTTGAAAGTCGAACCTGGTTGAGTCAGCCATCAGGCATCCAGAAGCTCCCCAGAATACTGATGGTGATGTCATTATCTGCAGAGTAACAAAATGGTACTAAATTGATAACGACTGTAATCTGAAGTGTTTCTTATAATTTCATCAACAGCAGATGACAATTGAAGCTCTCATCAACCTGAACTCAGAAGCTTCTTTGTTCCTAATCTGGCACAACATATAGCCATGCAACAGCTTGTTACTTGGGAGTATACCTGACTGTTTGCATGTAAGAAATAAGAGACAAAACAGGAAATCAAAACTATTTGTTTGGGACACAAAATTCGCAGCAAGGACACCATATGACAACAAGAAAACAAGAAATAAGGGACAAAACAGATGCAGGAGTGGGATCCTAAAATTTGCAGAATACCTCGCTGGATCCAGAAAATCCCATGAGACCCAGCAAAGAAGCAGGCATGAACCACACAAGAACCCAAAATCTTCCGCCAAGAAGATGGCAAGACCCGATTTTCCACGCAGCTATGAACCAAGGAACACGGTGGTCACAAGAACTGGGAGGAGCGTTCAGTCGTTCACCATGCTGTGACGCCACAAGATCTTGGAGGGAGGAGGCAGACAAAGCGGCCATGGCGTTGTTGCGCATAGCCAGCCAGAGCCGCTCGAAGACAAGATGAGTGGATGAAGCAGCTCGAGGAGGGGCTTAATCGCGGCTGCAGGATTGGACTTGAATGGGAGAGTTTGGAGAGGCATGGAGAAGTTGGAGAGAACATCAAGAAGGCAAGGGCAGCAGCACGGTCTAGAGGAAATAAATGGTGGGTAACATGATAGAGACAAGAAAGGCAAGTGATTCTTCCTATCTTAATTAAGCCATGTATTCTATTGCTCAGCTGCACCAACCAAGAAACTCCATGATGCCATGTATAACGACCACTTTTACTGCACAGCTAGCCGGCTACAATGTTCCTGGGTTATCATTTTCAGGTATAAGCTACATATTAATGAAGAACTGAAAGTTCATTACATACCTGACCATTCCAATGTGTTTCTCCTCTTTATTTTTGCAGTTTTGAATTCCATACTTATCAGACTAAACAGACTAACTTGGACCAAGTATCTTATTGATCTACTTTTGACTCCCTACCTATTTCTCTTAGCGATCCAAACTCAGCAATAAAAGCAAAACATCAAGCAATGTCAAAACAAGAAAGAATAAGCAATCACTTTGTATAGATGCGAGACAAGGGACACCATTGTGGGATTGACTGCTATTAACTTAATCAATTATATTAAATTAAATTCTATGCATGCTACAAAGTAGATGAGAATTAAAGAACCCCTTTGGAGTATCTCCTGATATCCAAAATTGCCTACTTTCCCTAACTCTATGTCTCTACTAGCTATAGAAGGGAAGAACAAGGGGTCAAAAGGACGACTCACTACATCATTTACACCAGCTAGCTACGCCGTCTGCTTCAGCCATTCAGAAAGCTCTCGAACCGTGTCCCTGTCAAAGCGTTATTAACATCTGCCCAGTTATCGATATGATCACGCAATCGTTTAGTATGGATTTTGACATGCCGACTGAACAGTTTCCTCTTAGCGCAATCGTTTAGTATGGATTTTGACATGCCGACTGAACAGTTTCCTCTTAGGCAATCTCAAAAAATCCAGGATATCCATGAGCTTCTGAAGAAAGAAAAACACAACAGTGCTTGTTAGAAAAATGATTTTCTTTTGTCTCCATAGAAAAATAAAGATTTTTTTTTGCCTCCACAGAATGATGTGGACAAATAATGACTCACTGTGCGATTGCTGACAACATCCTCATAATACAGAACAACATGCCTAGTATTCTTGAAATTCACCAAGGCATCAGCTGCCAACTTATCAGACCGCTTTAGTTCAGTAATCAACATTTTTTTGTCAATCGTTGGCTTATATTGAGCAAGAATTTCAGCCTACATAAAGAAAACAAAAGGATCAAATGGACTATCTTTTACTCAAGACACACAACTTCAGCATTTTCAGCAGATAAAGTAGTTGTAAGCATCTATGTTTGATTTATGATACCAAAATTTAATGTTTGAATAAAACCTGAATCTGAGGTGCAAGTAAATAAAAAAAGGGCATAAACCTCTTTTTTGGAGTGCACATGAGCTTTATGAGTTCCATTTAGTTGTTTCATGGCACTATCATGGGCATTTGCTAATATAGAGACATAACGCTGGAGAAGATTTCTTCTTAACAGAAAAATTGCAGACACACCCCTTCGGTTGAAGTATTCAACTATCTCTTGATGGTGCTTCATCAAACCCTGTAATTTTCACCAAAATAAGCATATGACAAGATATAAAAAAATTAAATTAAACATATATTTGGAATTTTACCACACTACTATAATACAAATAATAATTCTTATGTGAAGAAAGGTCAAACTCAATAAATCTTTTGAAGTAAATATATATACCCAGAAGACTCATATTAGGTAATGAGTCCAAAAACCTGATATATCTGGCAAAAAAAATCTATAGAATGCACAGAGGCATCATCTATCAGTAGCCATTATCTGGAATAAACACCTTCAGTGTGTCAATTATCTATGTAAAGCTAAAACAGATAAGTTCCAAAATAGGGGGGAAATAAGAAATCATGACAGAGATATACAATAAAAAAATCATTAGTTATTTAGTTTAGCTACCCTCTTTATAGTAAACTAGTAGCTCATCCTCCAACGTCAGATACATGGTATTTCCATATGAACAAAGTACTTTTAACAGTCTTTTTAACACTTGCAGGCAAGCAATTAGCAATGTAAATAAAATTAGAACATTGCATAAAACCTCAATGCATTCCTATTTCCTTGCTTCTCAGACAGTCCATAAGCAAATAAATAAGCTTCCACATCAAGCAACACATTAGTATGATATGGAGAAGTGAACTAGCTGGATTTACGAAATGATCATGATATGTTCAGATTAGGTTTCGAGAGGAAAAGGATAACAAAAACTAGCAAGTTGTTCCATAATATAATGTTTCTACACTAGACTGGGACTTAGAGTACAAAAAAAGTGGGATGTAAAATAATCTAAAGTTTATCATGTGACTATGTGAGCAAGTTGCAAGTCTTTGCTCGACCTCCAACACAGCAATTAATAGAGGGATTACCTGATTGAGCATCCACTTCAACCCCACAGCAGCCGTGCATTCATTCTTAGCAGCACTGCTGTACCAATCCAGATTGTACAATTTATCCAGTGTTTTCGTGATCGCGGTGATATTACTGCGTCTTTCTTTGACAGAGAAGATCTCTCCATTGGAGCTAACATTCGGATGGCTATTCAACAATGTCTCAACCCATCCGCTCCCCGACCTCTGCATTGACAAGATAGCAAAGAACCTAACCCCTGTGCACACACATTCTTCCCTAACAAACAAATAACACGCAAGTCAATCACTAACCTGAAAAATAATTGCAAAATCATATCACCAAGTATATCTTCGCTACCTATCATATGTATTCGGCGTTGGGTAGTGCACGTAAGGGATTTCCGTGTCGGAAATTCTGGGATCATGACAAGGCTTCTCCCTTTCCTTCTCTATCATGTTCGTCTGCATGAGGCCGAACAGCATCCCGTTTTGCTTCAGAGATAATGAGAATATGTACACGCCCACAAGCATGATCAGGCCCAATATGGCTATCCATAATGCTAGCGGATATCTTTTAGCGGGCTTTGTGCTTACAGCAGCTGCATCCTGCAATTGAAAAGGTTGAGAGGGTACTCACATTTCAAGACACAGCAGGAAGGGATTTCGCATGATCCCAATGGGGCATTCCCTCAGAAACAGGCCCGGGCAAGCATCTGCTCGCAACCAGCCAACCAATAATGGGGAAATGATAGATATGAAGGCGGTAGAAAAAGGAGCGTTCGCCTCACCTTAGTGGCCGCGCTGAGATCCTCCACCGCCACAGCCACCGCCCTGTCCCTCTCCCTCCCAGCCTCCTCCATCGAAGAATACCATCAAAAGGCAGTCCAGCCCAGGCTCCAAATCGCCCGGGCAGCAATCCGTCCAGCCAATCGAACACCGGAACGACCCCTCCCCGCAAGGCGAGAGAGTCGGAGGAAAACGAAGGGTCTCGGCAGCTCGATTTGGGGTGGGCAGCGAAGGGACCGGGGACGCAGCAAATCGAAAACGAAGGGTCTCGGCAGCTCGATTTGGGGTGGGCAGCGAAGGGACCGGGGACGCAGCAAATCGCCACGGGAATGTAGCATCGGGGTGAGAGAAAGCAGGAGCGGGAGTGGAGAACAGAGGAGAGAGAGAGAGAGAGAGAGAAGAGAGAGAGCACCTACCCCGCCGGTCAGGTGGGGAGCTGGTGCCTGGCCTGGTGGATGCCTCAGACATGCCTGGATGGACATGGTTTGGATTTTGTTCCGTTCGTCCTTCAATGGCGCCGCTTTGCGCCGAGAGAGGCACGGCGGCGCCGTGCGTTTGTTGCTGCGGCGGCAGAGGCGACGGGCTGATGGACCGGACCCAGGCCCAAAGAGCCCAGTCGACGAAAACATTGTGGGCTGGGATGTTCGGTGTTGCGTATGGGCTTCCTTAGCTACAGCCCACAGCATCTATTTCAGGCCTTTTTATCTGGGCTCGGCACTACTTAAAAGGCCCAATTTCCGCATTCGTTCATTTTTCCAGTTCTTCTGAAACTGTAACACCAACCTTCCGATCTTTGGAGACTCATAGTTTCAAAAAATAAAAAATAAAAATTGAAGACTTCTTTTAAAGCCTCCACATGAATCCACCTAAGACCCTAGACACTCTAGAAAAAGAGAAAAATCCTAGAAATTCTCAAAAAAAGCAAAACATCTAGCCATCAATTGGAACATTCAAATCATCGTAGCCATTAGATCTATTATGTTTTCTAAAAAATTACCCACCTATGCCATTATGAAAATAGCTTAAGGTAACACCTAAATCTATATCTAAATTACCCACATCTACCATTATATAAAATAAATCAAAAAAAACTCCTAATCTTCATCAATATTACACACTTATGTCATTATAACAAATATTTTAAAAAAACCCAATTTCTGCATTCGTTCATTTTTCCGGTGCTTCTAAAATTGCAAACGCCAACATTCATAGAAGCCAATATACCCTAAAAATCGCTCTCAAACTTCTTTATTGGTGCAAGTTCATCGTATCATGTGTGCTATATAGCCTCGACATGCTCCATATAAGCATGTCCCAGGAATATGATAATTGTGTTTTACAAGTCCTTTAGAGAGTCCAATTGGCACACATTGCTCCTATACAGGAATGGTGGATCAATGGTCGCAAAAAGGGTCGCAAGGTCGGCATGGAAGGGTTTCGATACCTTGGTTTGTTCTCTTGGTCGCTTGGAGTCTCTAAAAGAATAGGAATACTCGTGTCTTATCAGCTCTACAAACCGGTGGCCTTGGTGCAAACATCCTGGAGTTTGAGCGGATCTGGGCAACGGCTGGCTACCATGACCTTGACACTAGTTAGCTCGTGTCAAAGCTCCACCGCTTAGTTGTATCTCTTAGTTCTTAGTTGTTACCTGCCCCTCTTCTTGCCTCCGCTTTCCTTTTTCTGTGTTGTTATTTGTTTGTTATGTACTCAAACTTTGGTCCGTTTTCTCTTAATGATGAAAAGCACGTTCTCTAAAAAATGATAAGTGTGCATCCTCTAAAAATTATTCCATCCCACTCTGATGAATTAACCTCTTCACAGCATTAGACAACAAGCTTGACTCTGTTAGCATGACTTCTAGTGGTTTTAGAATGATGGATTTTGCCTGTCCGGGCCTCCTTCTTTTTAATATAGCGGGCAGCTCTCCTGCCGGTTCGTTTCAAAAAAAAAAAGAATGATGGATTCAGCTAGAGGGTGGGCATTTGGAACAAATCATGTTATGTAGTTTAGGGCACATGTACCACTAAATTAGAATAATGTTTTTCCTTCTGTTGAGTGCGGGTTTACATGTCTTTATGCGTACGGGGAAAAAAGAAAGTTTTTGTTACTCATTAACTCAGTGGCGAATCTACAAGGTGGCTGGGGGTGCTCCACCCCTCCTACCCCCTCCCCCCCTACTCCAATGGAGTCCATTGGTACCCTCTAAGAAATTTTAGTCATAGGTGAAGAGAACGAAGAAGGAGAGAAGAAAGAATAAGAGAAATAGAGAAGAGAGAAGGAAGAAGGGAAAAATAAGCCCCCTTTCTTGTAGCTCTATAGCTCTAGATTCACCACTGCGTTAACTCGTACGTGCACGAGCGAAGAGCGTCACGCACCCGGCCTCAAGTCGACAGTGATCCCACCCACGCGTTTGTAGCCGATCCTCATAGGGACCGCAGGTGGCTTCAGTCCACATGGTGGCAGGCTGGCAGCTACGCTTGACCGACGCGGAGCGGACGAAGAATTTGGTTTGTACGGCCGGGGCACGCGCGCAACGGACGTGGAGCGAGGAGCACGACGGAAAATCATTGCTCAGACTCTGGCGGTCAGCGAACGAACATTGCCCAACGAAAGGAGCAGCAGGTCGAAGTTATCGAGGGGACGGAGAGCAAGACAGTCAGGGCATGGACGCATGGCTACACTCCAGTAATCCACTCCATGGCATCCCAGCAGTGGCTGGACTGGAGCGTGATCTCTGACTGAAGAGGGTGGCTGCACGCGCGCACATCCACAAAATTGCAGGGTGGAACACTGGAACCTGTGCCCGAAGCCTTTCGATACGCTTCTGAGTTTCAATTTTCTTTCCAGGAAGATGTGCTTTTGTCTGGGCGAGGCAACGGTGTCAGGTGTGCCGTGCGCGAGCCTGGACTCAGGAACAGAACATTTTTTGTGCCGGTGTGCACTTTCTGAACCTTGAAAAAGTTTAAGACAATGGTTTTGGCCTTCACGCAATGCGTATGGCTGAGGCTTGTCCCTGGAAGTCTGGAACTTAAAAAAAATGTTTGTAAGATAGCACGTGGAAGAAAATACACTTGCTATTTCCGTCAATAAATTGAATCGGACAACTTTTGAATGTAATCTCTACAACCTGTACAACTTTACATTTTATACAGGAGGGCTCCAGTGGCCAGTGTTAAAAAAAGAAAAGAAACGAGAGACCTAGGCCTTTTTTGCAACGAAAACTTTTGCTGTACAGGCTACAAAGCACAGACTACGCCGTCAGAGCAGCAAGAATTTCTACGGGTCCAGTCCGAAGCTACCTAGCATCTATCGCAGTGATCGTGACATTGTTCGCCGTGAGGCTCTGCGACGACTCCGTGTCCGACGTGTTCTTCCCGATGTTCACCCCGGGCTCGTTCGGCTCCGGGACCGTCGCGTTCTCGCTGGCCAGCATCATGACCACCGACGACATCAGGGGCCTGTTCCTGGGCTGCACCTCCACGCACAGGAGGGCCACCTGGATACATCGCAGCGCCTCGCTGTAGTTGAAGCTGCCGTCCATCACCCCGTCCAGCAAATCGACGCCCCGGCCTTCTTTCCACAGCTTCCAAGCCTGAACAATGATCAACAAGGTTAGAGAAATAATTCAGTAAGAACAAATTGTTTCTGCAAGTCTTTGCTGTTACATGCTAGTACTTACATATCTGAGGAGGTTGAGATCAAGCTCGGGTTCGTAGAAGCCTCGGTTCCTCTTGCCCGTGACGATCTCCAGAACTAGCACGCCGAAGCTGTAGATGTCGGACTTCATCGAAAACACGCCATCCATCGCATATTCTGGGGACATGTAGCCACTGTGAATAAAAACATCGTGCATGTCAGTGTGAAGTTGCATTTTTTGTTCAGTAGTACAACCTACAAATGAAATACACAGTGGCTAGCAGGATCAGGAGTGAGAGCTTACTATGTTCCAATGACCTTCATTGTGTGTGCAGTGGTCTGATCACCTCCAAACATCCTTGCTATACCGAAGTCTGAAATTTTGGGGATCATGTTTCTGTCCAGCAACACGTTGCTGGCCTTCAGATCCCTATGGATGATCCTGAACCTTGAATCCTCGTGCAGATACTGTAAACCCCGCGCAATTCCCAGGATGATGTCAAACCGTTTCTGCCACCTCAGCAACCTCCGCTTCCCTTCATCTGCACAGCGCATAAACATCAGGTTATTTGATGAAACTTTTAAATTGCGCAGGTTCATTTGTTTCTGCAGAATTCCACCGACCAAATATGATGGTGTCGAGGCTCTGGTTGTGCATGTACTCGTACAGGAGCATCCTCTCGTCCTCGTGGATGCAGCAGCCCAGCAGCCTGACGAGGTTCCTGTGCTGAAGCTTGGCGATCAGCTTCACCTCGTTCTTGAACTCCACCGCCCCTTGCATCGATCTCCGGGACAGCCTCTTCACGGCAACTTCTTGCCCGTCCTCAAGCTTTCCCTGCCAACATTTTACAGGCTCGTCCCGTTATTAGAAATTACGAAGAATCTGTTGACCAAAGTCTCGAATAAAAATTCTACATTTCTAGCTAGCTTTATCTTACTGCTAATCATAGTACAATTCTTACCATGTAAACTGGGCCAAATCCGCCTTCGCCGATCTTGTTTTTCAGAGCAAAGTTGTCGGTGGCGGCCAGGATCACGGCCAGGTCAAACAACGGGAGGTCGACGTCTTTCTCGGCACATTTCCAGTCCTCGCCCAGCGCCGCGTGTTTTCTAGTCCAGAACGGGAGCACGTCGTCACCGCCGCCCGGCGCCGCCGAGAGTTCCGTGTCGCCCTGACGTTCCCTCCTCTTCCTCCTCCAGACATAGCAGCAGCCGACCACCAGCAGGAGGAGCACACCGGCAACGGTCGCGACGACGGCGGCCACCACGCGCTTGCTCGGACGACCCCGTCTGTTCGCTGCAAAACAAACAGCGGCAAAAACTTTAGGTGCTGAACCGGCCTAACTCTGCGTGCTGCTCTGCGACTAGTCAAAACGCTCGTGTCTCCACTATACAGATGCTTCTGACTTCTGAGTGCCGCATTTTTTTTAAAAAAAAGAAAAACGTTATCTGAAGCCTGATTCCTCCTGCTTGCTCGTACCAGCACCAGAATAATAACCCTTTGAATGGTTTAAGACCATTTCATAGCACAAATTGAAGCTTAAAAGCGCGTGTTTTCAGTGTGCAAGTGATTATCCCGGCTGATCATCAGCCAACACACTCAGAATACATGTTTTCAGTGCGAACTTTGCCCCTAGTTCATCATAAACAAGAAACTATTGGCCATTTGTTTTGAAGTGTCCCTTTCAGGTTGGGTGGTGTTGGACGATCGCTAGTTGAGCCATGTCTTCCTATGGATTGCACTCTGCACGGCACCTAATCCAGCGATCGCGACAGAGACTTCCTATGGTTCTGGTTCTGGTATGGGAACAGAGACTAATTGATCTCGCAGTTTTTGCCCAAGCTAAGATAGCTAGCTAGCTGACCCATGCTAATTTGCCTTGCTTCCATTCAAAGGTGACCGTTGAATACTTGAATTCAATGCGCTATCATACTGGTGAAGCTTCTCCTTCTCGAACGAGCTCCTCCTTTTTTTTTTTGCAAATGTGTATCCAGATTGATTTTCAGGATAGAAGTGGTAGGTGGTGAGCTTTTCTATGCCGGCCGGGATGACGAGATGCACCCGATTCTTGACTGCGAAAAATGGATTTCTGGTGCCAGAATTCAGCTGGTGAACACGCTGCCGTGTGATTGTTTCAGCTTCAGTCATCAAGTGAGTAATTAGCCGGTCGATAAGACAGGGAGACCAACCAACCTCTACAGCTACGTAGACGAGATGTCTCAGCTTAGTCTGAAAACAAGGAGTAAAGTGCACCATCGGTCCTCTAACTTGTCACGTTGTGTCATCCCAGTCCCTGAACTCATAGATTGCAGATTTGGGTCCCTAAACTTAGTTTCGGGGTGTTATCCCGGTCCCTAAACATGCAAATCGCAGATTTGGCCCCTCAAACTTAGCTTTGGGTGTCACCCCTATCCCCAAACTCGAAAATATAATCGCACCACAAATTAAACACATGGTGAGCAAGAGATGTATACCCTTAGGATGATTTTTCATATCCGTTTCGTCGAGGAATTAATACCATCATGACTAGAGGGGTAAAATTAGATTTTTTATGACCTCTTTTATGTTAGGTACTCCAAATTTTGAAGTGATGTTTGCATTTTATTTTTACTAATGTTTTAAATAGCGGGCTAAGAGCAACTCTAGCCGGGGGACTAAATTTGAGCCTCTATATTGCTTTTAGGGGCCGGTCCACAAAAATTTAGGGGCTTCAAACTCCAGCCGGGTGACTAAATTTAGAGGGCCTCCAGTTCTAGGGGCCCTGGACCAAAATTTGGAGGCCTCCACAAAATAGTAGCCCGTTTAGAGGCCCGGCTGGAGTTTTTTTTTCATTGAGAGACTAAAACAAGGGATAGAGGCTCATTTAGGGGCCCGGCTGGAGATGCTCTAAGCCATTTAGCGTGAGATCTTAAAAAGCAGCTAATAGCGGGCTAAATTGAGCTATAGCGGCAAATAGCGGCTAAATTGCACGTAGAAACAAATAGCGGTAGCCTTCCCAGTCAGCTATAGCGGGAGATAGCGGAGGCTATATAGAACTATGATTTTTACTCACCAATAAATAATACATCCGTTACTAATTAAAATATAGAGTTACATTACATACTAGAACTTCACAACTAATCACATGTTTGGCCTCATTCTAGTAAATAGTATGGACACAATTACAAAATATTTTTTTATTGAATATATATAAATGTTAAATATGTATCAATATAATCTAAAAATATATTTTTGTAAGTTTGAGGGCTTGGATGACAGATGAAGGTAAGATTATATGGCCAAATGTGCATTTTGTAAGTTCAAGGACCGGAATGACACCCGAACCTAAGTTTAGGGGGCCAAAAGCCCAAAACTGCAATTTGAAAGTTTGGGGACCGGAATGACACAGCGTGACAAGTTTAAGGACCATTGATGAACTTTACTCGAAAATAAGTATCGGTTCAACCCACATTTCTATATACCTGTGTCATGTCAGCTTCCTAAGTCCTAATAACAATGATAAGCAAATAGCGACGCACGACACTGAGTAACTAAGATCGTAAAAAAATGCCCGAGATTGTAATTTTCATTGGTTCAACTACCGAATCGTCGAATCGAAAGAAACTGATTGGTGCTGAAAAAAAAGAAAAAGAGACGCGTAAGAGAGTCGGAACCTGCGGCGTTGAGGGCGTCGATCTCCGACTGCGCGAGGCGTATGTACACGTCCTCCACGACCGTCGTGTACTGCCGCATGTCCAGCAGGTCGACGGCCCAGATGACGCACCCGCGGCTGGCTCCCCCGCTGACGTTCGCCGCGGCGTACGCCCGGCAGCTGCAGTTGGCCAGGCACACCTGCCGGCACTGCTCCAGCGTCATGCCGGCGTACACCGTCGCGTTCGTGGCCTCCGGCAGCTTCATCCGGTTCACCACCCAGAACCCGTCGCTGCCCGCGCCGGCGCCGCCGCAGCTCAGGTTCGTGCTCCTGACGCAGCCGCCGGTCCCGTCCCGGAGGTTCCACTGCTCCGGCGACCGCGGCTGGAACCCCGGCAGGCAGTTGCACTGGGTGGTCTGGGCGCTGTCGCAGTACCCGAACGCCCCGCACTTGGCGTAGAAGTCGCACGGGTCCGTCGGGTAGTACCAGTAGCTGCTCCAGGCGCCGTTGAGCCACACGAACCGCTGCAGCTGCCCTTGCCCCGGCGCGCCCTCCACGACGAGCCGCGAGAGCAGCGAGTTCGCGCCGATGGAGTAGCTGTAGTACGTCTCGTCGGGGTTGGACACGACCTTGAAGGTGAAGTCGTTGGACTTGAGGTACGGCACGCCGGTGAGGATGTCGCCGTTCCACGGCCCGCTCGTGTACACCCTCGTGGCGCCCTGGAGGAGGAAGAACTGCGGCAGGCCGCCCAGGACGAGCTTGAACGTGACGTCGCCCGGCGACGGATCGGACGGGCCGCGCCACGCCGTGATGTTCCGGGCGATGCCGGCGCTGTTGTCCACCCCGAGCTTCATGCCCGGGAGCAGCGTGTCCGTCGGGTAGTCGAAGCTCTGCCACGCCACGCTCTGGTCGGAGCCGCTCCCGTCCGAGCTCAGGACGAAGTTGCCGTCGTCCCGGAGCCGCGCGGTGGCGCTGGCGGTCACGTTCCTGGTGGGCGCTGGCGAGGACCACACGGCGCCGTTCTGGGCGTCGAGGACGACGAGGCGGCCGTCAGCGGAGAGCTGGAGGACGCCCGGGGAGTCCACGAGCGGGCTCCCGCGGTTGGCGACCCACACGACGGTTGGCCCGGGGATTTTGTTGTACCAAATACCGAGGTACGCCCTGCCCCCGTCGGCGCCGGCCGGGCTGAAGAAGCCGAGCTGGAACACGCCCCCGGGCGAGACGAGCGTCTGGTTGCCGGCGATGGACGCGCCCAGGCCGATGGTGTCGGTGGACGCGGAAAGAGGGAAGAACGCGGCGGCCGCGGCGAGGGCGACGAGACAGAGCGCCCGCGCCCTCATGCTCCCCGGATCGCGCGCCAAGCTGCACTTGAGGAATCAGGACATGGCCTTGAATTGAATTGAGCAGTGGCGTTTTGCGAGAGCGCCGCCAAGTGCCAACCCGTTAATTTAGCCTTTGTAATCAGCGGGAGAGAGCACGTTGTTGTCTCGTACCGCGTGCGATTAGTGCGACGGTGGGGTGTTTAGTGCAGCGTTATGCATAGTATTTTTGCGTTATGCATAATGTTTACAAAGAGAAAAAAATACATTGAGAAACGCGCGTTATGTAAAACGTTATGCAAAATGGGTGAAGTAAACAGACCCTATATTGTTAAGGTCAGTGACATGTGGCCACGTACGCGTGCGGGAATGGAACGCTGCATTTGGATTGGGGGAGAAGCAGTAGCAGACAAGCCGGGTCAGCGTTGGAGTTTCAAACAGCTGGTTTGGTTGCTTTTCTCACCCCGATCGATCGAGAGTAGTTGGGCCCTTGGTCCTTGGTCGGTCAGAGACCGAGTTCGATTCGATGGGCTCCAAACGCGCCACAGCTGAAGCCGAGCGTCGATCGGCCGTAAGAACAGGGGCCACCGGCTGAAGCGAGTGTAGACCGGTCATGTTTTACCGTTACATGCCATGGTCATGGCTTCATGCACCGTGCTTGGTAGAGTTTGCTTTTCACTTCATGCTCTGTGCAAATTAGTATGCAATACATGCAGCCTGAATGAACAAAAAAAAAAGGCATTGGATCTCGGTTGGTTGGTGGATGGAACTGGGGCTGTTGACTTGCGTTCCCCAACTACGGCAAAGTGGGAAGGGTTTCGTGAGTTGCTAATTGCCCTAATCCATATACCATCGTAATCCAGCACATTGTGACGACCATAGTTTTTTTTAAGGACGATAACCGTAGTTTGAAGTCAAAGAAGAAAGAACAATATCTCGTCATCATTGCCATCAGGTTGATCCACCAACAACGACTAAGGGCCCTACTGGCCAAAAGGCAAAAGATGGATTCAGATTGAATATGCATGGAATCAAATCCGGATAGCATTTTTACTATATTTTAATTCGAATACTAATCGAATGAGAATATTTTCGGATATGAATACGAATGCAAATACAAAGCGAACATTTTGAATACAGATTCACATTCGGATGAATGGTTTCATTGCGTCTTTATTTTCATGGGTACGGATAATATCGGATATTTCAATTTTTTTCACATTTTATTTGAATACGAATTTTGATTTGGATAGAGAAAAATTCTGAAAATGAATTCAGGTATATCCATTTAACATCTGAATTAAAACCGAGTACGGATAGAGATATCTATATGAATATTTTAGACAGATACAAATACGGGTAATTTGGATGTCCAGACATCAAATACATCGCTACCAAAAAGAGAGCAACCGGAGTGAAAGCGAGGAAACAGGGGCGAGCGAACGTTCATGAGATCAGCCTGCGCTCGTGGTCTCATGTCGTATAAACCCGTGCTTGCCCACTCTCTCGGCAACACAAGGTGATAGGACTTCACAACAGGCGTGCACACGGAGCTCCCCTAACCTCGACAACCAATCGCCGTCGTGAACTCACCTGCTGACCTGCACAGAGACAAACTGGGGTGCGCGCGATTGGTAACATGTCCCCCGCGACGGCCGCAAACAGGGGCCAGGAACGCGGTGGCCGCGGCGAGAAGCAGGGAGAGCGCGCGAGCCCTCATGCTCGATCATTCCCGGATCGCGCAGCAGAGAGGCCGGCCGGGCAATGATCTCCGGGTCCGGCTACATGGGCCTTGAGCGAGCACTTGACCCTTGAATCGAGCGGTGGCCTTTCTGTGTGCGCGGCTGCACGCGCGGACGGCGTTGGGATTGCGGCGGCTGCTGTGCCAACCCGTTAGCCTTGGGAGGAGTCAGCGGGCGAGAGCGAGCACGTTGTTGTCTCGTCCCGCGTGCGATTAGCGCGACGGCGCGAGACTGCGCTGTGCACGAGCATATGTCATTGTTGTGGTCAGGCACATGTGGGCATGTGGCCACGTTCGCGTGCGGGCGGGGGGCGCTGCTTTTTTTTTAAACGGACGGCAAGAGTTTTGCCGAATTTTTATTAGAAGAGAGGAAAAAACAACATAACCACCAAAGTTACAACTGGAAGTAGGGAAAGAACAAAAAGGACACACAACTCTGGTGAGGGCGAGGCCTTTCCAGTTACAACTCTAGAGACTAGCAAGAAGAAAAGGTACTGACAGCACGTACAAAATCATTCAAAGCAACCTACATCACACGTGGTTAATGTCGAAGACATGAATGCCTGAAGCACTTGCCAACTCAAATTGTTGGACATCCTCCTTTGCCAGGTAGGCGACGCTGCATTTGGATTTTGGAGGAGCAGCAGTAGCAGACAAGCCGGGTCAGCGTTGGGGGTCTGGTCTGGAACAGCCACGCGATCGAGTTGTGGCCGTCGCCGTCGGTCGGCCGGAGACCGAGCTCGATGGACTCCACCAAACGCGCCACGGCCGGCCGGGTTTGCTCTGCGGCGCCGTGTTGGGACTTGGGACAGTGGGACCTCAGTGGACGCGTCGTCCTTATGAACAGGAGCAACTCACCCCGGGCTCACCGATGCATGCGTCGAAGTTTCTTAGAGTTTAGAGTACGGTGGTTAGTTTGTTTCCTGCTTCCAGTTGGAAGCCATGGTCCGGTAGCGTAGAGTTTAGGGTCTGTTTAGATCACCACGAAACTTTTGAAACTTTGAAACTTCACTATTCATCAAAGGGATTCTTACATGCATGGAGTATTAAACATGTGTTAATGATAAAACCCATTCCATAACCCCCCGGTAACTTTGCGAGACGAATCTAATGAGCCTAATTTGACCATGATTAGACAATGTCGTGCTACAGTAAACAATCTCTAATGACAGATTAATTAGGCTTAATAGATTCGTCTCACGATTTCCCGTCCATCCGTGTATTTAGTTTTATAATTAGATCACGATTTAGAATTAGAAACTTTCTTTCGCAAACTTTCTTTCCAAACTAAACATGGCCTTACTCTCATCCATGCACCTGTAGACTGTACGAAATAAGAAGAGACTGTTGGTATCTAGGATGAGTCCATATTTAATTCAATAAGTTTTTCCTATTCATCCCGTCACATCAAATATTAGGACACTAATTAAGGGTATTAAATATAGATTAATAATAGATTAATTAGGCTTAATAGATTCGTCTCGTGATTTCCCGTCCATACATGTAATTAGTTTTATAATTAGATCATATTTAGCCCTCCTAATCTTCGATTTAGTTTTGCTACAGTAAATTTCCTAAACTTATCTTGCTGAATTAAACCGGCCCTCAATAGAAAACACGGGCACTCGATCTCGGTTGGTAAGTTAGTTGGTGGAAGTGGAACTTGAACTGCTGACTTGCATTTAAGGTTTTGACTAGTGGATTTTTAATTGCCCTGATCCATACCATATCATATCATCATAATCATCACCTTACAGTATATTAGGAACGGAAATATAGTTGAAGTCAAAGAAGAAAAAACAAATTCTTATAATCTCTGCCATCAGCCCATCACGCTGATTGAAGGATGCCTCGCCAACCTGGACTGACAGGTATACCTGCTCCCATACCCGGAAAAAAAAAGTATATCAAATATCATGCTCCCTGAACAATTTTATTTACGTGTGGAACATTTTTTGTCACTCCTAGAACAAGCGGTAAAAAGGGTGTCCACGAGTAAAAGAGAATTCAAATCAATTAAGGAGGCGAAGGTCGATAAGGCAAGGGAGGAGGGGGAATCTATAAAACAGAGCAGTGGTCCGATGGTCATCTTTGATTCAATTCAAACCTAGAATTGTATTATCTTTGGAACGGGGGATTACAAAATTGTACCACAACTGTAGCCATCAGCCGGTGGTTCGTCCCCTTGCTTTTTACCACTTTTTTCTTTCTTTATATATGTACAAAATTTAACATATTTTCTATTTCAATATACTTGTCGGGCAGTGTTTATGCTGGACTGCCGGCCGCTTTATAAAATTCCACACATCATGATCTTACACTACATTGTGATGACCTTTTTATAGGATGATGACCATATTTTGAAGTCAAATCACAGAATTAAGAGACAAACATATGTCCTTGGGGAACATATGCGGAGTTGTTTAATTGTCAGATGGGGAAATTCCCCATAAAATATCTTGGTGTTCCTCTCAGTCCTTGTAAACTACATGTGATTGATTGGGTGCATTTAAAAGACAAAAATGGGAAAACGTTAGATGTTTGGAAAGGAGGGGCAATGTCAATTGCAGGCAGAACAACGCTTATAAACTCAAGTTTGTCCAGTGCTTTCATTTACCATATGTCCTTATACTGGCTACCCAAAACAGTAGTAAATGATCTGGATAAGCAAAGAAGAACCTTTTTCTGGCAAGGAGGATGTCAAAAAAGAAAATGCCATTTGGTAAAATGGCCTATAATCTGTAAAAGTAAAAAGAAAGGAGGTCTGGGGATTAAGGACATTACGAAAATGAATATAAGTCTTCTGAGTAAATGGTGGTGGAGACTAGAAACCGAATCAGGCATTTGGCAAGAGTTAGTTAAGGCAAAATATTTGAAAGGTTCCCTCATCTGTAATGTGAGGCTCAGGATAAATGATTCTCCAATGTGGAAGGACTTACTCAAAGTTAGGAATGTATACCTGGCAGGAAGAAAGATCTATACAAATTTTGGGGGGACAAAACTGCCTTTTGGACAGATGCATGGTTAGAGGACAGTGCTCTGTGTGTGATAAACCCTATCCTATTTGAAATATGTGAAGAAAAAGAGATATCTGTTAACCAATTCAGGAGTAAAAAGGGCCTTCTAAAATTCAAAAGATGGCTACCATCATACCTGAATGATGCATGGAAAATGATACAAGAAAAGGCTATGGGGAAAAGTATAGTGGAAGAAAATGATAAGGTGGTTTGGAAATGGGGTAAAAAACAGATATTCACAATTAAATCTGTTTATGAGCACTTAACAATTAATGATGAGGGACAATCATATACAAGAATATGGAAGGCAAAAATACCATACAAAATCAAGATTTTTCTATGGCTCATCGAGAATAACGCTATATTGATGAAGGATAACATGGTTAAAAGGAAGTGGGCAGGAGATCCAACCTGCCGTTTTTGTGATGCAAATGAAACGATAGACCATCTATTATTCCAATGCCCAGTTGCAAGAGTAATACGGGGAATTGTGGCAAAATCAATTGGGGCAGACAATATTCCATCCAGTATAAAACAATATTGGATTTAGGTGTCAAATTGGCTCCCAGTTGGAAGAAATATACATGATTTTGGCTTAACTGCAATCACTTGGGCTATCTGGAAGTCCAAAACAAAGCTTGCTTTGAAGGAATAAACATAAAGCATCCGGCAGAAATAATTTGCCATGCATGCTCCTTAATGTTCTTTTGGGCAAGTTTGTATAAGGAGGAATTCCAAGGAAGGATGAATGAAGGTATACAAATGCTGTTGGCACTGGCTTGTCAAATCATGACCAACCAGAGCCCATCTATGCCAAGATTGATGCCAGTGGTCGAGGAGGAAGAAGATGTGGAAGATGAGGAATGAAGACTGATGGCCGGTGATCTGCTGAGGATGATATCATAAGTCTGGAAGCTCGTTTGCACTTTGGCATTAGAATTGCTGCTCTTTGGGAGTCTCTGTTTGTAACAGTTTAAACTTCATATACTGTTTCAGCGCGTTCTGGAGTCTGTCTTGCTAGCTTGAATCAAGCTGAGCTATCCGTTAGATTTCTTCTTTTGCAACTGGTTCTGCCTGTCTGTAACCCAAACATCTGGTATTTCCATTCATGAATGGAAATGGGGTCACCCTCGATTCAAAAAAAAATCACAGAATAAAAAAAAAACTCATCATCATCGCTGCCAATGCCATGCCATCACGCTTGTCTGCCAGCAATGAATAACGGGCTAGCCAAAAGGAGCAACCGCGGCCCAAGCGAGCAAACAGGGACGATGGGCCTCCCGGTCGGCCCGGCCGCACGCATCAGCCCTGCGCCAGCAAGCAGCAAAGGTTCCATGCGAAGAGTCGTGGAAAAATGAACGTAACCCGACGCTGGAGGCTGCCTCAAAGATTGGAGACGGTTGAGGCTATGGAATGAAAGAGACCGACAAACAGAATCCGGCCGCCTCGCCGGCCACATCAAGAGCTTATCCAAAGTCGGCGACACAAATGACTGACTGAGCATGGCCCTGACGCTCACAACAAATCGAATGCAGTAGCTTATCAACGCAACAACCTTTACAAACTGTTTGAGCTTTACATGGAAGAGTGGCCACTGGACCTGAAACAAACAAACAAACAAAAAACAAAAAAAGAGAAATCCTTATGCTCAATGCAAATCCTCGCCTTTAGGGAACATCAGAGCAACATGCATGAAATCTGTACAGTTCCAAGCTACCTCGGCTCTAATCTGGTCACCGTCACATAGTTGGCGGTGGCGCTCCGGCTCCGCGTCCGTGACGAGTCCGTGTCCGACGACGTGGTCATCCCAGGGTTCGCCCCGGGCTCGTTGGGCTCCGGGAGCACCGCGTTCTCGCTCGCCAGCATCGTCACCACCGACGACATCAGCGGCCGGTTCCTCGGCTGCGCCTCGACGCACAGCAGCGCCACCTGGATGCACCGCAGCACCCTGCTGTGGTGAAAGCTGACGCCCAACGCCTCGTCCAGAAGCTCTAAGCTCCTCCCTTCTCTCCACAGCATCCATGCCTGCAAATTCACCAGCAATATATACGAATGACTATTCAGAATTCAGAAGAGAAAAAAACAAGAAGAGCTAAGTCTTGCTGCTACTTACGTATCCTAGGAGGTTGACATCAAGCTCGGGCTCGTAGGAGCCACGGTTCCTCTTGCCAGTGATGATCTCCAGCACCAGCACGCCGAAGCTGAACACGTCGGATTTTATCGAGATGAGGCCGTCCATGGCGTACTCCGGGGACATGTAGCCACTGAAAAAACGTCTGAAAATTTCAGCTAAACTGTCCAATTTTCAGAACAGATTGAGACACGCATCAGAGTTAGCAGAAGAGCACTACTCACTATGTCCCGATGACCTTTCGCGTGTATGCAGTGGTCTGGTCACCCAAACATCCTCGCGATCCCAAAGTCCGAGATTTTGGGGACCATGTTCCTGTCCAGCAGCACGTTGCTAGCCTTCAAGTCCCTGTGGATGATCCTGAACCTCGAGTCCTCGTGCAGGTACTGCAGACCCCGTGCAATCCCCAGGATGATCTCGAACCGTTTCTGCCACACCAGCAACCTGCGCTTGCTTCATCTGCGCAATGCATGGACTGTCATGAATTACCTTACCTCGTAGAATTCAAGGGAGCTCGTGTCAGAAATGAACTGACCGAATATGAATGTGTCCAAGCTCTGGTTGTGCATGTACTCGTAGACGAGCATCCTCTCATCGTTGTCGATGCAGCAGCCGAGCAGCCTCACGAGGTTTCGGTGCTGCAGCTTGGCGATCAGCTTCACCTCGTTCATGAACTCCCTCGCCCCTTGCGTTGATCCTTGGCTCAACCTCTTCACGGCCACTTGCTGCCCATCCTCAAGAACTCCCTGCCATCGATCGATTCGCCAAACGCAGGTCAGCGAGAAATTACCTGGAACAGCCAGAGCGGGCTAAATTACCGAAGTCGTTTTTACCATGTAAACAGAGCCAAATCCACCTGCTCCGATCTTCTTGCGCTCTGCAAAATTGTCCGTGGCGACCAGGATCACCACCAGATCGAACAGTGGAAGGTCAACATCTTTCTCGGCGTATCTCATTTCCTCCGTGACATCATCATGCAGCAGCTGCTGCTGCTGGACCCGTGCCGGGCTCAACGAAGTCTGGCTCCTGACCCTGGATGGAACTGGAAGCACGAATTCTGCAGTGCTTGGAGGATGCGACGCCATGTCGTCACTCTGACGCTTCCTCTTCGCCTTCTTCGTCACGAAACAGCAGCAGCCAACCGCTGCTAGCAGAAGAAGTGCGCCGCAAACAGTTGCGGCGACAATGATGATCAGCTTGCCCTTGTGTGAGCGCTGGTGGTTATCTGGAAGCAAGAGAAATGGTCAAGCGTCATGAGGTGAGAACTGAGAAACAGCCGGTCTGAACACTGGAACTGGAAGGCTTCATATACGACAAGCACTCTAATTTGAGATAATAAGAGATATCAAAAACTGAAAAATGTAAGAATTTGAACTGCGGAATCGAGAGAAATTGGACTCGAAGTCAGAACCTGCAGCTGCGGCCTTCAGGGCGTCAATGTCGGACTGCGCGAGCCGGATGTACACGTCCTGCACGGCAATCGGGTACTGCCGCATGTCCAGCAGATCGACGGTCCAGAGGACGCAGCCGACGCCGACCCCGCCGCTGTTGTTCGCGGCGGCGTACGCGGCGCAGCTGCAGTTGCCGAGGCAGGCCAGCCTGCACTGGTCCAGCGTCATGCCGGCGTACACCGTCGCGTCCGTGGCCTGCGGCAGCTTCATCCGGTTCACGACCCAGAACCCGTCGCCGCCGCCGGCACCGTCGCAGCTCAGGTTGGTGCTCCGGACGCAGCCGCCCGACCAGTCCCGCTGGCCCCACTGGTCCGGCGACCGCGGCACGAACCCCGGGAGGCAGCTGCAGACCGGGGAGCGGTCGGGGTCGCAGTACCCGAACGCCCCGCACTTGGCGTAGAAGTCGCACTGGTCCGTCGGGTAGTACCAGAAGCTGCTCCAGGCGCCGTTGTTGAGGGAGAAGCGCTTCAGCTGCGTGGCCGCGCCGTCGACGATCAGCCGGGACAGCAGCGACGGGTTGCGGATGAAGTAGCTGTAGTACGTCTCGTCGGCGCTGTACACGACCCTGAAGGTGAAGGCCTGCGCCTTGAGGTAGGGCACGCCGGTGAGGATGTCGCCGTTCCACGGCCCGCTGGTGTAGACCCTCGTGGCGCCGCGGAGGAGGAAGAACTGCGGCAGGCCACCGATGACGAGCTTGAACGTGACGTCGCCAGGCGACGGGTCGGACGGGGTGCGCCACGCGGTGATGTTCCGGGTGATGCCGCGCCTGGTGTCCACCCCGAGCTTCATGCCCGGGAGCAGCGTGTCCGTCGGGTAGTCGAAGCTCTGCCACGCCACGCTCTGGTCGGAGCCGCTGCCATCGGCGCTCAGGACGAGGTTGCCGACGTCCAGAAGCTGCGCGGAGGCGCGCGCGGTGACGTTCCTGGCGTCGGCGGCGGGCGCCGCGGAGGACCACACGGTGTCGTTGTTGCCGTCGAGGACGACGAGCCGGCCGCCGGCGGTGAGCTGGAGCGCGGCGGGGGAGCTGAGCACCGGGTTCTGGCGGTTGGCCACCCAGACCACGGTCGTCGGGCCCGGGATGCTGGCGTACCAGATGCCGAGGTACGTCCTGCCGTCGGCGCCGTCCGGGCTGAAGAAGCCGAGCGCGAAGACGCCGCCGGCCGAGACGATCGTCTGGTTGCCGGTGAGGGTCGTGTTCCGGTAGATGGTGTCAGTGGATACCGAGAGGCCGAAGAAGGAGGCGGCGGCGGCGGCGAGGAGGAGGAGGAGGAGAGAAGAGAGCGTGCGCGCCCTCATCATCTGTCCCGATTCCCGAACGGGGGCGCCAAACCAGCCGTTGACCTCTCCTCTCACGACATGGGCTTATGACTCGCGAGACTGCCTGCACCGTCGGCTGGTGGTTGTCGTGCCAGCAATCGGACGAAATTGGCCGCGGTGAGAATGCGACTGTGCGAGGCTGTTCGCGCATTTGTTACGCCCACAGGGCCACGTCGTCCATGGCGCCGGCCGCACACGGAGCAGCGGCAGCAAATAAAGCCTGGTCAACGGCTCGACGATGGCGAGGAGGGAAACCTAGCTGTTGGGTGCCGGCGCCCGGCGGGTCAGACGCTGAGCTCGATGTCGCCAGCAATCCGGCTACGCACAGCCGGATGGTCACTATTGCAGGCCGTTGGAACAGGACTCTGGATCTCTCTGTCCACGGGCGTGCAGTTTTTACAGAAATTCCAAGATTTGGGGTCTGAATTTGCATGTCTTGACCCATATGTCGCCGACTCAGAGTGACTGTACTGTGACAGAATGTCAAATTTTGAAAGGCATGCGAATTGAGATCCGAATAATAAAATCTATCTTATACGGAGTAGGACACAGAAACAGTGTAGAAACATCTGGCCGTGTTTAGATGCTTCCCAAAAAAATTTACAAAAGGGAATCTTTCTTGCATGGAGTACTAAATGAAGTCTATTTGCAAAACCCAGCCACGGATGAGCGTAACTTTCCGAGACGAATCTAATGAGCCTAATTAATCCATGATTTGCTACAGTGATGCTACAGTAACCATCTTCTAATCATCCTCTAATCATACGGTCAAAGGCCTCAT
>CM014274.1:15551919-15570581 GCA_004135705.1 Alloteropsis semialata
TGAGGCCGAACAGCATCCCGTTTTGCTTCAGAGATAATGAGAATATGTACACGCCCACAAGCATGATCAGGCCCAATATGGCTATCCATAATGCTAGCGGATATCTTTTAGCGGGCTTTGTGCTTACAGCAGCTGCATCCTGCAATTGAAAAGGTTGAAGAGGGTACTCACATTTCAAGACACAGCAGGAAGGGATTTCGCATGATCCCAATGGGGCATTCCCTCAGAAACAGGCCCGGGCAAGCATCTGCTCGCAACCAGCCAACCAATAATGGGGAAATGATAGATATGAAGGCGGTAGAAAAAGGAGCGTTCGCCTCACCTTAGTGGCCGCGCTGAGATCCTCCACCGCCACAGCCACCGCCCTGTCCCTCTCCCTCCCAGCCTCCTCCATCGAAGAATACCATCAAAAGGCAGTCCAGCCCAGGCTCCAAATCGCCCGGGCAGCAATCCGTCCAGCCAATCGAACACCGGAACGACCCCTCCCCGCAAGGCGAGAGAGTCGGAGGAAAACGAAGGGTCTCGGCAGCTCGATTTGGGGTGGGCAGCGAAGGGACCGGGGACGCAGCAAATCGCCACGGGAATGTAGCATCGGGGTGAGAGAAAGCAGGAGCGGGAGTGGAGAACAGAGGAGAGAGAGAGAGAGAGAGAGAGAGAGAGAGAGAGCACCTACCCCGCCGGTCAGGTGGGGAGCTGGTGCCTGGCCTGGTGGATGCCTCAGACATGCCTGGATGGACATGGTTTGGATTTTGTTCCGTTCGTCCTTCAATGGCGCCGCTTTGCGCCGAGAGACATACCTGTATTATTCAACGCGAAACATACAAGTACAAATACAGATACAGCTGGCAGAAGTACAGAAGGAACCACTGTTCCGGTAAAAGTGCACAAAAGACCTCAGAGAAAAGGATAAACAAACAAAGCCCTATGAAGTCCTCCTGCACATCATCTGCATCTCCTTCATCCGCATCTATCTGCCGCCGCCAAGGCGCCGGCCGAATGAACCCTGGATCCGGAGCAACACCATCGCAGCCAAGCTGCTTTGAGAACCGATTGAGTCGACCACCGCGCACGGCGGTACCTTGTCCTCTGTGGCACGTCGGCCGGGGATCATCCCCGAGCACCCCGGATCTCAGAACTGCCATCTTCACCCAGCATCGTCGGAGAAGATGAACAGAGCCGACCACCGACAACCTCAAACCCCATACCGGACAGAAAGCTCTCTCTGCGGCGCCATCACCGTCAGAGCCGTCGCACTGGCTAATGTCAGAGATGGAGACCCCAGATGACGAGTCCCATCCGCCCGGGAACGGATGGACCCCAATCATCCTCACAGGAGACTCCAAGCAAGAAATCTTACCGGAGATCATCTGGAGGAACAAAATCCACCTCGCCGATGCGCCGTGACCAACCACCAGCGAGAGGAACACAAGCCACAGAGGGTCAATCACCACGTCCTCCGTCCAACGACGAACGAAATCAATGGCTTGACACCCCCGGCACCACCCAATGGCGAACAAAAGCTCCGTCCCCAACACAAGAAGGATGAGCAGAACAACACACCTATCCCATCCATCGCCGAAGGCGTTGCCGGAACCGCCACCGCCGTCGGAGGACAGGAAGAAACTTATTCGCAACCACAGCAGCAGGCTCACCACTGTCGCAAACCTAAGCTCCACCACCAAGTATGCCGGCGAGCAGACCCTAAGAGCTAGGAAACTACCTACTCTATACATACTCACCCGGAGGAAGCTGGATCCCCCCGCCCTCCGACGCCGGCGACTGCCGGAATCATCAGAGGCGAGGGGACCAAGCAGAAATCTCCGGTGAGAAGCGACTCGCCTGCTTTCGCCCTGTCTCAACTGTAGCTTGGGATAAGGACGAGAGCTCGGGTTCTGTTCGGAGAGGAGCTGGATGGACATGGTTTGGATTTTGTTCCGTTCGTCATTCAATGGCGCCGCTTTGCGCCGAGAGAGGCACGGCGGCGCCGTGCGTTTGTTGCTGCGGCGGCAGAGGCGACGGGCTGATGGACCGGACCCAGGCCCAAAGAGCCCAGTCGACGAAAACATTGTGGGCTGGGATGTTCGGTGTTGCGTATGGGCTTCCTTAGCTACAGCCCACAGCATCTATTTCAGGCCTTTTTATCTGGGCTCGGCACTACTTAAAAGGCCCAATTTCCGCATTCGTTCATTTTTGGAAAAAGTCCTATTTACCTCCCTGGATTATAAGCCGAGTCCATCTTTCCTCCTCCAACTCGAAAACCGTCCATTCTGTCTCCTCGAATTCCTAAAACCGGACACATGACCACCCCGACCCGGTTTTGTCTGTTTTGGTGGGTGGTTTTAAATTTTTTTATTTACAATTTAGTCCTTAGATCTTAAAATGATTATTACTTTTTGTCTATACCTCCGATTTAGGAGATTCTTACGGTCACGCATTCATAACGGTGAGCTTTATCTTTTAAAATGGTCTTTATACTATTTTATTACTATTTGTTATATTATTCTTATGTTATTGTGTAAAAATAACAATATAAGAAAAGTAAAACAAACAGTTACAAAATAATATGAACAACATTTTAAAAAACAAAGCTCATCGTTACGAACGCATGACCACTAGAATCACTTAAATCGAAGATACGAGAAAAAATAGTAATATTTTAAGATCCAAGGACTATTTAGTAACCACTTGAATCACTAAATAGTCCTTGGATCTTAAAATGATTACTATTTTTTTCTCGTATCTCCGATTTAAGTGATTCTAGTGATCATGCGTTCGTAACGATGAGCTTTGTCTTTTAAAATGTTGTTCATATTATTTTATAACTGTTTGTTTTACTTTTCTTATATTGTTGTTTTTACATAATAATATAAGAATAATATAACAAATAGTAATAAAATAGTATAAAGACCATTTTAAAAGATAAAGCTCACCGTTATGAACGCGTGACCGTAAAAATCACCTAAATCGGAGGTACAGACAAAAAGTAATAATCATTTTAAGATCTAAGGACTAAATTGTAAATAAAAAAATTTAAAACCACTCACCAAAACAGACAAAACCGGGTCGGGGTGGTTATGTGTCCGGTTTTAGGAATCCGAGGAGACAGAATGGACGGTTTTCGAGTTCGAGGAGGAAAGATGGACTCGGCTCATAATCCAGGGAGGTAAATAGGACTTTTTCCTTTATTTTTCCAGTTCTTCTGAAATTGTAACACCAACCTTCCGATCTTTGGAGACTCATAGTTTCAAAAAATAAAAAATAAAAATTGAAGACTTCTTTTAAAGCCTCCACATGAATCCACCTAAGACCCTAGACACTCTAGAAAAAGAGAAAAATCCTAGAAATTCTCAAAAAAGCAAATCATCTAGCCATCAATTGGAGCACTCAAATCATCATAGCCATTAGATCTATTATGTTTTCTAAAAAATTACCCACCTATGCCATTATGAAAATAGCTTAAGGTAACACCTAAATCTATATCTAAATTACCCACATCTACCATTATATAAAATAAATCAAAAAAAACTCCTAATCTTCATCAATATTATACACTTATGTCATTATAACAAATATTTTTAAAAAAAACCCAATTTCTGCATTCGTTCATTTTTCCGGTGCTTCTAAAATTGCAAACGCCAACATTCATAGAAGCCAATATACCCTAAAAATCGCTCTCAAACTTCTTTATTGGTGCAAGTTCATCGTATCATGTGTGCTATATAGCCTCGACATGCTCCATATAAGCATGTCCCAGGAATATGATAATTGTGTTTTACAAGTCCTTTAGAGAGTCCAATTGGCACACATTGCTCCTATACAGGAATGGTGGATCAATGGTCGCAAAAAGGGTCGCAAGGTCGGCATGGAAGGGTTTCGATACCTTGGTTTGTTCTCTTGGTCGCTTGGAGTCTCTAAAAGAATAGGAATACTCGTGTCTTATCAGCTCTACAAACCGGTGGCCTTGGTGCAAACATCCTGGAGTTTGAGCGGATCTGGGCAACGGCTGGCTACCATGACCTTGACACTAGTTAGCTCGTGTCAAAGCTCCACCGCTTAGTTGTATCTCTTAGTTCTTAGTTGTTACCTGCCCCTCTTCTTGCCTCCGCTTTCCTTTTTCTGTGTTGTTATTTGTTTGTTATGTACTCAAACTTTGGTCCGTTTTCTCTTAATGATGAAAAGCACGTTCTCTAAAAAATGATAAGTGTGCATCCTCTAAAAATTATTCCATCCCACTCTGATGAATTAACCTCTTCACAGCATTAGACAACAAGCTTGACTCTGTTAGCATGACTTCTAGTGGTTTTAGAATGATGGATTTTGCCTGTCCGGGCCTCCTTCTTTTTAATATAGCGGGCAGCTCTCCTGCCGGTTCGTTTCAAAAAAAAAAAAAGAATGATGGATTCAGCTAGAGGGTGGGCACTTGGAACAAATCATGTTATGTAGTTTAGGGCACATGTACCACTAAATCAGAATAATGTTTTTCCTTCTGTTGAGTGCGGGTTTACATGTCTTTATGCGTACGGGAAAAAAGAAAGTTTTTGTTACTCATTAACTCAGTGGCGAATCTACAAGGTGGCTGGGGATACTCCACCCCTCCTACCCCCTCCCCCCTACTCCAATGGAGTCCATTGGTACCCTCTAAGAAATTTTAGTCATAGGTGAAGAGAACGAAGAAGGAGAGAAGAAAGAATAAGAGAAATAGAGAAGAGAGAAGGAAGAAGGGAAAAATAAGCCCTCCTTTCTTGTAGCTCTATAGCTCTAGATTCACCACTGCGTTAACTCGTACGTGCACGAGCGAAGAGCGTCACGCACCCGGCCTCAAGTCGACAGTGATCCCACCCACGCGTTTGTAGCCGATCCTCATAGGGACCGCAGGTGGCTTCAGTCCACACGGTGGCAGGCTGGCAGCTACGCTTGACCGACGCGGAGCGGACGAAGAATTTGGTTTGTACGGCCGGGGCACGCGCGCAACGGACGTGGAGCGAGGAGCACGACGGAAAATCATTGCTCAGACTCTGGCGGTCAGCGAACGAACATTGCCCAACGAAAGGAGCAGCAGGTCGAAGTTATCGAGGGGACGGAGAGCAAGACAGTCAGGGCATGGACGCATGGCTACACTCCAGTAATCCACTCCATGGCATCCCAGCAGTGGCTGGACTGGAGCGTGATCTCTGACTGAAGAGGGTGGCTGCACGCGCGCACATCCACAACCTGTGCACGCGCGCACATCCACAAAATTGCAGGGTGGAACACTGGAACCTGTGCCCGAAGCCTTTCGATACGCTTCTGAGTTTCAATTTTCTTTCCAGGAAGATGTGCTTTTGTCTGGGCGAGGCAACGGTGTCAGGTGTGCCGTGCGCGAGCCTGGACTCAGGAACAGAACATTTTTTGTGCCGGTGTGCACTTTCTTTTTTTTTTAGATAAAGGAGCAGAATGCTCCTGCCTCTGCGTGACAAGTCACGCACACAGCAACAAAAGTTTACAACCCCCACCAAGAGCACTTAGGCTCCAAATTCAGATCAAAATGCTAAGACACCAGACACCAGACTCCACGACCACAAAAGCAACACACTAAGACACCAAGAAGTTCAAAAACCTGAACATGACCGAAACTACGCTTCAAGCCTGTTCGCAAACTTCCAACCGTATCTTGCAAAAATCTCCATGACCACCGTCTCCAACTTCCTGCAGCCATACTTAAGGTTCTCTCGCTCTTCATCATGTTTAAGGAACACAGACCAAGTGCGAGTCCAGTAGGTCATCCTGAAAATTACCTGCAAAGAAGTGTTAGGCTTAGCTTTGTCGAAGATCATATCATTTCTATTCAACCAGATAGCCCATAAAAGGGCAGATGCAGCAACCAAAATTTGCTTCTTAAGAGAGGGGTGAAAACCAGCAATCCAAGAATGAAACATGTTCGTCATGCATGTAGGTGGTTGAATTCCGAATGTAATGAATATGGTATTCCACACAAAACGGGCAAACGGACACTCAAAGAATAAATGTTGGATAGTCTCTAAAGAATTGCAATAGCAACATTTGAGACTTCCATGCCAATTCCTTTTGGCGAGATTATCCTTTGTTGGCGTGACACCTGAAATAAGGTACCAGAGGAAAATTTTAATTTTCAGAGGTACCTTAATCATCCATATAGGGCATTTTAAAGGGACAATTCCACTTTGTATTAGTGTTTTATACATGGACCGAACTGAGAATTTTCCACTCTTTAGTAGATCCCAGATAAACACGTCTTTGTCCTGGGTGAGGTTAATCTCAACCACTTTCGACACAAGATCATGCCAAGACCATAAATTTTGTCCCACCAAAGCCCTTCGAAACGATACATTCAAGGGGGTAGTACTCATCACATCTGCTACTGTCATATTCTTCTTTCTGATGATCCGGTACAGATTGGGATAAGCCACCCGCAAGGGTTTGTCGCCCATCCACACATCTTCCCAAAATCTAATTCCGGTTCCCTGGTTGATCTTGAAGTGTCCTCCCTCTAAGAATTGATCCTTGACCTTCATAAGGCCCGACCAAAAATGAGAATCCCCAGGTTGTTTTTTAGCTTGAGTCAAGGTTTTATTTGACAAATATTTCCTTCTTAGAAGATTTTGCCAAGTTCCTTCCTCATTAATAAGTTTGAACAACCATTTGCTAAGAAGACACTTATTCTGGATTTCTAGGTTTTGTATTCCTAAGCCACCGAAGTCACGTGGTTTGCATATAATGCTCCACTTAGCAAGCCTGTACTTCTTTTTATGCTCTTCACATTGCCAAAAAAACCTTGACCTGTAATAATCAAGTTTTTTCAATACTCCCTTAGGGACTTCAAAGAACGAGAGCATATACATTGCTAAGCTAGTTAGCACCGAATTGATCAAAACTAGCCGACCCCCGACCGAAAGCAGCTTCCCTTTCCAACTAGCAAGTTTTTTCTGGAATTTCTCTTCAATCATGCACCAGTCATTCTTTGAGAGTTTCCTGTGATGCATTGGGATTCCTAAATATTTGAATGGAGTAGAGCCCTTAGCACACCCAAAAAGGGATGCATACTCCACTTCCATCTCAGTAGCTTTCCCATAGCAATATATTTCGCTTTTGTGGAAGTTAATCTTTAAGCCAGAAAGTTTCTCAAAAGTGCTTAACACAAGTTTGAGATGTTTGGCTTGGTCTAAGTCGTGGTCTAGAAATAGAATCGTGTCATCCGCATATTGAAGGATAGATAATCCATCATCCACTAAGTGGGGAACAACACCACATATATCGCCATTTAATTTGGCTCTCTCGATGAGAATTGCCAACATGTCTGCAACTATATTGAAAAGAAAAGGAGATAAGGGATCCCCTTGTCTGAGTCCTTTCTTTGTCTGAAAGTAATGCCCAATGTCATCATTCGTTTTAACCGCTACACTACCCCCTTTAACAATTTGGTCAATCCAGCTGCACCAAGATGGTGAGAAGCCTTTCATTCTCAAAGCTTGCTGGAGGAAGGACCAACTGACTTTATCATACGCCTTCTCAAAGTCGAGCTTAAGGATCACTCCATCGAGTTTCTTTCTATGCATCTTGTGAATGGTTTCGTGAAGTATAACCACTCCCTCCATAATGTTCCTGCCGGACATGAAAGCAGTTTGGGAGGGTTTAATTATCTTGTCCGCCACTAGTGCGATTCTATTTGTGATCACCTTGGTGAAAATTTTAAAGCTTACATTAAGCAAGCAGATTGGGCGATATTGTTGTATTTTCTTTGCCTCCGCTTGCTTAGGTAGTAAGGTAATAATACCAAAGTTTAGACTAAACAACGGAAGGTCGCCTTTATGGAATTCCTCGAAGGGTACCATGAGGTCTTCCTTGATGAGATCCCAAAAGATTTGATAGAACTCCGCTGGGAACCCATCTGGTCCTGGTGCCTTGTTATGTTCCATCTGAAAGATAGCCTTCTTAACTTCCTCTTCAGAGAAATCACGTGTGAGGATTTCATTTTCCTCTGAAGAGACTTGGGGGATGTCCTCTATCATGGTTTCCATCATAGAAAAGCCATTCATGTCAGAGGGTCCAAAAAGTCCCTTGTAGTAATTTGTGATATATTTCTTGAGATTAATGTCTCCTTCTATAACCCCCTCTTCCTGTTCTAGACGGAAGATTCTTGTGCGCCGATGTTTACCACTGGCCACAAGTTGGAAGTATTTGGTGTTACGGTCTCCGTCTAATAATTTAGTTGTTTTGGCTCTTTGGTACCATTTGATCTCTTCCTCTCTGAGTAAATGTGCTATGTGTTGCTTTAAACAATTTTTTAGATCAATCTCTGAAGGATCTAAAGGTTGCTTCTCAGCTTTCTTATCCAATTCGTCCGCTTTCCGAATTAAATCAGCCTTCTCTTTTTTAGCGTTGCCACTGACATTTTTAGCCCAACCCCTTAGGAATTGTCTAAGACGTTGGAATTTATAGTTCCAACGTTGCAGTGGCGTGTGCCCTCTCGTTTCTTTGTTCCAAGTGTCCACCACCAAGTCCCGAAAACCATCACGAAGCAGCCATCCAAGTTCAAACTTGAACATTGGTTGTTTTTTGTGATTCGTACCAGTCCCCGTGTCTAGAAGTAGTGGTGTGTGGTCAGAGATTTCTCTACTTAAGGCCTGGACCGTGGAAAGAGGAAATTTACTCTCCCACTCAGTGCTGACCAAGACTCTGTCTAAGGTTTCATAGGTAGGATTATCCCTGGAGTTAGCCCAAGTGAACTGTCTGTTAGACAATTCAAGCTCTCTCAGATCTAAGCTATCTATGACTGCATTGAAGAGAAACGGCCATCTCTCATCATACTTGTCATTGTTTTTCTCTTGCGGTGATCTAATGATATTAAAATCCCCACCAATAACAAGTGGCAGATTCTCTTTGGAGCATGTTTGAACTAGCTCGGTAAGAAAAGCCTCCTTAAAGGTTGGTTGGGCTGCCCCATAGACTGCCACTAAAACCCACCTGAAGCCATCATTTTTATTACGCAGATGGAACTTAACATAGAAGTCCCCTTCATCCACGCTTCCGATGTCAAACACTTCCAAATTAATTCCCAGTAAAATCCCGCCTGACCTACCATGAGGTTCGGTCCAATGCCAAAAAAACTCTTGGCCGGCGCAGATCTTACTAAGAACTGTTTTGGAGTAATCCTTTTTCCCGGTCTCGAGAAGAGCAATGAAGTCTAGCTTCTGCTCTTTGCAAGTATCTGACAGAAAACCATGTTTAGCCAAGTCCCTAAGACCTCTGCTATTCCAAAATACTCCTTTCATTTATAACCCTTGTTATGTTTTAGAGCGATCCTAATTTTAGGATTATTCTTCTTTCTGGATTTATTTTTCTTGAAGATGGTTTGGAAGTCACAGCTAAGGTGATCACCATCATCGTCCACATCATCCATCACTTCTTCCATAAGATCGCCACATAAGTGACCAAGTGTGATGTTCTCTAACTCCTCATTCTCATCATCTAATTCTAAGAATGGGTTTGCTTCTACTCTCCGGGCCTCAACCTCACTAGTAGGTATCGAGGCACAACTCGTCAGCTCTGAATCTCTCAGTGAGTTAACCGCAGAAATAATTTCAGACTCACAACTGCCAAGCACAACTCCTAAACCATTGATCTTAGAAGAAATGCAAGTATTGGACAAAGAGAGAAAAGAGCAGTCGTTACCTTCAGCTTCCAGGTTCTTCCACGCAGTCCGCTTCTTCGCTCGCTCCATTACCTTTTCGTCCGCCACCCGTGCTAGACGCGGACTCGACCGTAGCGGCGAATTCATAGCTTCTTTGATCATGGCTGCGTCCTTGGCCAGCGACGCGACCGGCGCGGCCTGCACCCGGCCGGCAGGCTGCCCGGCCAGCAGCTCCCCAGGGTCTGCCGCAGCAGCAGCCACGTTGCCCCCGCAGCCACCTGCGCTCAGGAGCTCGGCAGCTGCGCTCGTCAGTTCGGCAGCGGACTCGGCCGGCTGGGCAGCAGCCGACAGCTGCACAGCAGCAGCCCCTTGCTCGATTGCCGACAGCTGCACAACAGCAGCCCCCTTCAGCTCGGGAGCCAGAGGGATAGGAGGCGGCTGCACAGTATCACAAACTGGCAGCAGAACAGCATCTGCTACCCCTCCTGCGTCCAGGGAGTCGGCCCCAACATCCAGCTGAAAATCGGCCGCCCGGACCTCTGCATTCACCACGGTCTCCAGCGCGACATCTTCCTCCCCAATCATCTCAGCATCCTCGGCCAAGACCCTGTCACAACATTCATCAAGAATATTGTTGCAAGCAATGTCGAGGATTTCATTAGCCATTTTACGGATTTTTAATTCCCTCTCCTCCACCAAAGATGCTTGCAACTGAGATATCCCCCGTCAGCCCCATTCAAAGAACTGGAGTTGTTTTCCTGGAAATCTTCATTGCCATCATTTCGGGCTCTTTTTGGGTCCTTGGCTGCATTCTCGCCATTGGTAGAACCATCATGATCCATGTCTTCATTACCTTTATCTTCACTGCCCGGGAAAGGGAAGTCCACCTCCTCTCCATTCTCATCAGTCCCCCGGCGCTCATACTCGAACTTAAGCTCAAAGTAATGATCCCCAATCACCACGTCCAAGTTTGCAGGTAGAAGTTTAGGCTCAAGAACTGCCACTAGCACCCTGCCAAACTCACTCTTGCGTGTCGTCTTCATATCAACAGTTTGAGTAGAACCCAGGATGGTTCCTATAGCCCACAAATTTAGGTACTCCCTCAACCTCCTGCCAATACCTGTAACCCTGCACCACACCTTAGGTAGCAAGAAACCCTCATCTTTGTCATGCCATACCTGAAACTCCATACGGGCTCCAGTTGGGTTGCCATTCTCACGGACATCCGTGCTGCCATAGGCAACAGCGCGAAGCAGTTCAGTTTTGGACGGAAAAGTGACCACAAAAGAACCGTCCTTCTGCTGAATCGGTTCCCATTTCCACTTGATGGGCACTATCCTTTGAAGCTGAGTTGCAATCTGCTCACTAGTCAGAGTACCCCCAACAATCTTGATCAGCCCAGTCTTCGCATCCTTCTTCCGCGAGAGAGGTGCATGTGGTATGTGGTAAAACCCAAGACCTTCCACTGCATAGCCGACCGCATGAGCAACCGGCTTGGGCATCTTCAAAACAGGGCACTTGTGGTTTGGATGATCGACACTGTCACAAATATCACAATAAAGATCAGTCTTGCACTCACCCAACGAATGTCCCTTCTGTGCACACCTGCTGCATTGCTTCTGTCTCCCATCCAACTCCATGTTCACTCTCTGATTCACAGGTTCCTCAGCACGCAATGCGTATGGCTGAGGCTTGTCCCTGGAACTTAAAAAAAAATGTTTGTAAGATAGCACGTAGAAGAAAATACACTAGCTATTTCCGTCAATAAATTGAATCGGACAACTTTTGAATGTAATCTCTACAACCTGTACAACTTTACATTTTATACAGGAGGGCTCCAGTGGCCAGTGTTAAAAAAAGAAAAGAAACGAGAGACCTAGGCCTTTTTTGCAACGAAAACTTTTGCTGTACAGGCTACAAAGCACAGACTACGCCGTCAGAGCAGCAAGAATTTCTACGGGTCCAGTCCGAAGCTACCTAGCATCTATCGCAGTGATCGTGACATTGTTCGCCGTGAGGCTCTGCGACGACTCCGTGTCCGACGTGTTCTTCCCGATGTTCACCCCGGGCTCGTTCGGCTCCGGGACCGTCGCGTTCTCGCTGGCCAGCATCATGACCACCGACGACATCAGGGGCCTGTTCCTGGGCTGCACTTCCACGCACAGGAGGGCCACCTGGATGCACCGCAGCACCTCGCTGTAGTTGAAGCTGCCGTCCATCACCTCGTCCAGCAAATCGGCGCCCCGGCCTTCTTTCCACAGCTTCCAAGCCTGAACAATGATCAACAAGGTTAGAGAAATAATTCAGTAAGAACAAATTGTTTCTGCAAATCTTTGCTGTTACTTGCTAGTACTTACATATCTGAGGAGGTTGAGATCAAGCTCGGGTTCGTAGAAGCCTCGGTTCCTCTTGCCCGTGATGATCTCCAGAACTAGCCGCCGAAGCTGTAGATGTCGGACTTCATCGAAAACACGCCATCCATCGCATATTCTGGGGACATGTAGCCACTGTGAATAAAAACATCGTGCATGTCAGTGTGAAGTTGCATTTTTTGTTCAGTAGTACAACCTACAAATGAAATACACAGTGGCTAGCAGGATCAGGAGTGAGAGCTTACTATGTTCCAATGACCTTCATTGTGTGTGCAGTGGTCTGATCACCTCCAAACATCCTTGCTATACCGAAGTCTGAAATTTTGGGGATCATGTTTCTGTCCAGCAACACGTTGCTGGCCTTCAGATCCCTATGGATGATCCTGAACCTTGAATCCTCGTGCAGATACTGTAAACCCCGCGCAATCCCAGGATGATATCAAACCGTTTCTGCCACCTCAGCAACCTCCGCTTCCCTTCATCTGCACAGCGCATAAACATCAGGTTATTTGATGAAACTTTTAAATTGCGCAGGTTCATTTGTTTCTGCAGAATTCCACCGACCAAATATGATGGTGTCGAGGCTCTGGTTGTGCATGTACTCGTACAGGAGCATCCTCTCGTCCTCGTGGATGCAGCAGCCCAGCAGCCTGACGAGGTTCCTGTGCTGAAGCTTGGCGATCAGCTTCACCTCGTTCTTGAACTCCACCGCCCCTTGCATCGATCTCCGGGACAGCCTCTTCACGGCAACTTCTTGCCCGTCCTCAAGCTTTCCCTGCCAACATTTTACAGGCTCGTCCCGTTATTAGAAATTACGAAGAATCTGTTGACCAAAGTCTCGAATAAAAATTCTACATTTCTAGCTAGCTTTATCTTACTGCTAATCATAGTACAATTCTTACCATGTAAACTGGGCCAAATCCGCCTTCGCCGATCTTGTTTTTCAGAGCAAAGTTGTCGGTGGCGGCCAGGATCACGGCCAGGTCAAACAACGGGAGGTCGACGTCTTTCTCGGCACATTTCCAGTCCTCGCCCAGCGCCGCGTGTTTTCTAGTCCAGAACGGGAGCACGTCGTCACCGCCGCCCGGCGCCGCCGAGAGTTCCGTGTCGCCCTGACGTTCCCTCCTCTTCCTCCTCCAGACATAGCAGCAGCCGACCACCAGCAGGAGGAGCACACCGGCAACGGTCGCGACGACGGCGGCCACCACGCGCTTGCTCGGACGACCCCGTCTGTTCGCTGCAAAACAAACAGCGGCAAAAACTTTAGGTGCTGAACCGGCCTAACTCTGCGTGCTGCTCTGCGACTAGTCAAAACGCTCGTGTCTCCACTATACAGATGCTTCTGACTTCTGAGTGCCGCATTTTTTTTAAAAAAAGAAAAACGTTATCTGAAGCCTGATTCCTCCTGCTTGCTCGTACCAGCACCAGAATAATAACCCTTTGAATGGTTTAAGACCATTTCATAGCACAAATTGAAGCTTAAAAGCGCGTGTTTTCAGTGTGCAAGTGATTATCCCGGCTGATCATCAGCCAACACACTCAGAATACATGTTTTCAGTGCGAACTTTGCCCCTAGTTCATCATAAACAAGAAACTATTGGCCATTTGTTTTGAAGTGTCCCTTTCAGGTTGGGTGGTGTTGGACGATCGCTAGTTGAGCCATGTCTTCCTATGGATTGCACTCTGCACGGCACCTAATCCAGCGATCGCGACAGAGACTTCCTATGGTTCTGGTTCTGGTATGGGAACAGAGACTAATTGATCTCGCAGTTTTTGCCCAAGCTAAGATAGCTAGCTAGCTGACCCATGCTAATTTGCCTTGCTTCCATTCAAAGGTGACCGTTGAATACTTGAATTCAATGCGCTATCATACTGGTGAAGCTTCTCCTTCTCGAACGAGCTCCTCCTTTTTTTTTGCAAATGTGTATCCAGATTGATTTTCAGGATAGAAGTGGTAGGTGGTGAGCTTTTCTATGCCGGCCGGGATGACGAGATGCACCCGATTCTTGACTGCGAAAAATGGATTTCTGGTGCCAGAATTCAGCTGGTGAACACGCTGCCGTGTGATTGTTTCAGCTTCAGTCATCAAGTGAGTAATTAGCCGGTCGATAAGACAGGGAGACCAACCAACCTCTACAGCTACGTAGACGAGATGTCTCAGCTTAGTCTGAAAACAAGGAGTAAAGTGCACCATCGGTCCTCTAACTTGTCACGTTGTGTCATCCCAGTCCCTGAACTCATAGATTGCAGATTTGGGTCCCTAAACTTAGTTTCGGGTGTTATCCCGGTCCCTAAACATGCAAATCGCAGATTTGGCCCCTCAAACTTAGCTTTGGGTGTCACCCCTATCCCCAAACTCGAAAATATAATCGCACCACAAATTAAACACATGGTGAGCAAGAGATGTATACCCTTAGGATGATTTTTCATATCCGTTTCTCGAGGAATTAATACCATCATGACTAGAGGGGTAAAATTAGATTTTTTATGACCTCTTTTATGTTAGGTACTCCAAATTTTGAAGTGATGTTTGCATTTTATTACTAATGTTTTAAATAGCGGGCTAAGCCATTTAGCGTGAGATCTTAAAAAGCAGCTAATAGCGGGCTAAATTGAGCTATAGTGGCAAATAGCGGCTAAATTGCACGTAGAAACAAATAGCGGTAGCCTTCCCAGTCAGCTATAGCGGGGGATGGCGGAGGCTATATAGAACTATGATTTTTACTCACCAATAAATAATACATCCGTTACTAATTAAAATATAGAGTTACATTACATACTAGAACTTCACAACTAATCACATGTTTGGCCTCATTCTAGTAAATAGTATGGACACAATTACAAAATATTTTTTTATTGAATATATATATACATGTTAAATATGTATCAATATAATCTAAAAATATATTTTTGTAAGTTTGAGGGCTTGGATGACAGATGAAGGTAAGATTATATGGCCAAATGTGCATTTTGTAAGTTCAAGGACCGGAATGACACCCGAACCTAAGTTTAGGGGGCCAAAAGCCCAAAACTGCAATTTGAAAGTTTGGGGACCGGAATGACACAGCGTGACAAGTTTAAGGACCATTGATGAACTTTACTCGAAAATAAGTATGGTTCAACCCACATTTCTATATACCTGTGTCATGTCAGCTTCCTAAGTCCTAATAACAATGATAAGCAAATAGCGACGCACGACACTGAGTAACTAAGATCGTAAAAAAATGCCCGAGATTGTAATTTTCATTGGTTCAACTACCGAATCGTCGAATCGAAAGAAACTGATTGGTGCTGAAAAAAAAGAAAAAGAGACGCGTAAGAGAGTCGGAACCTGCGGCGTTGAGGGCGTCGATCTCCGACTGCGCGAGGCGTATGTACACGTCCTCCACGACCGTCGTGTACTGCCGCATGTCCAGCAGGTCGACGGCCCAGATGACGCACCCGCGGCTGGCTCCCCCGCTGACGTTCGCCGCGGCGTACGCCCGGCAGCTGCAGTTGGCCAGGCACACCTGCCGGCACTGCTCCAGCGTCATGCCGGCGTACACCGTCGCGTTCGTGGCCTCCGGCAGCTTCATCCGGTTCACCACCCAGAACCCGTCGCTGCCCGCGCCGGCGCCGCCGCAGCTCAGGTTCGTGCTCCTGACGCAGCCGCCGGTCCCGTCCCGGAGGTTCCACTGCTCCGGCGACCGCGGCTGGAACCCCGGCAGGCAGTTGCACTGGGTGGTCTGGGCGCTGTCGCAGTACCCGAACGCCCCGCACTTGGCGTAGAAGTCGCACGGGTCCGTCGGGTAGTACCAGTAGCTGCTCCAGGCGCCGTTGAGCCACACGAACCGCTGCAGCTGCCCTTGCCCCGGCGCGCCCTCCACGACGAGCCGCGAGAGCAGCGAGTTCGCGCCGATGGAGTAGCTGTAGTACGTCTCGTCGGGGTTGGACACGACCTTGAAGGTGAAGTCGTTGGACTTGAGGTACGGCACGCCGGTGAGGATGTCGCCGTTCCACGGCCCGCTCGTGTACACCCTCGTGGCGCCCTGGAGGAGGAAGAACTGCGGCAGGCCGCCCAGGACGAGCTTGAACGTGACGTCGCCCGGCGACGGATCGGACGGGCCGCGCCACGCCGTGATGTTCCGGGCGATGCCGGCGCGGTTGTCCACCCCGAGCTTCATGCCCGGGAGCAGCGTGTCCGTCGGGTAGTCGAAGCTCTGCCACGCCACGCTCTGGTCGGAGCCGCTCCCGTCCGAGCTCAGGACGAAGTTGCCGTCGTCCCGGAGCCGCGCGGTGGCGCTGGCGGTCACGTTCCTGGTGGGCGCTGGCGAGGACCACACGGCGCCGTTCTGGGCGTCGAGGACGACGAGGCGGCCGTCAGCGGAGAGCTGGAGGACGCCCGGGGAGTCCACGAGCGGGCTCCCGCGGTTGGCGACCCACACGACGGTTGGCCCGGGGATTTTGTTGTACCAAATACCGAGGTACGCCCTGCCCCCGTCGGCGCCGGCCGGGCTGAAGAAGCCGAGCTGGAACACGCCCCCGGGCGAGACGAGCGTCTGGTTGCCGGCGATGGACGCGCCCAGGCCGATGGTGTCGGTGGACGCGGAAAGAGGGAAGAACGCGGCGGCCGCGGCGAGGGCGACGAGACAGAGCGCCCGCGCCCTCATGCTCCCCGGATCGCGCGCCAAGCTGCACTTGAGGAATCAGGACATGGCCTTGAATTGAATTGAGCAGTGGCGTTTTGCGAGAGCGCCGCCAAGTGCCAACCCGTTAATTTAGCCTTTGTAATCAGCGGGAGAGAGCACGTTGTTGTCTCGTACCGCGTGCGATTAGTGCGACGGTGGGGGGTGTTTAGTGCAGCGTTATGTATAGTATTTTTGCGTTATGCATGTTTACAAAGAGAAAAAAATACATTGAGAAACGCGCGTTATGTAAAACGTTATGAAATGGGTGAAGTAAACAGACCCTATATTGTTAAGGTCAGTGACATGTGGCCACGTACGCGTGCGGGAATGGAACGCTGCATTTGGATTGGGGGAGAAGCAGTAGCAGACAAGCCGGGTCAGCGTTGTTGTTTGAAACAGCTGGTTTGGTTGGTTTTTTCACCCCGATCGATCGAGTAGTTGGGCCCTTGGTCGTTGGTCGGTCAGAGACCGAGTTCGATTCGCTGGGCTCCAAAGGCGCCACAGCTACGCGGCGCGGAACGGAAGCCCCGAGCGTCGATCGGCCGTGCGGAACAGGGGCCACCAGCTGAAGCCGAGTGTAGACCGGTCATGTTTTACCGTTACATGCCATGGTCATGGCTTCATGCACCGTGCTTGGTAGAGTTTGCTTTCACTTCACGCACTGTGCAAATTACTAGTATGCAATACATGCAGCCTGAATGAACCAAAAAAAGGACATTGGATCTCGGTTGGTTGGTGGATGGAACTGGGACTGTTGACTTGCGTTCCCCAACTACGGCAAAGTGGGACGGGTTTGGCTCGTGAGTTGTTAATTGCCCTAATCCATACCATCGTAATCCAGCACATTGTGACGACCATAGTTTTTTTTAAGGATGATGACCGTAGTTTGAAGTCAAAGAAGAAAGAACAATATCTCATCATCATTACCGTCAGGTTGATCCACCACCAACGACTAAGGGCCCTACTGGCCAAAAGGCAAAGGATTGATTCAAATCAAATGTGCATGGAATCAAATCCGGATAGCATTTTTACTATACTTTAATTCGAATACCAATCGAATGCAAATTTTTTGGATACGAATACGAATGCAAATACAAAACAATATTTCGAATACGGATTTCACAATCGGATGGATGGTTTCATTTAGTCTATATTTTCATGGATACAGATAATATCGGATATTTTAATTTTTTCCACATTTTATTTGAATACGAATTTTGATTCGTATAGAGAAAAATACTGAAAAGCGAATTTGGCTATATCCATTTAACATACAGATTAAAACCGGGTACGGATAGAGATATCTATATGAATGTTTTAGACAGATACGAATACGAGTAATTCGGATGTCGAGACATCAAATACATCGCTACCAAAAAAGAGAGCAACCGCAGCGAAAACGAGGAAACAGGGACGAGCTAACATTCATGAGATCAACCTGCGCTCGTGGTCTCATGTCGTATAAAGTTATAGGGCTCGTTTGGTTGCTACCCATAAATGCCCTGCCAAACCTTTTGGCCGGCCAAATTTTGGTGAAGAAATCGGCTGCCCAGATTTGACCGAGAATCGGCCAGAAAATCAACTACGCGCGATGCAGGGGACTTCGGCCAAGCCAAATCGTGGCCTCGATCCAAACGCCATCTTCGTTCATAGTCAGTGACCAAATATTGGCCTGGCCACCTCTGGCCTTGATCCAAACGTGCTCATAAACCCGTCCTTGCCCGATAGGGCTTCACAAGAGGCGTGCACGTGGAGCTCCCCTAACCTCGACAACCAATCACCGTCATGAACTCACCTGCACTGCATAGAGACAAATCAGGGCGCGCGCGATTGGTAACATTTCCCCCGCGAGGCCGCAAAGAGGGGCAACGAACGCGGCGGCCGCGGCGAGGGCCGAGGAGGAGGGAGAGAGCGCGCCCTCATGCTCGATCACTCCCGGATCCTGCAGCAGACAGGCCAGGCGGGCAGTGATCTCGG
>CM014274.1:15587361-15635785 GCA_004135705.1 Alloteropsis semialata
TCCTCTCCACGCTGGGCAGCAGCCTCCCCGCGTAGATCCGCCATCAGGAACGCCGGGTCCGGCCTCCAGGGCACCGAATCCACCGTTCCGGGCCGCCGCCGTCACCACCCCGACCGCCGCGAGCAGCCCACTCGCGGCCAGACCGCCAAGGAAGCGCTGTGGGCGGTCTTCCTTCTCGTCACGGTCGTCTTCACGCCACGCCGCGGGGACCCCCGCCTCTCCGCGCAGATCCACCATAGGGAGAGCCGGATCCGGCCTCCAGGGGGCCGGATGCGTCGCCCCGGGTCGCCGCCGTCACTCTTCTCGACGGGAACTGCCCTGGCCGCCCCCACACGCTCCCCAGCCGGATGAGATGCCCCGCTGCTGCCATCCTAGGTTCCTGTGTGGACTTCCACATAGCCCCCTCCGGCAGCGGCGAGGGAAGGGGTGGTGAGGAGGGGGAGCGGCGGCGGGTTCTCGATGGTCGCCGCCCGTGTCGCCCGAGCGGGGACGACGCGGGGGCCTCTCCTCTATCGTAGTTTTATTTGTTTGTCTGGAGCGCCAATGCCTCTCCGCTCACCATCTGTCGATGCATGCGTCGAAGTTTCTTAGAGTTTAACGTACGATGGCTAGTTCGTTTCCTGTTGTGGAAGCCATGGTCCGGTAGTGCAGAGTTTACTCTCCTCCATGCACTGTAGATTGTACAAAATAAGAAGACTCCGTTGGCATCTAGGATGAATAGAAAACGCGGGCACTCGATCTTGGTTGGTAAGTTGGTTGGTGGAAGTGGAACTTGAACTGCTGACTTGCATTTCCCCCGGTCACTACAAAGTGGGAAGGTTTTGACTAGTGGATTTTTAATTGCCCTAATCCATACCATATCATCATCATCGTCACCACCAGTACATTGTGACGGCAATATAGTTGAAGTCAAAGAAGAACAAACAAATTCTCGTAATCTCTGCCATCAGCCCATCAGTCCATCACGCTGAAGGATGCCTCGCCAACCTCGACTAACAGGTATATCATGCTCCCATACCTGAAAAAAAAATGTATATCATGCTCCCTGAACAAATTTATTTACTTGTGGAACAATTTTTTTCATTCCTAGAACAAGCGGTAAAAGGGTGTCTCACGAGCAAAATAGAATTCAAACCAATTAAGGAGGCGAAGGTCGATAAAGCAAGGAAGCAGGGGGAATCCATAAAACAGAGTAGTGGTCTGATGATCACCTTTTGACTCATTTCAAATCTAGAATTGTATTATTTTGGACGGAGGATGTATGAAATTGTCCCACAACTGTAGCCGTCAGCCGGTGGTTCGTCCCCTTGCTTTTTACCGCTTTTTTCTTTCTTTATGTATTTAACATATTTTCTATTTCAATACACTTGTCGGGCAGTGCTTATGCTGGACTGCCGGCCGCTTTATAAAAATCCATACATCATGATCTTACACTACATTGTGATGAAACTAGCAAGGTGGCCCGCGCAAATAGCGCGGAAAGCTAGTGTTAGTTTTCTTTACAAACGGATTTTGAGTTCAAATTAATAGATAAAAATAGTTTTATTTAGTCGTGTCATTGTAATTATTTTGTCCTATAAATCCAGAGTAATATGTCACAGTTTTTTCGAACATGAGTTCAAGTGAGAAGGAAATAACTTATATAGATTTTTTTGCTTTTAATATAATTAATATAAATATTATGTATTTTTAACATAACTATATTTTTAAAATTTCTAACTGGCGATGTACATTTTTGGTTGAAAGTTGTAGTGATGTTGATAAATTATATTTTCATGTTTACAGGAAGATATATGTTATGGGCTCAATGCATACCATTTTTGGTAATAGTTAGAACTTTGAGTTTGAATCTGACCTTAATGGCCAATAGATGCATCGTTTTTGGTTTTTGCCCCATGCATACCATCAACATTTCTTTTTTAGTTTAATTTAATTTTGAGTTTGAGTTTGAGATCCAGGTTATTGGCTCAATGCGTACCATTACCATTTCTTTTTATTTTGCTCCTCCAGTATCCAATTGCTATAGCCCCATGCATGCTGGTTGAGTCATCGACCCTCACTATGTGGTCTCTTCATTTGGTTGTTTCTGTCTCCATCACGTCTTTTTTCTTATCTTTCTTCTACTCTATTAGTTACTCAAAGCACTTATAGTTGAAGGATGTAAGTTCTCATCTCTCATATTTGTCTTCCATCGGATGTTAAATATTTGTTCAAATTTTAAAAACAAATACATATAGTTTTGTTTCCATTGGTGCCATTTATTTATTTTTCTATATGGATCAAAATAAGGTATCATCTATATTTTTTCACCATTTATTCTATGTATGCTTCAATAATGATTTTTTATACATTCATTGTTGCAGTTGGCATGGTATAGCCTTCTTATTTGAACTCATCCTCTCTCTCATGTTTCTGCTCCCAAGAGGTTTTACTCGCTATGCTCGATCATTGAAGATGTACTCATGACGCTTAACACTTTACCATGCATGTTCTTTCCTCTTTTTGAACACAACCTTCATCTTGTTATGGATGGATGTGCATGTCAAGTCTCGATTTCCATGTTGCTTTATTCTTGATCTTGTTAGAACTCTGCACGTAATTAAAATATCTATCATTCATTTTGTCCTAATTTTTTCATATCTCATTGATCCACTAATCATAATACTACATAGCAAGACATCACCATATTTCTATTTCTCATTATTGCTAGTAGTTTATCACCATGCATTGGTTGCCATGTTAGGATGATACTCGGCCTTGACTGCGTAATTCTAATGGGATCATGTAGTGGCTACGACAAGACTCTATAGTCGTGCTATAATTGTTGTGTTTCTTGTATTTGTATAAGTAAAATGCTTTAAAAATAAATAAAATAAAATACCATTTTTTATTTTTTTGCATTATATTTATTTGTGTTTTGCATGTTATTGTTCTATATTCTTCTTCCAATTTTATATATAATATTACTAATTATCTCTTGTTAATCAAATTTAACAAACACATTAGAATAATCTGAATGATTAATATTATCTTATAAAATTAATATTGTATATTATTTTTATTAGCATGGTAATTTCATGTCCTATGTCAAAATTAACCTTTATTTGTATCTATTTAATTCTTTAGTAATTGTATTTAATTCATGCTAATAAAAAAATATATATATTTTTAATTATCATACTAATAAAAAATATAATATTATGTTTAATTAGTTCACCATTTAGTTCTTTGTTAATTGTATTTGGCACATACTTTTTATTTAGCTATATATTGCTTCCAAATTCATACACAAAATAATTATTAATTTCTTTATTTTTATTTTGAATATAGCTACGTATTTATTATGTTTGATATAGACTCTGAGTTAATTGCTATTAATTTATCTATTTACTAATCATATTCAATATGTACTCTTTGGTCAAGTGCTAATTTTTATTTTTCATTTAAAATTAAACTAATTAGTAATTGTATTTGACGTGGATACATTGGTGCTAATTTACTGATTTTTTATTCTGAAATTAGCTACTATTAATATTTTTAATAAGGACTTTTTTAGGATAACATAGACCGATAGCTCATCATAACGGTGTATATTTTTTTTTCTTTTGGATTCATAAATCTAAGGTTATCTACGTTTGCTACAAATCGTGGCTGGCTAAATTTCTTTGTCAACAAATTTTGTGGGATATTATTTTCATCAGAAAAAAACTTTATACTGTGAATTAAGCGTAACTTAGTTGCTTAGGTTCTTTGTGATGGAATCTGTCCACCAAGTTTGAGTTCCTAACTCGGCACGGGTGTCGTGTAGTGAGGCGTCTGTGGTGACTTCGTCAAGATCGGAACAACAGGCCAAATCTTTCGGAGGTGCTTATAAGGGTAGGGATTACGTGCGCGTATTCATATGGGTGAGTGTGCATATGTGTACGAGCGTTTTTGTCTGTACTGGTGTTTCAAAAACATCTTCATAACCCGACTCTAAGGAATTGGTCATCCTGTCTTTTTTGTGCACCTGTCTAGAGATTATCCCATCTATAAAATCAAAAAAAAATAGTTGTCAAGAAGTTCAACTGCAAGAGTGGTTCAATCAATGAGAATGGAAACATAAAATGCTAGGAATCTGGCCAGGCCTTTTTTTTAGCCACGCCTTGATACTACATGCATCCCACGCAACACCATCCGTCAGTGGGATCACTCTAGGCAGCTGCTAGTGGTTCATCAAGCATAAATCTACATCACAGCAAAGAATATATGAATGCAATTTATGTAATATATACGGTGCGGTGCATATTCTTTTTTTTATTAATGTGGGAATTTCTAGGCCCTTTCGGTGAATGTGGTGGCTTCTAACTTTTAGGGGTAAGGTAGACCGTTAGATATACAGTAAATCTAACGATGCATTTTTTTTCTTTTTTGATTAACGTGAGAATTTCTAGGCCCAACTTTTAGGGGTAACATGAACCGTTAGATATACATTAAATCCAACGGTGCATATTTTTTGATTAATGTGGAAATTTTTAGGCCTAACTTTTAGGGTAATGTAGACCGTTAGATATACATTAAATCCAACGGTGCACATTCTTTTCTTTTTTGGATTAATGTGAGAATTTCTAGACTCTCTCGGCGAACGTGGTGGCTTTTTTAACTCTGTTGTATTAAGATAATAGATAGATTTTTATAGGATGATGACCATATTTTGAAGTCAAATCAAAGAATTAAAAAAAAACTCATCATCATCGCTGCCAATGCCATGCCATCACGCTTGTCCGCCAGCAAAGAATAACGGGCTAGCCAAAAGAAGCAACCGCGGCCCAAGCGAGCAAACAGAGAGGATGGGCCTCCCGGTCGGCCCGGCCGGACGCATCAGGCCTGCGCCAGCAGGCCGCAAAGGTTCCATGCGAAGAGTCGTGGAAAAATGAACGGCGTAAACCCGACGCCGGAGGCTGGCTCAAAGATTGGAGACGAATCCGCGCGCCTCGCCGGTCATATCAATAGCTTATCCAAAGTCGGCGACACAAATGAGCATGACCCTGACGCTCACAACAAATCGAATGCAGTAGCTTATCAGCGCAACAACCTTTACAAACTGTTTGAGCTTTACATGGAAGAGTGGCCGGTGGACCTGAAACAAACAAACATACAAAAAGGAGAAATCCTTATGCTCAATGCAATCCTCGCCATACGGAACATCAGAGCAACTTGAAATCTGTACAGTTCCAGGCTACCTCGGCTCTAATCTGGTCACCGTCACATAGTTGGCGGTGGCGCTCCGGCTCCGCGTCCGTGACGAGTCCGTGTCCGACGACGTGGTCATCCCAGGGTTCGCCCCGGGCTCGTTGGGCTCCGGGAGCACCGCGTTCTCGCTCGCCAGCATCGTCACCACCGACGACATCAGCGGCCGGTTCCTCGGCTGCGCCTCGACGCACAGCAGCGCCACCTGGATGCACCGCAGCACCCTGCTGTGGTGAAAGCTGCCGCCCAACGCCTCGTCCAGAAGCTCCAAGCTCCTCCCTTCTCTCCACAGCATCCATGCCTGCAAATTCACCAGCAATATATACGCAATTACGCATGACTATTCAGAATTCAGAAGAGAAAAAAACAAGAAGAGCTAAGTCTTGCTGCTACTTACGTATCCTAGGAGGTTGACATCAAGCTCGGGCTCGTAGGAGCCACGGTTCCTCTTGCCAGTGATGATCTCCAGCACCAGCACGCCGAAGCTGAACACGTCGGATTTTATCGAGATGAGGCCGTCCATGGCATACTCCGGGGACATGTAGCCGCTGAAAAACGTCTGAAAAATTCAGCTCAACTGTCCAATTTTCTATTTTCAGAATAGATTGAAACACACATCAGGGTTAGCAGAACAACACTACTCACTATGTCCCGATGACCTTTCGGGTGTATGCAGTGGTCTGGTCACCTCCAAACATCCTCGCGATCCCAAAGTCCGAGATTTTGGGGACCATGTTCCTGTCCAGCAGCACGTTGCTAGCCTTCAAGTCCCTGTGGATGATCCTGAACCTCGAGTCCTCGTGCAGGTACTGCAGACCCCGTGCAATCCCCAGGATGATCTCGAACCGTTTCTGCCACACCAGCAACCTGCGCTTGGCTTCATCTGCGCAATGCATGGACTGTCATGAATTACCTTACCTCGTAGAATTCAAGGGAGCTCGTGTCAGAAATGAACTGACCGAATATGAATGTGTCCAAGCTCTGGTTGTGCATGTACTCGTAGACGAGCATCCTCTCATCGTTGTCGATGCAGCAGCCGAGCAGCCTCACGAGGTTTCGGTGCTGCAGCTTGGCGATCAGCTTCACCTCGTTCATGAACTCCCTCGCCCCTTGCGTTGATCCTTGGCTCAACCTCTTCACGGCCACTTGCTGCCCATCCTCAAGAACTCCCTGCCATCAATCGATTCGCCAAACGCAGGTCAGCGAGAAATTACCTGGAACAGCCAGAGCGGGCTAAATTACCGAAGTCGTTTTTACCATGTAAACAGAGCCAAATCCACCTGCTCCGATCTTCTTGCGCTCTGCAAAATTGTCCGTGGCGACCAGGATCACCACCAGATCGAACAGTGGAAGGTCAACATCTTTCTCGGCGTATCTCATTTCCTCCGTGACATCATCATGCAGCAGCTGCTGCTGCTGGACCCGTGCCGGGCTCAACGAAGTCTGGCTCCTGACCCTGGATGGAACTGGAAGCACGAACTCTGCAGTGCTTGGAGGATGCGACGCCATGTCGTCACTCTGACGCTTCCTCTTCGCCTTCTTCGACACGAAACAGCAGCAGCCAACCGCTGCTAGCAGCAGAAGTGCGCCGCAAACAGTTGCGGCGACAATGATGATCAGCTTGCCCTTGTGTGAGCGCTGGTGGTTATCTGGAAGCAAGAGAAATGGTCAAGCGTCATGAGGTGAGAACTGAGAAACAGCCGGTCTGAACACTGGAACTGGAAGGCTTCATATACGACAAGCACTCTAATTTGAGATAATAAGAGATATCAAAAACTGAAAAATGTAAGAATTTGAACTGCGGAATCGAGAGAAATTGGACTCGAAGTCAGAACCTGCAGCTGCGGCCTTCAGGGCGTCAATGTCGGACTGCGCGAGCCGGATGTACACGTCCTGCACGGCAATCGGGTACTGCCGCATGTCCAGCAGATCGACGGTCCAGAGGACGCAGCCGACGCCGACCCCGCCGCTGTTGTTCGCGGCGGCGTACGCGGCGCAGCTGCAGTTGCCGAGGCAGGCCAGCCTGCACTGGTCCAGCGTCATGCCGGCGTACACCGTCGCGTCCGTGGCCTGCGGCAGCTTCATCCGGTTCACGACCCAGAACCCGTCGCCGCCGCCGGCACCGTCGCAGCTCAGGTTGGTGCTCCGGACGCAGCCGCCCGACCAGTCCCGCTGGCCCCACTGGTCCGGCGACCGCGGCACGAACCCCGGGAGGCAGCTGCAGACCGGGGAGCGGTCGGGGTCGCAGTACCCGAACGCCCCGCACTTGGCGTAGAAGTCGCACTGGTCCGTCGGGTAGTACCAGAAGCTGCTCCAGGCGCCGTTGTTGAGGGAGAAGCGCTTCAGCTGCGTGGCCGCGCCGTCGACGATCAGCCGGGACAGCAGCGACGGGTTGCGGATGAAGTAGCTGTAGTACGTCTCGTCGGCGCTGTACACGACCCTGAAGGTGAAGGCCTGCGCCTTGAGGTAGGGCACGCCGGTGAGGATGTCGCCGTTCCACGGCCCGCTGGTGTAGACCCTCGTGGCGCCGCGGAGGAGGAAGAACTGCGGCAGGCCACCGATGACGAGCTTGAACGTGACGTCGCCAGGCGACGGGTCGGACGGGGTGCGCCACGCGGTGATGTTCCGGGTGATGCCGCGCCTGGTGTCCACCCCGAGCTTCATGCCCGGGAGCAGCGTGTCCGTCGGGTAGTCGAAGCTCTGCCACGCCACGCTCTGGTCGGAGCCGCTGCCATCGGCGCTCAGGACGAGGTTGCCGACGTCCAGAAGCTGCGCGGAGGCGCGCGCGGTGACGTTCCTGGCGTCGGCGGCGGGCGCCGCGGAGGACCACACGGTGTCGTTGTTGCCGTCGAGGACGACGAGCCGGCCGCCGGCGGTGAGCTGGAGCGCGGCGGGGGAGCTGAGCACCGGGTTCTGGCGGTTGGCCACCCAGACCACGGTCGTCGGGCCCGGGATGCTGGCGTACCAGATGCCGAGGTACGTCCTGCCGTCGGCGCCGTCCGGGCTGAAGAAGCCGAGCGCGAAGACGCCGCCGGCCGAGACGATCGTCTGGTTGCCGGTGAGGGTCGTGTTCCGGTAGATGGTGTCAGTGGATACCGAGAGGCCGAAGAAGGAGGCGGCGGCGGCGGCGAGGAGGAGGAGGAGGAGAGAAGAGAGCGTGCGCGCCCTCATCATCTGTCCCGATTCCCGAACGGGGGCGCCAAACCAGCCGTTGACCTCTCCTCTCACGACATGGGCTTATGACTCGCGAGACTGCCTGCACCGTCGGCTGGTGGTTGTCGTGCCAGCAATCGGACGAAATTGGCCGCGGTGAGAATGCGACTGTGCGAGGCTGTTCGCGCATTTGTTACGCCCACAGGGCCACGTCGTCCATGGCGCCGGCCGCACACGGAGCAGCGGCAGCAAATAAAGCCTGGTCAACGGCTCGACGATGGCGAGGAGGGAAACCTAGCTGTTGGGTGCCGGCGCCCGGCGGGTCAGACGCTGAGCTCGATGTCGCCAGCAATCCGGCTACGCACAGCCGGATGGTCACTATTGCAGGCCGTTGGAACAGGACTCTGGATCTCTCTGTCCACGGGCGTGCAGTTTTTACAGAAATTCCAAGATTTGGGGTCTGAATTTGCATGTCTTGACCCATATGTCGCCGACTCAGAGTGACTGTACTGTGACAGAATGTCAAATTTTGAAAGGCATGCGAATTGAGATCCGAATAATAAAATCTATCTTATACGGAGTAGGACACAGAAACAGTGTAGAAACATCTACCACAGCTCACAGGTCTCAATGGCTGCGGCCTGCGGCTCTTGCCTGCAGTTACGAGCCAGAGGCAGAAGCGAGGAGCCATGCTCACGGCTTCCAACAATCAACTGGATGCAAGAACGAGCAACTAGGCATTTCTTATTGGAGCTTGACCACGCGAAGATTGAATAAACAAGATAGTAAAGTACTATACGAGTATACGACACGACAAACCTGAAGAAAAATGGGCGTTGGATGCTGGGGTCAAGCTCAGTTCGTAGCTGGAACGCAGGTTGTTAACTTGCCCAATTGCGCAACAGCCCAAGCACTCCGAACTGGCAACAAGGGACTAAGCGCTTCATTTGCCAAAACGGTAAAACGACAAATTTTACTATTTATCGAAGAGAATCTTCCATGCATGGAGTATTAAACGTGTGTTAATGACAAAACCCATTCCATAACCTCCGATAACTTTGCGAGACGAATCTAATGAGCCTAATTTGGCCATAATTAGACAACGTCGTGCTACAGTAAACAATATCTAATGATGAATTAATTAGGCTTAATAGATTCGTCTCGTGATTTCTCGTCCAACCGTGTATTTAGTTTTATAATTAGATCATGTTTAGTCCTCCTAATCTTTGATTTAGAATTGCTACAGTAAATGACAACTTTTTTACCGTCTAACTAGACAGGCCCTAAGTGTTTACCCTCGAATAGCTAAATGCGTAGCCTTATCTATACCATCGTCAGGCTGTAAGGCCGTGTCTAAAATTTTTGGTTGGGTTGCGTGCACAAAGAGAAGAAATGAACTGACACGGTTCTTTAGGTGGAAAATTTTTTGCATTTCCATGCATCTAAACAGGCCCTAAATTGTAATGAACGAGTCAAATCCAACAAGGACTAATCAAATCTTAACCCTCGTTGTCATGCAACTGACAATATTGTTTGAGCCACTTGCACACATTGGAAACACTTTTTTTGTCAACTGTGTGCCACAGATAAAAATTCAGATAGTACCCCCTTAGCTCTCCATACCGATCAAATGTCCTTTTTCTTGAGATCACATACCAATCAAAAGTCGGAATGAACGAGATATGCATATGAACATGCCGCGGCTGACATTGTCTTCATCATCCTTTAGAAAAAGGGGTAAATCCCCACAGAAATATTTATGGCAGTTCATTTGCTGTCCAAAATCCTCGTGTTTAAAAAATCCTTTAGAAATACTATTTTTTTTAGTTCATTTGCTGTTCAAAATCCTCGTGTTTAAAAAAAAGGAAATAATTCCGGCCTCTGTCGCCACACACAGCCAACTATGAGCAATTAATTGGATGCCTTTGAATTGAAAAGCAAATGAGTAACACAGCCAGTCAGTGCAAAAATGAGTACCAAGTACCAACAACGGGCAGTTGGCTTTGGGACCAGCTGAAATCAGAAAGTCGTAGTGCCAAGTTGGCATTGGCAACCATGGCTTCCTCAGAAGACTCCATCTAACAATCCTGGCAGATTACAGTATTAGCCTGGAGGGTAATATTTCAGTCCAACAGATCGAAACTTCAAGACGTGCTGAATCTCAGGTTCCCAGGACATGGTGTGGACCAACCAAAGAACAGCTGGGGGTTGAAATAGTACTATCTGCCGTCCAGGTTGGTAATTGAAAGACCATTCAGAGAGCAGGTTTCTTCAGTGATATCAGTTTGATTCGAGACAAGCAGGGAGAGGAAACCAGGTTGCTTTGGGTCTGGTAAGGTGGCATTTTCATTAGTAATCATTGAAATGACTTCAGTCATGAAGGGTCGATCCACGGCTTGCTCCTGAACACACAACAAGCTGACATGAACGCATCTTAGCGCCACATTCTCAGGACATCTACCGCGTAGTGATTTATCAATAAGCTCATGGCATCTGCCTTCGTTCCACAATTCCCATGCCTGCGAAGTTCAGTCGCAGACACCAAGTTAGAAGTGTTCCACTTACAAAAAATACAAAACATTTTACGGTTGTTATAACTTTTGCTTACATAGCCAAGGAGGCTAAGAGAGTTTCCATGTCGCTTAGATCCTGCATTTTTCATTCCACTGATGATCTCCAGAAGCAAGACTCCATAGCTAAATACATCAGACTTAACAGAGAAAATGCCTGCCATAGCATATTCAGGAGCCATGTAGCCACTGAAAGAATTGTATGCTCTTAAACTCAAGATCCATCATTCAATATAGCCAACATTAGCTTCATAAGTCAAATGCAAAGGGAAGGCTAGAGGCTCGAAGCAAGTACTTACTATGTTCCAACAACTCTTTTGGTATTAGCTTGCGTTCCTTTGGGATCAAATATTTTCGCCATTCCAAAGTCCGAGATCTTAGGGTTCATATCAGTGTCCAACAAAATGTTGCTTGCTTTCAGATCCCTGTGGATAATTCTAAGCCTAGAATGCTTATGGAGATAAATAAGACCTTGTGCAACCCCTTCAATTATGTTCATCCGCATTTTCCAGTCCAGCAAAGCACTTCTAGATTTTTCTTGAAAAAGGGGTGAAATCACTGGTTCAACAAGGCAGCTGAGAAAAAAGTGGGAAACAACGAGAACTAAAAAGGAAAAACCAAACATACCAAATAAGAAAAAGTCCAAGCTTTTGTTTGGCATGTACTCATAAACCAATAACATTTCGTCCTCTTCAATGCAACAGCCTAACAGCCCAACTAAATTTCTATGTTGAAGCTTAGCAATTAGGAGGACTTCGTTCTTAAACTCCAGTAATCCCTGCCCTGAATTTGCTGCTAATCTCTTAACTGCAATCTCCTGCCCATCTGGTAAGTTACCCTATAGATTGTTTACAACAGAGTCATAAATTTGATAAGAGAAGGAAAGATGCCCCAAAATACTCTGATCCATCATTTCAGGCTACTGTATATTGAATTCCCTGAATTGTCAAACAGCAGCACAGCACATTTCACAGTACAGAATAACAGGTTGATTCATATGTAGTGGATGTGTATTTATGAATAATTTAAGGCATCTCTAGGCATCAGAGGAGAATGTAAAGATAGGGCTGAACCAAAAAATAAAAATAAAAAAATAAGAATCTTACATTTGACAAGCATCTTACAAAGAAAGAACCTATCAACATGACATTTACTATTAGTAAATCTGAGTGTAAACACACCCCAAGAGAGTGTCATCATATTATAATCTCCGAGCCATTAAATCCAAGACATCCCTGTCCAACCAAAAATGTACAAGAAAAAGGGGACACACAATAGGTTGCAAAATATTGAACCTGCTACAGAAGACAACTCAATAAATAGTATTACAATCCGAATCAAACTATTTCTAGGACAAAGAAAACTATAATTTTATTTATTTAATTAAGTTACTAAGTTGGCTACAGTGTTGACTTTAAAAAAACTTCAGTCATTGATAATACAAACTTTTTCCATACTCAACTGTAAAAGGAGGATAGCAATATCACAACAAAGTGCGAACCAATCCAGAGTTTAATCTATACTGTTTAGACCAAAAGTTTCTTGATTCGGTACATAGCCTTCTATTCAAGTTACACAGAAATGTAATTCAAAAATGGAGAAAAAAATCAGTGTTATAAAACTTTGCTTTGCAGAACTATAATTACTCCCTCCGGTCATATTTATATGACGCTTCAGACAGCCATTTTAGCTTGCATGTAGTGTTAATATATTGTCTGAAACATCATATATATACGAACGGAGGTCGTAATACAGTTAGTGTAGATGCCAAGCAAACTCAAGATAATCAACTTTCGTTTTTCAACATATAATTATTCAGGCACATTTGAAAAATGAAGTCCTCCATCTCCATGTTGTGTCATATAGTCCTCGCATGTCTAAATATTCTCTGTTTACTTACCCTTCTCCGTGCAGATTATTTGAATTTATTGCAATCGTAAGATAGGTGCGTCCGTGCGTGAATTAGGTCTACTTGCCCGAAAACATACAGCCATAGATAGTATTGTGTTACACGCTAATCAAGTAAATCAACACCCATTTCAGAAATGCTCTAAGTCATAAGCATGAGAACAGACGTGATTAAAAAACATACCTTGTACACAGGGCCAAACCCCCCTTCCCCAAGCTTGCTTTCTGTTGAAAAATTGTCTGTAGCATTTCTTATTTGTGAAAAAGAAAATGTCGTAAAATGAGAGCCTGCCTCCTCACTCTCCCAGAGTTTAATTGTATCCGAAGTCATTAAGGAGTGGTGACCATCCTGTTTTCCTTTCCCTGATTCACAAAAAGAGACATATTGTCATATCTCACCAAAACTGCATCTATGAAAGCCCCATACTTTCAGCTCTTCAGAAGTTCTTATGGCTTTTAATGGTTACCTTTATTTTTCGATCTCCTAATCCAAATAAACAATATGAGACAAAAGATAAGAAATGCAACTGAAGGGAGCACACCAGCTATCCAAAGTATTTTGTGACCTGAATAAGAAGAAAGAGAGTTTGTCACTTGACTTCATACTTTTTTCTTACGCAAATTTATTTTTGGAAGAATGATTACTTCTTTGTCTAGTAGCTGATTTTCATGTATTGCCTTAAATATAACTTATTCTTCACTATTGTATACATTTCATATACCTGAACTGCTGACTGATTCAAACGTTAATGCAGCCACACGAAGATGAAGAGTCTGTACTCCACTCACATTATATCCATCCTGCAGATTTGTTAGATTACCATGCCATAGGCTACAACCATCCAATACGGAATGAGCATACGCCGTACAAGAGCAATTCATCATGCAGACTGCTTGACATTCGATGGAATCCACAGCGGATCCCTTATCTCGGTTGTCAGGAAGTCGCATAACAGGCATATCAATAAACCTATCACCAGTGCACTGCAGAGTGAAGTTCCTAGTGCACCCTTTCCTAAAATTTTGGTCTCGTTGTGCAAAGCCTTTTGGACATCGACACTGGGATGATGACATGTTGCATATACCAAAAACTCCACATAAGTTAGACACATCGCAACTAGGAGGCTGTCGCCATAACAGAGTCCATGATTGGGCTTCAGGATCAAACTGTGTTATGTTCAATGCACCACTTGGATCCAACACCATCTTTGTCATTATGTTACCAGGGTTTGAAGTGTATGAGCATGTAAGGTTGTCACATTGAAATGAAACAGGGATGATATCTATAGATGTAAGCTCTGGAATGAGAGAGTTCATGTCACCGTTCCAGCGCTGACTGCTCCAATAAAATGTGTTCCCTTTCCACCAGATAATGAGTTGTGAAGCATTAGTTATGCCAGGTCCCAAAGAGTAATCTCCCGTCGCTGGGTCATCAGAACTCTTCCATGAAGTCAGCAATTTACCACCAACTGTAATATTCATTCTAGGGAGCCATGTATCTGTAGGAGAGTCAAAGCTCTGCCATATGATGTTGGATTGGTTGGTGATGCTCCGTAAGACAAAGTTGCCAGTATCCAGTATTGCAGCCTCAATGTCTTGCACTCCCACCCCATAAGCCACTGTGAATGGGTTGCCTATGCTATCTGAAACTACCAGATTACTGCTGTTCTCAAACTTAAGTATGCCCAATTTACCTTGTAACGGATTGTTCCTATTAGCAACCCATACAATTGTCTTCTCAGGATCGTTTTTGTGCCATATACCAACATATCGGTTGCTTGAAGTTCCAGGGCTAAAGAACCCGAGTACGAACTCTTTGCTCATGGACACCAGGACCTGCCCATCTGATATTGACTGGTTCTGAAAGATGCTGTCTGTTCTTTCCATGGGAGCTGATAAACATCTCGTTGCTAACACAGATAGAATCAGCAGATCAACAAGTATGCAGTTCCTGCACAAGCTTATTTTCCTAAACATGGATATCTCCAAGCATCAAACAAGGCAAACTGCAAGCCAAACTGGCGAGTAAGACTGAGGAAGAAAGGGAGAGAGGGAGAGTTAGATCTAACGATAGAATGATTAAAGGCAGGGCATAAACATATCTGCATACAGAGGCCGGGGAATTGTGGTTCAAAGAATTTGTATCAACTCGATATAAAAACCTTGAATTTAATAAAATTTCTCTTATAAAAAATCTGCATACCTCTCTGAGCTTCTCCAAATAAGTGAAATGCCTTCTGCAATTGCTTCAACGGAGGTAGAACAACTACTCCAGCAGATTTCTCCAGCAACATGAACATTCAGAGCTACCAAGTTTTGAACTTTCCAAGGGCGAACCTATGAAGCTTTTTTCCACCAATAGTCAGTCAACGGCAGCAGTCAACGATTGAGATATCTAGCGGATAGCCGGACACTAATTGGGCAGATGTTGACAGAGAAATAATTGGGCAAGCTGTGGATGATGGGCAAGTTGTGCGGCCCGCGGACGTGCGGTAGGAAGCACGAGCGACGGAGCGAGGAAGGCCTTGTCCCCAACTAGGCTTTTCTAAGCCATGAATGTACAACCGGGCCGGGCGAAACGAACACATGACGTTGGGCCTTGTAGTGGGCCTGAAATAACAAAATGGCGAGGGAAAAAAAGACTGGGAAGTCCTATGAAGAAAGAAACAGGCCGGGAAAAAAAAGACTGGGAAGTCCTATGAATAAAGACCCTGTTTAGCTACCATCCAACTAAAGTTTAGCTGATTAACAGAGTGCTCCAGCAGAGTGCTCCCAGCTAATCAGCTAAACTTTAGCCGGGTGGATCCAAATAGGCCCTAAATATAGAATGCCAACTAGTTTGAAACGGAGGAAGTAGTAGGTCTTAACCAATAGTACACGGTGCCCTTGAAAAAAGGATGAGGGCTTCTTTTTGCCGCTTCCAGCTCCTTTCGCTTCGTGAAAAAAAACGCCGAAATTAATAACAATGCTGAAAACCACTTGGAAAAATTAAATCTTTCTGCTTTCTTAGCTATGGCGCTCTTCAATTCGTGTGGGCGAGACCAAGCACGTCATATATAGCAAATATGCTGAAATTGACAAGGAACGGTAAGCGAAATCCCAAGTCGAACATAGACTGAAACGAAGTTTCCTGGGGGACAATGTTCAGAAGACCGCTCCAATGCAGCCTCATCGGCTTGTACTTGCCGTGTTGACTCAAACCTGTATTTCTGTCCTGAAATCATAGGCAGAACGTCCATATACTTGTGCACAGCATCCCGGGAGTACTGATACGTTGGGCCCACACGTGAGACCGTCCACGATACTATCATCGCGGAACAATAAAATAGCGAGGAACCAACGCCGCCGGACTCCGGATCAGTCTAAAATATTATCACCATCAGCCACCTTGACATGCTTGTGTTCATACATGAACTTCCAGTCGCCGCCGGCCTTATCCATTTTCTTGTGTGATTACTCCTCAGGTTCACAAATCACAAGTCTACTGCAAAAAAGAAGCACGACCCGTTCAAGCAACCAGTCGTCGCGACCCAGCGGAAGCCAGCCCAGCGCGCGATTTCGCAGAAACCAAGCGAAAACCGCCGGTCGCAGCAACCGCCTGGACATAGCAAGGAGGACTGGAGGAGCAAGCCTGCAATTACCTGTACTTCGGCTGGCATGCATGGAGAAGACTGCTTCCAAGAACCTCAAGGACTCCGCGGTCTCCTTATATAGACACCTACATCCTCCTCCACTGCCCATCAGCTACAATCCGTCAATCCCACGCACAAATCTTGCCAACCATTGACAGATCTTCAATCTTCACCATGATCTCGCGGGATAGTTCCAGTATGGGCTCAGGCAAGGGCTCCTCCGTGCAGTTCCAGGACTTCCTGCCGTTGATGGCGAGGAAGCTTGGCGTGGAGGGGCTGATTCAGGAGCTCTGCAAGGGGTTCCAGCTGCTGATGGAGCCCAGCACAGGCAAGATCACCTTCCAGAGCCTGAAGCGCAATGCATCCAGGCTTGGGCTAGGTGAGCTCCGGGACGACGACCTCCTGGAGATGATGAGGGAAGGGGACCTGGATGGGGATGGGGCGCTGGATCAGATGGAGTTCTGCATTCTCATGGTCAGACTGAGCCCGGAGCTGATGGAAGAAGAGGAGCATAGAGCGTTTGACTTTGAACACTGAAGCAGTTTGATCCTTGTTACTTGAATACAACAGAATATGTATAACTCTGCTGTGATTCTGAATTCTGCAACATAGTATAACTCTGCTGTGATTCTGAATTCTGAAATACTGAAACTCAAATATATTCTGACAGACTGACATTGCTCAAAATATATGATACTGACACAAGGTAAAAATCAGACCACAAAGTGCATGAGGATTTCATTTGCAGTCACTGCATGCAAGACCACTTCATCTCTAGTCTATCAGTACAAAGGTACTATGTCCCGTGATCAGCATAGGGGAGTTATTTATTCCAACTTGTGTGCAAATGCATAGGATAACAAAAATTGTGATAAACCATATTACAAGAGTGTTATCTCATTCATACTGTAGCTCAAACACACTAGTCTCCGTTCAATCTAGCTGTGTGGCATTTCCTGAACTGTTATGAAAGTTCTACTGGAGTACCACAGAGCTCACCAATCTCCTTCTCCAGAAGCTGCACAAGATTGGCTCCGGTCCGCTTGTATATCCAACCGCCAACTGATGCATCCCAATCAAACCTAGAAGGCCCACTGCATTCATAAACAAACAGCATCTTCACATAAGAATAAGTATGGCATACAAATTCAGTGAAGGGCTTCTAGGTATTATAGTTACAAGATACCCGAGCGCGTCATCTATTTGATTAGAAATGAAGCATGCATTATGTGCCACATCCTAAGACACATAGCCATAGCAGAGTAGCAGACAAGTACAAAACTGCATATCACATGGTAAACTCCTTACCTTATAGTTTCCCGATACTAGTAAGTGTTTACGAGTATAACACTAAATCAATCTCTAGCTTAACAAATGAGGACATACACTATCTATGACAAACAAGATAATGTTCTAATACATTCAGTGAAACAAACTGTGAATAAGCAACTAAGATAGCATTGTAGTACCTCACAGGTGAAGATAGCCAGATTTGTCGGTTTGGGGTTTGCTTGTTTACAACATATGTCCCCAAATCCCCAAGTCTCAATGTCAAAACCTGATTCTGGAATGTCACAGGAAAAAGAAGGATGCATCAATAATCCAATGTATGAAAGAGAAATAATAGTAAGTCACATGACGCTCCATTGGTTGCAACTAACCCCATAATCAATGTCAAAACCATCCATCTGAATGGAGTCACCATATTCCTAAAACAGAGCCACGAAGAACAATATAAGCCAAACGTATGTAGACTTAATATGTTCACAAAGAGGGCTTTCCTTAAGTGCTAAGACCTGAAATTTCATTACCTCAAGTTTTTGAAGCAAATCGTGAATTGTCTCATCTGCTAATTTATGAAACTCATCCTCTGGCATTATCAACCTGTTTAGGGTACAGAATCATAATCAGCAACTATCCAATGCAACAACAAAAAATCTATATAACAAGATGTTACATTGCCAAAATAGAATTATGTATAATTAAGTATAGCAAATATCAGACTTTATTCTAAATTGTCACAATCAACTTATAATCAACATCCAGCCAACTCTCCGCATTTTAGAATTCTCATGCTTATCTGTTGATTTCAGCCACTATAATCTCTACAAACAGCTTATTATACATTGACATTATATTGACAAAATGGACAGTGTTTTAGTTCCTAATTTAGGGCTGCCAATTGACGATTCGCAATTGACACATTTAGATAATGACCACAAATCACAACAAAAATTGCTCTATGGAACAGTCCTACATGCATGCTCGTGCTCTAGTTAATTTCCCCATGGTCCCCAATTTCACTTGAAAGCTTTGGAAACTACCCTAATGCATCAATGGAACAGCGGGCTAAGACTGCGAGGTCTAGAAACAAACTTGTGGTCCACCGCAGACGGGCCGGGCGCGTCTCCGGCGGACTGTGTCCCAGAGCGCGTCGTCGAGATGGTCCTTGAAGAGAAGAGAAGAGCCGCTGGAGACCCGCCCGACCGCTGCGCCGCGGCAGCGGCGGCCGCGAGGGAACGAGAGGTGGTAGCTTCAGGGAGATTGGCCGCCCGAAAGAGTTGTTGAGTGCGGGGCCGGAGCCGCCTCCCGGCGGTGAGGCCCAGGAGAAGCTTGCGCGACGCCATGGCCGCCGCCGCCGACAGCGTTTATTTGCCTACGGAGCAGCCTACGGCAGTCGGAGGCCGGAGAGTTGGCGCAACCCTGCTCCGACGTCCACGGCGGCGGTGGTAGCGCGAGGCGAGACGGCGGCTCCAGGCCCAGTGGAAACCCTACAGAGCTGCTGTTTTCCCGGGCCGTGGCCCAACGTGTACTAAAGTATGGGCCATTTTGGGCTGGAACCGACCGAAAGCAGCCCACCAGCCTCTTTTGCATTAGGCCAGTCTCATGCAAATTTCATTGCACAGTTAGCTAGACTCAGAAGCGGTAACTGTGCTGAGAGAGTTTGAGGGGATGAAACTCCTCTCATGTTTGATGAAACTCTCTCTTTCTCTCTCCTTGCCACATCAGCAGATTTGATGATTTGACATAGAATTTAATGCCATGAAACTCTTCATGGAACCCCATTGAGACTGGCCTTAATACACTCAATATTACTATGTCTCTTCAATTAAAACAACTTAGGCCATCCCCAACCCAATGACTAGGATGTTGTCCATGGAATTAAATGAGCTGCCACCTAGGATAAAAGATGATGTGGCATGTGAGTTAATGAAGAAAGAGAAGAAAACTAGGTCTTGGATGAGACATGATTTCTACACAATATCCAAGACACAATGAGAGATGAGTAGTATTAAATTTGCATATGAACTAGTAGTGTTTGCATTGGAGAGGTGGTGTCTAGCACTAGTTTCTTGATGATGTGGATATTATGGAAACTATGTCTAGTGGCTTGAGTTGGAGATGGCCTTAGGGAGCACAAAAGGATTAAGTTTGTTCATCTTTTTATTTCTTGGACAAACAACATACCCACACCTAAAATTACCTGATATTTTGAAAAATTCATGCCATTTTCAGCTTTTGAAAAATCGAACCGTTTTCAGAACCAGTGATTTTAGATGTAATACGCATATGTTGTTTGTTTATTATGTAAATCTGACGAGACTTCTTTCAAGCAGCTGTTCATACTTTGACCTTTCCTAGCTGATGGCCGGTCAGAATTTTGGGAAAGGGAAGATTTTGTTCCTTTTGGGGGGAAAAGGAGTTTGAGAACCTCCGGGCTCTTGTCTGCGGTCTTGTTGGGAAGAAAAAGGCTAATGTCATCATCATGGGCGAGGAGATGGAAGAGATAGGCAAAGCGGACTAAAAGCGAGCAGTGGACCGGCCAGTACTCGTCCTTTTTATTTTTTTTTATTTTAATAATTTATCTTTTGCTTCTGAGAAGGCGAATATTTGGTGCATACTCAAAACATTTCGTCGTAGTTGCGACAGAATATCGGCAACAGCAGAACATCACGAGTACGTAGAGATTCCTATGGCACTGTGTGCTTTTACGGATGGATAGATGGCTGGATGTTGCCGACAGCTGACTGTTAGGCAAGTGCCACTGTGCCAGGGCGAGTGGCGATCAAACGGCAATAGCAGTACTAGTGAATGATGGTAGCTGAACGAACACGGAACACCCACCAGGCTCGTAGAACCGTAGATTCGTGGTGGTGTATGTGTATTGTTTCCCAAAAAAAAAGAATCGTAGTGGTGTAGATGGCGTAGCAAAACTCCACAACATGAGCCACGCCGCAGCCGAATTGCTTTCCGATCACCAATGGCACAATGACATATTTGCATTGGATGGAGCTAGGAGAAACCGAGGGTGTTTTCTCCTTTTTTTTCTTCTTCCGTGAAATAGCTCAAGCGCATGTAATATTGGAGTTGCAGGGCACAATGCTTGTTGCATGCCAAATTTTCACTAGATTCTAATCAATAATAATCAATGTCAACGGGGGCAAAATTAAAATGCCAATTTCATTTTGCGCCGGGGTTTCTTTGTTCCGCGAATCCAGGCCAAGTGGCCAACCGACGTAGCACTGCCCGTCTGCCCCCTTGACGAAGGCACTAGGCAGTAGGCACACACACGATCGAGCCATGAGCCCATGGACGGATGGAACCAGAGAGTGCACAGGACCACTGGTCATCATCAAATCGAACACTTAGCTCGCGCAAAAGAGTGCGAACGAAACGTTCGACCGATGGAGCGAGCGATCACACGCGCGGCACGATCGAATGGTCGGCCGTCTCGTCTTGCTCTTCAGAGCCGGTTTGCACGAAGGGACGACGCCGCGGACCTGTGCGGTGCCACATTGCTGTCCCGACCGTATTCTGCTGCTGATCAATTGCGATGCAGGATCTTCGGACATGCTGGAAGAATATCCGATCCGAACTTGCAAGGAAAGCGACGATCGGAATCAACAACCTGACGATGGCAACCGGAAGCACACGCCCGCCGGCCGGAACCCGGAAGGCACCAAACGCCGCTGCAAGCCTGTAACCGCCCGTCATGTCGTCGCACGTCCCCATTTCCTGCAGATTTGGTGCGCCGCACGCGTGACGCGAGATCTTGGTGCGACGCGACCGGATCAGGCGAGCCCGTGCCCGCCCGACGGCAGATCGCTGATTGACCGGCCGGCGTGACGCCGACGGCTCCTCCTCATCCCTCCAGCGACGAATGCTAGATTCGTACAAGTAGTCTGCCAGAGTGCCAGTGCTGGGGGTAACTAGAGGGGGTGTTTAGTTTACCCTCTTCTTCTTCTATTTTGCAAAACACACATTTCCCAATGTATTTTTTCTCTCTGTGCACGCGGTCTGATGCATGCTCATTTTGCAAAATGGGTGGAACTAAACACCCCCAGAGTTGGTCAAAAAACGCGTATGAACTGGCGGGCGGCAACCACGAAGGTCGAAGGATGGTAATGGTAATGCCAATGCGTTTTAGAGCAAGTATAATAAGCAGCGTTGAGCCGGCGAGAACCAATGGGGAGGAGAGAGAAAGCAGGAGAGAGAGGGAAACGAGCGACTCGCCAGACGCCCGCTTGTTGCCGGCGAAATGCACTGTTGGGCAAATGAAGCTCCGCTCGTGCAATACCCTTCTTTCACGTCGCAGCTGGGTATTAATGTATGGTGGGATCCGCCTGCAGCCGGCGAGCGGGCAAAATTACTAACCATGCTCTTAGCACGTCATGCGCTCATGATTGGGCCACGCCATTGACGAGAAACGGGAATGATCGTGGACTGGGCCACCATTGACAAACTATCATCGAAACAAATAATCTAATGCATATACTGTACTAAAGGAGAAGGCGCCGTCTTCCATCAGGCCTCCTCCAACAATTAGAGCTAACCATTAACTCATAGCAATAAAAAATAATATAAAAGACAACTTGTCCATTGGTCTAGCTCTTAGCACATAGCTCAAAATATGAATGGACCTAGGGCTGGACGAAAAGCTTGTGACTCGTTAGCTCGCTCGGCTCGTGACGAACTCGGCTCGGCTCGATGTATTAACGAGCCAGCTCGAACAACTATCTAAGCTCGTTAGTATAACGAGCGAGTTCGAGCTGCTAGCGAGCTACCTCGCGAGCCAAACGAGCTGCAATATTGTAGCTCAACGAGTTGCAAGCCTGCTCATATGGTGATTGTGTAGTTGTATTTATTTGCATACTTGCATATTGTATCTTATCTACACCATGTGGATGATTGTGTACTTGTGTTTATGTCATTTATGTGAAATTGGTTATTTATTTGTCAATATTTGTATTACATGTTTAGCTCGCGAGCTAAACGAGCTGGCTCGAGCGAGCTAACGAGCCGAGCCGAGCCAGCTCGTTATCGTAACGAGCTGGAACGAGCCGAGCCGAGCTGGCTCGTTATCCAGCCCTAAATGGACCCACATATCATCCACACATAGTTTTGAAATATACGTATAAGACTATCTCTTGATCAAAAGATAGCTCATATCTCTTCTCTGTTTCTCTCTTTCATCTAGACAAAAATATTATATTTTTTTTTAAAAAAATTGACCTGCGGGGATAAAGACCCACCCCAAGGCATTGTATTAAGAAGAAAACCTTCTCACACAGCTCGAGAAAACCTCTGAACCCCTGCTCCACGCTTACACACGGAACCGTTGCCTGTGAGACCGGTCAGTTCTATTTCCATATGCTTTCACGTGGGACACGAGTTTTTTTTTCGGGAATTCGTACCCAGAGGTGATCGAACCCACGACAGCGGGCAAATTCGAAGGAACCATTGCTGACTCTAGCAGAAATCGTGTGCGGTTACGAGAAAATGAACCAGCTTTACCAGAGGTGGTTCTAGTCAAGCACCAATAGAAAATCGCCAAACGGGGGAACGAGCAAATATAAAAAAAAAGATTAGAAAAAGCGAAACAAAAGGGGCAGACAGTGGGCACCAGGCCGCTACGTGTACAACAAGTTTATTCTTCTCCAAATCTGCAGAGCCAGAGCTGAGCTCACACCGCGCACACGCACTCCGCCTTGGCTTTGCCCCCTTCCATTTCGAACCAAAACCCTCTCTCCCCTCGCCTCCGTCCCGGATCAAACGGCCGCCGGAAAATCCCCAAAAATTCACGAGCAGTTCCTCGCCAGAGTTAACGCGGCAGAACCCTAGCGCGCCCTCCCTCCGATCGGCCCCCCTCCCACCCAGCCCACCCACCCCATCATGGCGGCCAATCCCTCCTCCGGCGCCGACGCCCCCCCGGCCCCGGCGCCGGTGCGGCTCTCCGCGGCGGCGCAGGCGGCCGCGATCCAGCCCTCCTCCCCGCGCTTCTTCTTCTCCTCGGTGGCGGGGACCAACCCGGCCTCCCCGCACCGCCGCATCGCCATCGCCGTCGACCTCTCCGACGAGTCCGCCTTCGCCGTCAGGTGGGCCGTCCAGAACTACCTCCGCCCCGGGGACGCCGTCGTGCTGCTCCACGTCCGCCCCACCTCCGTGCTCTACGGCGCCGACTGGGGCTCCATCCCGGTCTCCGTCACCGACGAGGCCGACGCCGCCGAGGACGCCGCCACCGCCGCGCAGGGCGGCGCCTCCGAGGAGGAGCTGCAGAAGAAGCGGGAGGAGGACTACGACGCCTTCACCTCCACCAAGGCGCAGGACCTGGCGCAGCCGCTGGTCGACGCGCAGATCCCCTTCAAGATCCACGTCGTCAAGGACCACGACATGAAGGAGCGCCTCTGCCTCGAGGCCGAGCGCTTGGGCCTGTCCGCCATGATCATGGGCAGCCGCGGTTTTGGTGCCCACCGGAAGGGCGGGAAGGGGAGGCTTGGGAGTGTTAGTGATTACTGCGTCCATCACTGTGTCTGCCCCGTTGTGGTGGTTCGCTACCCTGATGATGCTGCAGGTGCTGGTGGAGATGCAGCAGGGGCAATAGATGAGCTCCACACTGTTCCAGAGGATGAACCTGTGTACCACGACGCCCCTGAGGTGCAGAAAGGTCGGCCCCTTTTCTTTGCTTAGCTCCACTGTTTTGACTTTGCATGCATTTGCTAGTTTACTACTAAGTCTTTCGTGAGACGATTGGGTACATAAATTCAGATATGGAAGAAAATGTTAGTGCAGAATAGTTGTTCCGCTAATGGATTTCCTTCAGTGGCAGCCTTGATGGCCTAGCGTTGTTTCATGGTAGTCTGTGCAGAATCAATTAACTTGCTTCAGACTTCTGTAAACTGTTAACAATGCTGGTAGGACACCGACTGTTCCCTTACAATCATACTGAGACAATAACACTGCTGCAGACTGCATATGTTTGCTGATAGTATTTCATTGTTTTCTACTTTGCTTAATACAAGGATATGTAGCTCTCCTGTCTGTTCTTAATTGAAAAGCACTATTATGCTTAGTTACTTATGCTATGTAGTGTATAACGAATAATTATTTCACGACAATGAGAAAATGTTTTCTCAAATTGGAAATCTGAGTATCTAACTTTTGTGTAGAGTAAGCACAGGAAATGCATATTGCAGTTTCCTGCATATTAAGCAAATCCAGAGGGAGGGGAGAAAGAAAGAGAGGGGGGGGGGGGATAATTTAATTAAAATAGTTCAGCTTTACTTGCTTAAAGTTAATCTCTCTTTAGAAAGGCCCAAAGTAGAAATTGATTTCCTTGTCACCTTTGTCTAAGGTGTTCTCATTTCAACGCGGTTGCTTTTTGGAAGGTTTTGTCTAGGGACGCAGACAATTGAAAATCATCACACACTTCCAGTGTAAATTATTATTGATTACCTTCTGCTATAATTATTTGCGCTTCTAATGTGACACTTTGATCATATCTTTAGTATCAGTATCATTTCCTTTTTGTGTTTTGATACATGTGCCCTGATAAGAGACCCTCCTTTCTGTAATTGCATCGTGGTTATCTGTTACTTCTGGTTGCATCTCATGTTATCATCATTTCTTTTATTGACTTGATGCTATCTGTTACTTTCATTCTCTCTTCTTGTTACTTCTTCCTAGCTGCATTACATACTTGCATAATAGCTGCCATTGCCATTAACCTGCAGATTATTGCTTGAAGCATTAAATTTCTTCACCTTATGCTTTCATCTAGGTCATCTTCTGGTCTTCTTACTTGGACTTTGTTGCTTGGTAGAAATATATCTGGACAAGGGGCCTCATTAGTCTGTTGGTGCTGTTGCTGGTTGCCACACTTTTTTGCTTAACATTGTGGGCTTTATTAGTGGGTAACTTGTGACAATGTGTACAGGTAGTTTACTATGTTCTACTTGCAGAAAAGTGTAGCAGCAAGCCAAAAAAAAACATGGACAATTATATTTCTCTATAAATATTAATTATATATGATGTGCTCTTAACATCGTGGGCTTTGTTAGTGGGTAACTTGCAATAGGAAAAGTATAGCAACAAGCCAAAAAAAAGCCATGGACAATTATTTTATCTCTACACATATTAACTATATATGATGTGCTAAGTGCTTTAGTTTGGGCTAGAAATGTCCTAGTGGTTTGTAACTGTTGGCAACTTACTCAGGATATAGTTTGAGATACCAAACATGCTTTGGTCCCTGTGTTTGTGTACATTGATTTGTTGTTGATATGTGATTATCCATCAGAACAAACCACATTTCATTATATTTTTCCCAACCAATCTGTAGCATACTGGTGTGATGTATTGTTCCATTTTTTAAACATATATTTTGGATGAGCAGTGCTATTGCATTCACTTTTGTTGTTTCATCTGTTTACAACTCATATTCATTTGCTATCTTGTCTTGTATGTTGAGTGTATTTATTTGACATAGGCATAATCAGTCGCTTCCTAGTAACCCAACTTCCTTTTTCTTGAGCCCCGTACATTCATTTGACGGTTTGTCTCACACATACATGCCTGTTACTGGATTTTGGAATTTGATTCCTCCATTTTGGTGTACTGCAGAAAACTGAGGAAATGGCATGCAGCTGAAGCGCAAAGAAAACACATGCAGCTTTTAGCTGAGGGACACCTTGTGTATTTGGAAGATGCAACTGGCCGTTTATCTTTGCTTCTATGTCCACTGCGTATCATAAACTGGGTTGATCAGCATGCTGCTTCCTGTTTTGAGTTTCATATTGGAGTCCTAGATCATCTGAGTCTTTGTCGGTTTGCTTGTGAGGTGTTTATGTCGTCGATGCAATGTAGAGTACACTTCCCATGGTTGGATCTGTCTTACAGTTTACTGATGCTTATGCTGGGCTCCTGATTCCTGAATCAATCTTGCTTTGCAAAGCCCGGTGATGACGGCTCTCGTAGTTGTCTACACGGTATCATTTGCCCTATTCAGCTGGGTACTGTATTGGATACTGGTTAATGGAAGACCACTGCTTTTCTGTATTTACTACTTTATTGAACAGAATAATTCTCTAGTAGCAGTTTCTCCTGCTAAAACACACGAGCTTATGTTTGCATGTTTCATGTTTGTATTTGTAATACTGGTTTGTGAAGAATTTATTAGAAATAAATCTGTCAAAACAATTGCCATGTTATACCATTGACATGCGCTCATGCCCGATGTCCGGATCCACGCGATTTGCAATTTGCAATTTGCAATCCAACCGGCTGTATTGCAGCCATGTGCACATCAGCAGTGAAAATTTTGGCGCGCCCGTCTCGCTTCTTTCCCTCCGCCCTTTTCCAAAGCGACGGCTGTCTCCGTCTCTCCGAGGCCGCAGCCGCAGCGCAGCAACCACGCACCAATTCGGCGAGGCGAGTGGAGGCATCGGCATTGGGGTGAGGCGGCGAGCAATGGAGGAGGGCCTGGTGTCTGTGGACAAGTTCTGCGCCGGCAGCCAGGCCTACTTCCTGACGCACCTCCACCAGGACCACACCCGCGGCCTCGGCGCGGCGGGCGGGTGGCGCCACGGCCCGCTCTACTGCTCCCGCACCACGGCGCGCCTCCTCCCCACCCGCTTCCCCGGGATCGACGCCTCCCTCCTCCGCCCGCTCGCCCCCGGCGCCTCCGTCTCACTCTCCCTCTCCTCCCTCACCTCCGACCTCCCTCTATCCCTCCGCGTCACCGCCATTCCCGCCCTCCACTGCCCCGGTACGTTACCCTCACCCTCCACTCCTGAATCGTTCGCTTCACGCTCTTCTCCGCACGACCGGCTTTGTGGATTGCTGATCCGCGGCGCTCTGCTCCCTGCGTTCAGGCTCGCTCATGTACCTCTTCCGCGGGGACCTAGGGTGCATGCTCTACACGGGGGACTTCAGGTGGGAGCTCGGGTGCGACAAGGCGCGGCGGGCGAAGCAGGCGCTTCTCCACGCACTCGGCACGGACACCGTCGATGTCCTCTATCTGGACAACACCTACTGCCATCCGTCGGTCAACTTCCCCCCGCGCCCCGTCGTCGCTGAGCAGGTCAGTTTCGCTTAAATCAGGGTGATGAGTTATGTCTTCGTCGCTTGATGGTTCAGTTTGACGAACCCGTTGGATCCATTTCCTCTTAATGACTCACTTACTCGAAACCATCTAGCATCTAGGATGGCTTCAACAAAATGCAAGGTAAATTTCCGCGGAGCAGTGAGGCCTGAAAGTCATCAGAATCAGCAGATATACTATGTGCACATTTCAGAGCTTATCCTGAGTTGTCAATGAGAAATGATTACAGTTCAGTTATGTTGCTTAAATATCTATAGAGTCAGCTTGATCACCCACTTTGATTCATGATTCGCGATTCACGAAGCGACTCATAATCAGTGTAGCTTGTTTGCTACTCAGGCTAAACTGTCACTGAAAAGTGAAAATCAATATGCATAGATTGGTTGCTATTTGCTAAAGCTGTATTATCCAGCAGGCTGTAAAGCCATTAAAATCATGCAGTTCATCATGTCTAATTAACAAGTTGAGCACGGACGAGGGATGGGTGCCCTACTAGTGCTGCCATTGTGAACAGGCCACCTGCAATAAGACATCATAAACAACTCTAAACAGACCATCAATGCTTATGTTTTTGTGTGCGGAATGTACTTTGCTGGCCGAAATAGAAATGAATGTAGTTCATCATGATGCGATTACCGATGCTTATGTTTCTTAGTTTTGAAATGCAGATGGTCAATATTATTCGGGCACATCCTGATCATGAAATTATCATTGGTGTTGACACTCTTGGAAAAGAAGACCTCTTGCTTCACATATCCAGAGCACTGCAAACAAAGGTTGTACCTCCTTTTCTCAAACTTACTCCGTGTATTTTCCTTAGAGCTTTGATGGTGATGGATTTCTTTTGAGAAAGAACTGAAATGGCCTTGACTTATTTCTTACCTAGTAATATTGTATAGTTCAAAGGTAACTTGCTTCAGTATACATGTTTGCCCTGATTAGCCTATGCTTTATATTTGTTTCTATACATTACATATTTAGCTTCCTAATTCTGAGATGTTTTCCTCCAACTTTTCTATCAGATTTGGGTCTGGCCGCAACGCCTACAGACAATACACCTTCTAGGGATTGATGAAAACCACGAGATTTTTACCACGCAGACCAGTTTGACTAGGATCCGTGCTGTTCCGAGATACAGTGTCACCATTCAGAATCTTGAAGCTTTGAACACAGTGTGCCCCACTATAGGGATCATGCCTTCTGGTATTCCTTTGCTTTGGAAGAGCAGCGAAGGAAAGGCCAAACCCAAGGGTAGATCACCAGCAAAGTCTGTCAGGTGCATAGGGCGGGATGCAGGCCTGATAGAAATGGACTATGATCCCTTGTCACCACCAAAGCTGTTTGAGAAGGATTCTTACACTTTGCCATATTCCGAGCATGCTTGTTTTTTGGAGTTGAAGGATTTTATGCAGACAGTGCGGCCATCATCAGTCATAGGAATTGTCAGCTCATCGTTCTGCTATGTGAATCCCCGTCACCACTTCAGACATCTTTGCTCAGACAGTGATGCTAATGATGACAAGACGCCAGTGAAGAACAAGGGCAGAAATACTGATAGCTTGACACCAAAGAGCAGGCGGAGTGGTTCAGTGACTCCGGAAGAAAGGAAGGTCAGGATCTCCGGTCCAAGTCTGTATAGAAGCAAAGTTGCAATGAAAAGGAAGGAGTGCCGTGGTGCAAGGATCGATGACACTGAAGAACTCGTCGGTGTCGCCTGAGTTATCTCTCCCCAAGTAATGTTATGCTTTCTTTTGTAAAGATTAACAACTGGGTGATGGAAGACCTGAAGCAGTGAGATGGGATGTGGTGTTCAAAGTCCAAACTGAACAGCGTGCAGGTCTGGAATCTGAATGAGGTCGCTACATCTGTTCCTTAGAACCCTGTTTTGCGCACGATGCATTTCAGGCTCGGTTGGTCTGTATAGTAGTAGTTCCTTTTGTGATGCTGTCCAAAGGTGGATTGCTGAATGCTCGAATGCTTATATAATTATGCTGTATCAACTATGCATCATCGAAAGCGAGTGGAATGGAAGTATGGAACCAACAAACAAACTGCAACATTCGGAATACCGTTACTATCAGGCCCGAGAGGCCGCAGGCCGCATCCCAACCCGAGCTGGGGAGAAGAACCAACCGTTACTCATCTCATCCGGTATTCCGGTCCCGCCCAATCTCGACGGTCAAGTCGCCGAGACGCGATGCTCCACACACCACACGCCCGCCCCGCCGCGACCACTCCCATCCCTACCCGGTCGCCACCATGGCCGCGCTCCTCCCCTCCTCTTTCCCTTTCCCCCGTGCCTCCTTCCCAAACCCCAAGCCTCACCAGCTCGCCACCCCCGCCGCCGCCGCTGCCACGAGGCCCGAGTCACCCAACGCGGCCCCGGCCCCGGTCCCAAATCCCGCCAGCGCCCGCCTCCGCCGCCTCATTGCCCGCGAGGACCTCGCCGGGGCCGCGCGCCTCGTCGAGCGCTCCGCCTCCCGCGATGGGGAGGCCCCCGACGTGTACCTCTGCACCAAGCTCATCCGCAACCTCTGCCGCCGGGGCCGCACCTCCGACGCCGCGCGCGTGCTCCGCGCCGCCGAGGTGTCAGGCTCGCCCGTCGACGTCTTCGCCTACAACACCCTCGTCGCGGGGTACTGCCGCTACGGCCACTCGACGCCGCGCGCAGGCTCATCGCGTCCATGCCCGTGGCGCCCGACGCGTACACGTACACGCCCCTGATCCGCGGGCTCTGCGACCGTGGCAGGGTCGCCGACGCGCTCAGTCTGCTCGACGATATGCTCCGACGCGGATGCCAGCCCAACGTCGTCACCTACACCGTGCTCCTGGAGGCCATGTGCAAAAACAGCGGGTTCGAGCAGGCCATGGCAGTCCTGGACGAAATGCGTGCCAAGGGATGCACGCCCAACATTGTTACCTACAATGTCATCATCAATGGCATGTGCAGAGAAGGCCGTGTTGATGACGCGAGGGAGCTCTTGAACAGGTTGTCCTGTTACGGGTTCCAGCCTGACACTGTCAGCTACACTACCGTCCTGAAGGGATTGTGCGCTGCTAAGCGGTGGGACGACGTTGAGGAGCTCTTTGCCGAGATGATGCAGAGGAACTGCATGCCTAATGAGGTTACTTTTGACATGCTAATCAGGTTCTTTTGTCGAGGAGGTATGGTTGAGCGAGCAATTCTAGTTCTTGAACAAATGACGGAGCATGGATGCTCTGCCAACACTACCTTGTGCAATATTGTCATTAACTCTATTTGCAAACAAGGCCGGGTTGATGATGCCTTTAAGTTTTTAAATAATATGGGTTCCTACGGGTGCAATCCAGATACCATTAGCTATACCACGGTGCTGAAGGGCTTGTGTCGTGCCGAACGATGGGATGATGCCAAGGAGCTTCTGAAAGAGATGGTACGGAAGAATTGCCCCCCAAATGAGGTGACATTCAATACATTTATCTGCATCTTGTGCCAAAAGGGGTTGATTGAGCAGGCAATTATGCTTATCGAGCAAATGTCAGAGCATGGGTGTACGGTGGGTGTTGTCACATACAATGCTCTTGTTAATGGGTTCTGTGTGCAAGGCCGTATTGACAGTGCCCTAGAATTGTTTCGCAGCATGCCCTGCAAACCCAATACCATCACATATACTACTTTGCTGACAGGCTTGTGCAACGCCGAACGGTTAGATGATGCCGCAGAGCTCATAGCTGAGATGCTTCGTAGAGATTGCCCCCCAAATGCTGTGACTTTCAATGTACTCGTGAGTTTCTTCTGTCAAAAAGGATTTCTCGAGGAAGCAATTGAACTCGTTGAGCAAATGATGGAACATGGTTGCACCCCTAACTTGATTACATATAATACATTACTTGATGGGATTACCAAGGATTGCAACTCAGAAGATGCCTTGGAGTTGTTGCAAGGCTTGGTCAGCAAGGGAGTATCGCCGGATGTTATTACATTTTCTTCAGTCATTGGTGTCCTCTCAAAAGAAGATAGAGTTGAAGAGGCCATTCAAATGTTTCATGTGGTGCAAGATATTGGAATGAGACCCAAAGCTGTGGTGCATAACAAGATACTACTTGGGCTCTGTAAAAGATGTGATATAGATAACGCTATCGACTTTTTTGCCTATATGGTATCTAACGGATGCATGCCCAATGAATCAACCTACATTATACTTATTGAAGGCCTCGCTCATGAGGGTTTGTTGAAGGAGGCCCAAGATCTACTCACCGAGTTGTGTTCAAGAGGAGTTGTAAGCAAGAAATTAATGGAAGAGTGGAATAAGTTTGAAGGTGAAACTGTGCATACCCTTTGAGTCATGATGAATCGGAGCAGTAAGTGCTTATTCATTATCCACAGCAAAGTGGATTGTTGGCTGCCTTCTGTGCTTCAAGCGTACAAGCTGCAGGGCTTCATGTAGATGGTTGTTGAGGGCCATAACCTCATACGAAGGAATCATGACAATGTGGGTTTCTACTTAGATGCATTTATTGTCCTTTTGCCTTGGATAATACAAACTTTCCAATTTTAGCTTACTGTTATACCAAAAAATTTGTATACACTGTCATATATTGCCAAAAGCATTTTATATTTGAATAGGCTTAGGCTGTAGAAATCTTACTAACAGCAATAATCTTGTTCAGGAACCTTACTTAGAAATGTCCAGGCCAACAAGACGAAGAAATTAATCTGGAGTAAAGCAGAAGCTGAAAAGTTTGGTGCTCATAGATTTATACTGTTGCAGTAAAGAGTACGATCCATTTTTTTTACTATTGAGTTTTCAACTAACACATTGACTTGTTAAACTGTAATGCATCGTGCCTACAATGATTTTGGGTTTTTTTTTTCCCTTCCCGTGTGCTATGGGTATATGTACTGTTGTTTTCCCTCCAGACCTGTGCGAGCAGTTACCTTCTATTTTTATTTCATGTTGTTGTTCAAGAGTGCAGAAGATAACATCCCTCACTGAATAATGTTTTTTACCCAGGTTTCTGTCACTTAAAATTGGTTTGTCAAAGAATTGTTAGAATATAATGTCATATGGATGCCCTTTTTTTTACTTTCAACAGGCTGGTGTGCTCTTAAGTCTTACCATTTTTGTCACCGAGAATTCGTATGATGTAAGCTTTTTAGCTTCCCTTTTGGTTGCTGTAGGTTTATGGTGTTATTTTTTACTGGCCTCCTGGAACATCCGACTAGCACACATGCCTTATCCTCAAAGAGTCAATTCGGGTATCAGATTCTAACATTATTCTATGTTTCAATAGGTGATCGTTGACTATGATGGAGATGTAAGAAACTAATCAACACTTCAAGATGCAACAGACCCAAGCCAGTAGAGAGCAGGAACCTATTCTGCAGGTCAGCTCATATTTATGCAGTAATCTTTATCCCTCCACTTCAGCACAGCACTTAAATTGGTTGGTAAACCAGCATGGGAACCCCATGAGATGCTGAAGCTTAAAACTGAAGATTTTTTTAAAGCAAAGAACTGAAGAAATTTCATTGCTCGGGTGCTCAGAATCTAGTGTTTGATTTAGTAGGCATTGAGGGAGACATGGGTGTCAAAGGAGTAATCTTCAGAGAAGCTGGGTTCTGGCTGCACACTTGGCTTCGAAGTTCAGTTTCAGTACGGTCCCAGGAAGCTTAAAAAAGCGGGCATGGCTTCGGCAAGCATGACACGGCACTGGAGATAGGTGGGAATGTGAGACGAGTGTCTGGAATTCAGTATGCAGGGTTTGTAAAGAACTTGGTGCTGGTGGCTAGAGATTCGTCTAGCAACAGGGTAACGAAAGTTCAAAAAAGAGACTCCAGTTCTGAGTGGCATCCCTCGTGCAGCCTGAAACGCAACGCGTTGCTGTATCTGCTACTGAGATGAATTTAGAAGTTCGCCTTTTGCTAATTTAGAATACTGATTCAAATCCAAGTTGTACTGCGATCAGTTCATAACTGTGGCACGACTTGTTGGGTATGGTGGTTTCTAAAGGTGGAAATGCCTTTGCTTAAAACCACTCTAGTCCACGGTCGATGAGTTGCTGAAAAAAAAAACTGCATAGACATACTGACGGTACAAGATGGTCAGTCACCAGAGTCCTTCTATGTATGACGAAACACAACTTTGTCATAGCAAAACCAACTTGTCAGCCAAAGTTATCTTACGTGGACAACTCCCAGTCTTCGGTGAATTAGCGCATCAACCTACTTCCTACGCCCTACGCAAACAAACTGTACAAGGCACAGAAAAAAAGACCTTTATTGTTTGTTTACATCGCCCATGTACCGAAATGACAAAGCGGCCCCGAAGTTCCTCCTCTCTTCCTCGAAGTCATCGTCCGTGTCATCGCTGGAGCTGGACTCTGGGTGAACTGTTGAAATAGCTGGGCACGATTCATGGTCATGGATGCCTTTGGCTATGCAGTCTTTGGTCGCGAGCATCTTGACCTGCCCAGCATGGGAGATCTCTACCACGACCTTGCCGTCATCTGTTGGAAGAGGCTGCTTCCAGGGCTCCCCATCCATTCTCATGTAAGCATGATCCGTTGCACCTCTGAGGAACTCGAATCGAACACGGTGAGCCTGGCCACGAAAAAAAATTCAGTGTTCATGAACTACCTTTCTTTGAATTTTGGGGGTTGAACATGCAGAAGCAGAATGGATCTCTATTTTTTTTTGTCCTGCTGCTTGCGTAGTTGAACCTGCATTTGAGTCTCTGGCTTGTCCCTAACTATTTTTTATGTGTCACTTAGATTCATTCTAACTATTGATATTAATGTATATGGGGTGGATGAGAGAAATACAGCAAGTGATGATCCAGTCTGCAGTTGCAAACCTGAGCAAGACGAGTTCCATGGCCTTTTGGGGATAGCAAGACAAGCCCATGCCAAGCATCCTTGAAACCCACAATCTCCAGAAGGCCATCATCCACAAGTGGAGGCATTACCAAGTCTCTCTGCAGTGGTATAATTCACATGAGAGAACCAAATAAAATTTAATGTATTCGCCTAAACATTTTGTTTTGTGGAATAAATTGAGTTCAATGGTATTGGCATAATGTCTTAAACTCACTTTTCTTTGCTTCCTCTTACTTGGTGTTCCCCAAGGGTTTAGTCCACCAGAGAAGCTGGGCAAATTGAGACAAACGATGGACCGAATACTGCATTAGTGTAAAAAACTTGGTCAGAACATAATATATCAGACTTTGAAGCTGTAATCTGGCATCACGTCACCAAGAGCAATCATCTGAAAATGGTATAAGTATCTAGTGCTTCAATCACAATGTATGCAAATTAAGATGTTTCAGAAGACAAACATGAGGATTATATGCTACATGTTTATTCTATAACTGAAACTTCAAAGTGCCATCACCACTCAACGTTGACAACATACATCCAAAACTCTTTGATATGCTCAACGTTTCTTCACTACTTTAAAATAATGAGGATATGCATGGAATATGTGGCCTATGATATGAATATTTTTGGCTTAATGATATGTTGAAATTTTACATGTAACTTCTAGTTTGCTGACAGAGTTACTTGTTTATTTGAGATAAGATAACAGATTGGCACACGACTTGATATAGACAAGGAAGATCACAGAAAGGCTTACCTCTGTGGAATTTCCAATGTTTCCCATTTTCCAGATTTCTTCATTATCTTTACTTTTGCAAGGCAAGCAATGTTCCTGAAACCCAGTGAAAAAAATGACGAATGTGGTTTGAGCCGACTACAGTGTTATTAACAAACCATGACTTTTTAATGAATAGAATAAATACCAATTTCTGAACTGTGACTTGTAACTTTCCTTTTCACAACACATGACAGTCCTACAGTCAAGTTAGTGCAACCAAGGGAATTACCGAGACATTGGATGAAACAGGGAGGCACAAAACCATCCTTGAGTGCATGCCAGCTTCAAATATTGTTTCTGCAGTACAGAGCAACAAAAAGAGATTGGTTTCTGTATGGCTATAAATCATAAATGAGAATGAATAATAAGGAACAATCAGCGCTAAGAAAATAGAGAGCACAGCAGCTTACTTCACCTGATTGGACAACTGATTCTTGAACTTCTCTGGATGCAGTTTCCTCTCAGAATGAAACGCATAAGACACTTGGGCATCCATTCCTGTGACAGAATAAAGAGTCTCTTTCAAACTGCCTCTTTAGCTTAGGAGAAAGTTTATTCTGTCCAGTTTATAAAAAGAGCAAAAATCAATGTATTGACAAGCAACCTAAAACATACACCTTTTTGGAACAAGGAACCTACCCATGCTGAAGTAATTCCAAAATCCACCACGATATGTGTAAGAATATTCCTGGAAACACAGAAAGAGAGTACACATAAAAAAATGCATGGCATAATTTAAAAGGTTGATATCGTTTCTGATGCATGATATCCGCTTTCTCTTTTGTTAGAAATAAGTATTTAAGATATTAGTCTAATACATCTCAACATGGCAATTAAAATATAATGAAGGTGATGGATCATATTTTTCCAAAGGAAAAAAGGTTTAAAAGACAGCTGTGTCCAAAAAGAAAGGAAAAAGGGTAGATAAATGCAGTAACTATGCTAACATTAAGGAAAAATAAAAGGCAGTGTCCAGCATTGTTACCATATCTTGTGGATCTGTCTTTGGCACATGGCGAAATGCATGCAAAGAATGAGGCAAGTCGGGAGGTGCAATTGGATCGCAAGGAGAACCTTTTGGGCTTTCCATTCTCATGACAATATGCCAGCTGAATTATTGTAATGATTACCAGTATTAGTCAACATCCATATACCCATATGACGATTTCATACCAAAAGACAGTGAAGGCTTTAAAAAGCAAACCCACCTATCAATGTTCATCTCCCTTGCTTCTCTTACCAATTGAAGAAATGATATGACCGAATCCTGATCTGTTCCAGGGTTTCTCTTCCCCTGCATATTAATTGTTTCATACTATTGAGAAAGTCATATAAAGTGTTTCACAGGAGCTAGCAGCCTAACACAAAAGCTGGCTTCACAAAAGGCAACATAAAGAGGATTCTCTTACTCACAAACAGAAGTTAAAGTTGCATATCTAAACAGATGATGTAAAATTCTACGGACTTAACCTGAACAGCTACGAAAGTTGAAAAATTACAATGGAAGGGGAAAAGAACTACAGAATGTTTCGTCTCCGCTTAAGGTTTGAATTCATTACACATTTTATCATCAACTATATATGTCAAAGAAGATCAAACATAAATGGATCATGCAAGTAACCAAGGACAAAGTCCTGCAGTAAAGATCGTCTAATAGGAAGAAAAAAAAGATTGGATTGGTTTTAAACTTACCCATCCAAAAGAATATGGCAAATTATTTCCAGTGCCCAGTGGAACTGTAGCAACTGGAGGTGGATGTACTAACTTAAGATCAGATACAACTCCAAGCAACCAACCAGCTGTTCCATCACCTCCAGCAACCTAACAGCATTTCCATGATAAAATAGATAAATGTTAAGACTATTCAAATAGAAAAATACAAAATAGTTGTAGAAATATTAGCAAGAGATCTTGCTGCATGAAATTGCCTGGTTGCACTCACTATTAGTCTTAGTCTCCTATAGATTTCAGAAGCAAGAGTATCACCACCATGCTTGAGCCTTTCCAAGTTGCTATATAATTTGTGCAAGACCTTGTCTGGAGCTTCATCAAGCAGATCGAAGACCTGAATTTTACATAGTTAGGTTTTACCGCAAAACCATAAGAATTTATTGCAGTAAAAAAAATGTAAGACCACTGTGATACCAAACAAGTATATATTTGCAGAAATAGACAAGATCTACCTGAGCATGGTTGAGAAGCTTTCGGTATGTGACAATTAAATCACGTCCCAGCTGACCACCGCTTTTGGAGTTGATAAAAACAATAACAGGACAAGTAGGTATCGGAGAAACATGCTCCACTGGAGACTCTGGCACGAAAATATATGTTGGGATGTAGAACTCTTTCAACATGTTATTTCTGTTAACGTTGTTCTCCATTTAAAGTCTGCAGCCTGCAATGTTCATTTTGTGTTAGAACCATGATTACATGCAGTACAGCTAAAGAGTCTAATGTGTGGTCTGACTATATTCTTTCACTGAAATAATGCAAGCAAGTAAATTGCAAACGCAGCAGTGCAGCGCAGCACTACATTTTTGGCAAAAGGTGTGATTCCATTATATTCCAAGTAAGCGGTACATGCTTCAGAATGGGCAGTATAACCAAAACTAGGTGATACTGAAAGTGGTTCATCCTCAGCTGCTTTGAAAAGAGCGGGCGCATGACGTACATCCCTTCAAGTGCACGAAACAGATGCCAGTCGCTGTCAGAATGACAACAAGGCTTACTACACTACCAATTATCTGAAGAAGACATTTCTGCTGCTGTTAATTTGCCAATAAAATAGCGTCACCTGCCAGTATCCTAGAACAATCTAAAACAAGTAGCCAAAAATGTTTTTATTATTGTAGAAAAAAGTAGCCATAAATGACTCAATCATTTCCTTATGAAATAAGACCCGAATCATTTCATATCAACCAAAGCGGTCGAATTAAAGTGACCAATCAATCCAATTACAGTCAGGAATCAGACCAAGGTGCAGTGATCATGACAACTTATATAAAAAGTAAAAAAAAAAACTGAACAAACTCAATGACAGAGCACAGGTAAAACACCGCCAACACTACAAATTCGAAACAAACCGCAATAGGATTCTGGTTCTGGAACCCGGAGCGCTCGAGCGACCAACAAAATGCGCTCTACTCAGCTAGAATCAAACCATTCTCGGAGAAAACGGGCGGAAAAAAATCCCACCCTCGGAGCCAGATCAGAAGCGCTCTCCTGCTCGCACAGCTATTCAGGCAACAACCATCAAAAAAAAAAAGCTATTCAGGCAACAGCGAGCATAAAAAGGCAAGCACACGCAAAAAGGGCCAGAAAAATGGCCTCGCTTAGCGGAATCATGCAGAACCCCCGCTATTACCGCGTAAACCAGGATTCGAAACCTCATCATACAGATTAGCAGAGGATTCAGCCTAGGGATCGCGCGCGCGCTCACCTGGGGGGCTAGGGAGAATCCGAATCGCTTGGGGCGGACGGCGCGGAGGCCCTAAAGCGAGCGCCGCTTTTGGGCTCGGGTCGGAGGCGAGCCGCGAGCGGAGGAAAGGAATGGCCGAATGCGAATGGGAGGGATTCTTCTGTCCTCTGTCCTCTCCCCTCTCTCTCTCTCTCTCTCCCTTCCGCGTGGTGTGTGTCCTTGTGTGCTTGAGCGCGAGGAGGGAAGGGGGGCAGGTTGAAAAACAAGACGGGGTGAGACGAGACGGGCGCCCGACCGCGTGCGCAGCTTATAAGCGGCTGCCAGATGGGCGGGCCCACGTGCGCCGCCGACGACGCGTGGCGTGGCTTCTATTTCCGGCCCCAGCGGCTAGCTGCGGGCCCAACAGAATGATGCAGCAGGTGCGGTGCGGGACCGTTGGAACCTGGTCGGTTTGCTTGCTGGCTCGCTGGGCTGCCTTCTTTTCTCGACCGCGACGGTTGCCGTGTCTGGCATGTGGCCCCTGCCCAGGGCGGGGCCCTGATGTCAGGTTCGTGGAGCTGGTGCTGACCTTTCCGGCTTTTTCCGTTGGGGTGGGGTGGGTGGTTCGAGCCGCGTCGCCGGCCGACGGAGAGGCTGTTTGGAGGCCATTAGATACTGTTTATAACTTTGACAACTAATTAGGGGTATTAAATAAAGACAGTTTACAAAACCAGCTCCACAACCTCTGTGCTAATTCGCGAGACGAATCTAATGAGGTCTTTGACCGTATGAACAGAGGATGGTTACTGTAGTGTCACTGTAGCTAATCATGGATTAATTAGGGTCATTAGATTCGTCTCGAAAAGTTACACCCATCTGTGAAGAGGTTGTTGCAAATAGACTTTATTTAGTACTCCATGCATATAAGATTCTATTTAGTGCTAGTGCTAGTGCTAGGGATCCAAACAGCCCCGGAGTAGTTCGTTCGTTTGTCCTTCGGATTTGGCTTGACTCTGTGGGGACTGGGGAAAGCTAACGCCACGCGGCACGGCCGCACGGGGGCACCTAAAGCTGCTAATGGTTTGGTCTCAAACCGGTTTTTATATTTTGGTTTTTGATAGGATTAGCTTGATTTGGTGAATAATGGATTGCAACACATAATAGTTTGATTTGGTTTGGTTTAATAGTTACAATGGTCTAGAATGGTTTACAATTATAATGGTTATGTGTGTAAGTAACATCTCACGTTCACACATGAAAACTTTAACGAATTTGACTGAAATTTGTTAAAATTGTCTCAGAATACAATCCGCTACTTTGTTCAAATCGGTGTAGCCATATCTATATGTGGGGCCCACGTCCAAAACCGGACCCTAAAATTAAAAGCTCGCGTTCACATCTTAAAATTTTAGCAGATTTTACCGAAATTTATTGGAGATGTCTTAGAATCACGGTCCGCTACCCCTAGGGCTGGATATCGAGTTGAAGGCAGTCTTTCGAGCTTTTTTCGAAATTAGCATAATCTTATATATCATAGTCTCCTGAATTGTTTGAGACCCAACTTCATGCCAAAGCTTAACGAGCCGAGCCTAACGAGCCGAACCGAAGTCAAAAGTCATTCTAAATGAAGTCATTTTAATTTTAAAAGAAAAACGAGTCCAATCGGAACACTTTTGTATCGAGCCAGCCTAACGAGCTTTTTGTCCAGCTCTAGCTACCCCGTGCAAATCAATGTAGCCAAATTTGCATGTGGGCCCCACGTGTAAAGTCGGACCCTAGAATTAAAAGCTCGCGTTCACACTTCAAAATTTTAGCAGATTTGACCAAAATTTGTTGGAGGTTTCTCAGAACCACGGTCCACTGCTTTGTGCAAATCGGTGTAGCCATATCAATACGTGGACCCTACGTCCAAAGCCACACCTAATAAAACTATAGAATTGAACCGATTTAGTTTGTTTTGGGAAACTAGTTTAAGTGGTTTGGATTGGTTTGGAGGAAGAAGCAAATGGATAGGGTTGGATTGGTTTATGAGCAAATGGATAGGGTTGGATTGGTTTATGAAGCGTAGTATAGTCTAAATAGTTTGACGTGAATTTGGTTTGTTTTTTGAACCATTACCATCAGCTTGGCATCACGTCCCGAGTCCCGACCCGCCCGGGGGACGGACTCCTCCGGCTGTCGCGATTTTCCTCCGACGCCCCCGCGCGACGGCGCGAGGGGTGAACGCCGCGTCATTTGCAGCGCCGCGCAGTGATCTCCTGATTAGTCGCGCGCTGTTTGTTTTTTTGTTTTTGTTTTTCCCGCGTCCATGGCGGCACCGTGGCGGTGGGTGCGTGGTGCCTCGTTGCTCGGGACGGGGAGACTCGGGGAGCCTGGGACAGAGCAAACCAGCGGAGCAGATCAGTGTCCAGGAATCTTGGCGGGTGATTTGCCGGCAGCTCCACGTGACCCCAGATCCTGTACGACGGTGTGTACGTGTCTCTGAATAACAAGCGCGCGGCGCGGTACGTTCTCTGTACCCTCTCAGTTTGGCAGTGAAGATCAGACTTCAGAGAGCTTACACGTATGTGCACTAATGACTTGCTAATCCAATGAAATTAGTACCTGAAAAACTCGGGGGGCGTGGAAAACCTCCGACTCTCCGTGGCCAGGAAAGGCACAACTGTCACTCTCAAGCAGCTGAATCGTTGCATTGCATGTGCATGACGGCATGGTACGATAAGCACCCCCAGCAACTGCCGACACGTTTTACAAGGCGAACACAAGCAGCCGCCCGCGATGCTCAGTCATCTAGTTCTCAGTTTGCGAAGAAATTATCCACGAGTTGAACAACTTGAGGGGACTTCATTGGTGGCGTCCAAAAGGAAAGAATATTTGCTATAAAAAAAAGGAAAGAATAGGACCTAGCGCGGTGTGAAAATTCTTATTCGCGAACTGGACGATAGCGGCTACCTAGCGCACCGAATAATCCAGCCCCTTGTTTACAAGCAAGAGGAGATTCCTCACGACGTGATGAAAAAAACATCCCTCTTTTTCACGCCCGTGCGCCCGTGCTGACCTGGTGCTTGTGTACAAAGGCATCGGAATGTTCAGAGATCGGGCATGTTAGCTAGCTGAAAGGTGGTGGTGCCGAAAGCTCATGCCGACAGTGTGGCCACATTGTCATGTCTTGGTTTGGTGTGCGGCAGGTTGGTTGCCCCAGCCCGGTCGAGCGCATGTATTCGAGTTTCCAGGGCTAAAAAGATGCGGTGGTTGACGACGACATCTGCCGCCGGCCACGACTTTTTATCGTCGATCGCTAGATGGGCTGAACTGGTTTCGGTGTGGTTTTGTAGTTGTGACCAAGGCTCTGTAAAATCAGGTCCATAGACAGCGTATCTGGATAGATGGTGGGCCGGCTCGGAGGCTGGGCCTCCATGTTCCACCAAAACTTCTGGCCTTCTGGCTGGGTGGGTGCGATCGGCGCTTGCAGGGTTTCTTTACGTTTAATTGGATACTGCTAATTTTTTTGACTTAACAAATACTTTGGTTTTGTGAAATACTTTGGTTTAGAAAGTTGTAGAGTATTTCGTGGCCACAAACTTTATAGTTCTGAAAAATGAAAGTCATGGTATTACTGAAGTTGGACTAGTCTTTTTTTGGAGTTCTAGAAACTCATGTCCATACTCTTTTTTCCTTCTATAAACAATTGGCCTACCCTGTAGCGTGGCTCTCCGCCATCATATATCATCAGCACGAAAAGCTAAAGATTTGAGGGAAAAGTGTAGTTTACCCTTTTTAATCATCACAAGAGTCTGATTTTCAATCTTTTTTTTTTACAAAATCAGACATCATAGTACATTCAACTATCGAAACCGTGCAAATTTGGCCTTTCAGGTGGTTTCAAAAAGTGGTTTTCTATTTTCTGAAAATTTTAAAAAAATGGTTTAATTTAAAAAATTCATAACTAATTCATTTTAAACGAGAAAAATGTGACACCGGTATCAATAAATTTCTAAAAATATAACCCATATGTTACTACTCTATGGAGAGTTATTTGAATCCTATAAATAATAAGAATGACTAGAAGCAATAAAATAATAGAAACAAGAGAAAATAGTTTAAACTGACTCCCAATAGAGCACCAACATATATGTTACATTTTTAGAATTTTCTTGGTACTGACGTTGTATTTTCTAATTTAGAATGATATTTTTTAGTTAAACTAATTGTTTAAAATATTTAAAAATGAAAACAACCTTTGAAACCATCCAAAGGGCCAAATCTGTATGGTTTCGATAGTTGGATAGTGTGCAGTGTCCGATTTTATAGTGAAAGATTGAAAGGCAGACGTTCGGTTTTCCCAAGATTTAACTAGGGTCGTTGCTCAGTCAAAAATCCTGACTGTACGACGTGGATAACACAATATTCCAAGTGAGCTACATTGGAATCATCTATCATAAACATCCACTTCGTGTCTTACTTGGTCCCGTGCCAAATGGCAAAAGATTAGCCGGCTTGCAAATTTGCACCGACGACACGTCCACGAGTCGCGTCTCCGATTCACCCGTCCCTGCAACGACATTCCCAAAGGCCGTGCGTCCGTGCGGGCGTTGCTTCTAGCGTCACCATTTTCGTCGCGCGCAGCCTCCTCAACTTCTCTGGTGGCCCTCGCTAGCTATAAGAAGGAGCGAACCAGACCTCCTTGCAGCAACAAGCAACCGACGCACCGAGCACAACTTGCTCGAGCTCACACACACCTAATCCCTTCCTTCTCTACGACGGCACGCATTCGTTCGCAATGGCCAAGCACAGCGCCGCCGCTCTTCTGATCGCGTCCCTCCTCGTGGCCCTCGCCCTCGCCGCCGGCGCCGACGCGAGGAGGCCTGTTAACGCCAGGCTCACCGTGCATCGTGACGCCTCTGGAGGTAAAAGCCACACGTTACGCGTTGACGTTACCGCGGTAGCTAATAATGAGTGTCTGTCCAGACTCCCAGACATCCAGTAGTCCATAGTCCTCATGCATCTATAGCACTGCAGTCTCTGACCAAGATCTTCTTGCAGCTTACGTGGTGAAGGAGGAGGCCGCGGTGGCGGCGGTGCCGGCGCTGACCTGCAACAAGGTGCACGGGGTGGAGCAGGACGAGACGTGCTTCGCCGTGGCGCAGGCGGCGGGGCTCACCCAGGATCAGTTCCTCGGCTTCAACCCCAACATCAACTGCCGGACGGTCTTCGTCGGCCAGTGGGTCTGCATTGATGCCACTACTGCTTGATCGCTTTTGTGCTCCCTCGTGTCCTCTGCGTACCACGACCGTGCTATGACCACGAATAAGGAGACCGAACTCCATAAAGCAAGCCGCCGAAATTGCTGTAATTGAGGTCCGGCAGTGCCCCACTTTCCTGTACTTTGAGGGTGACGACTTTGTGTCACTCTGCCCTGCAAAAGATTTTCCATGCATTCACCAGTTGTCTCGCGTGTTTCATTGTGTGGCGTCTCCATGTGCTCTTAATTTCTTCCATCATGAATGCCCAGGGTTACACGACACCGGAGTGGAACGACTATCTAAAGTTCCTGAAGAGGTTTGTTTGTATGCTTTGAGTTCCACAGACAAAGTTACACTTTTCGCAAAAGCAAAGATTGTTCAATGAATCTAACTGCTGTTCCACTAGTTCAGAATCAATGTTCCATTGCATTATTGATAGGGAAAAAAAGACCCTTGTCTCTCCCGAGTCCCAAATGAATGCAATGAGCAGACCGACGCGATCTTCACTCGGTTGAGGGCTACTTTTCACAGGTTGCCTAAGGATAATTTTTAACGTACAGTTCAAAAGGTGGTGCTATTCTTTAATTTGCTAACTTACTCCTCCGTCCCAAAATAAATACACATATAGGATTCAAAATCTATCTATTATCTTAATACAACAGTGTTAAAAGAAGCCACCACATTCACCGAGAGGGTCTAGAAATTCTCACATTAATCCAAAAAAGAAAAGAATATACACCGTTGGATTTTATGTATATCTAACGGTCCTAGAAATTGCCATGTTAATCAAAAAAAGAAAAGAATATACACCGTTGGATTGATTTTATGTATATCTAACGGTCCTAGAAATTCACACGTTAATCCAAAAAAGAAAAAATATACACCGTTGGATTTTATTTAATCCAAAAAAGAAAAGTCGCAAAAGAGGCTCACTTTCGCAGTGAATGATGCTCCTTCCGCCACTTGCTTCTTGCCATCGTCGAAAGGCATGGTATGTTCCTTTTTCCAATGATCAAAACCCACTTTTTGAACTTTAAGCTCACACCAGAACTCTGTCATGTGTCGTCAGAACAAGCGTTGTGTACAACTTCTCAAACTCCAAGCCATCATGCTATATGGACAAATATAGTGGCGTAAACAACACTGTTCATACCTTGCCATCAGTGAAAGAAGCATCGTGTAGAAAAACTCTGGCTTAGATTGACTTCACGTTGTAAGCTTGCTCAATACAACTCCGTGTATGCAAAGAGTAACACTGGAACAAGTGGCATGTAGAGCACCTTGATCTTCATCCTGTGTTGTGGCTTTGACCAAAACTACACCATGTACATGATTTATAGTGATGCCAGAAGAAGCACCGTATAGAACTTGGCCAACCACAGTTTTGCAGCCAGTTCCGGTGGAAAAAACTACGCCGTTCAATAGATGCCATTGGCCGAAGAAGAGGCATGCGGAAGAATGGAAGATCCTGTTGACCAAAACCCAAACCCTACGTGCCACTACTTTTCAGCAAAACACCGATCAAATATTCCTTTGGCGGAAGGAGCGGCGCTTGAAATTCCCACGTTAATAAAAAAAGAGTACACCGTTGGATTTAATGTATATCTAACGGTCTATCTTACCCCTAAAAGTTAGAAGCCACCATATTCGCCGACTGGGACTAGAAATTCACACGTTAATCTAAAAAAAAAGAATACACGCCATTGAATTTAATGTATATCTAACGGTCGATCTTACACCTAAAAGTTAGAAGTCACCACGTTCGCCAAGAGGGCCTAGAAATTCTCGCATTAATCAAAAAAAGAAAGAGTATGCACCATTGGATTTAATGTATATCTAATAGTCTTATCTTACCTTTAAAAGTTCTCATAAAAAATGATTAGTAATAGCTAATTTTAGAATAAAGAAACAAAATAGCAACAAGTGTCCACATCGAATATGGTTATAACTCTAAATGAAGATGCAAATAAAACATCGATCTGATTATTATTTATTTTCAACATCTAGTGGATCCAATTAGCAGTCCTGCAAGATCAATTGTGAACCAGATCAAGGACGTCACAAAAGCTATGTGCACGTATGAGTTGCATTATTTTGGAACTGTGTGATTCAGCAAGTTAGGTGCTCTGCTATATGGACAAATAGATGGAATCAGAAGATGCTACCCTTAGCCAGATGGTGCTACAAAGGAAGCAATTCATGAAATTGACGTGTTTTTACAAACGCGCACATGCATGTTGAAGCGCCCCTGCCTAAGCAGAGACTAAATGTGATACAAATTATCAGTCCCAGGAGGCTGATACACATTTATTCAACAGTTGGTACAGAAACTTACAGCCCACGAGGAAGCGGGCACCTGATACAAACTAAGACTGCTAAAAGGTAAACTACGGCGGTAAGCCAAAGGATGAACCAGACCGGTTCAACCAAGGGATCAGAGTTCTGCGACAGCGAAGCCATCTTGGGCGGGACCAAACTCCACAGGCAAGCTGGGTGCGGAAGCGACCACCTATTCAGCGTCCTCAACAAAGTCCGGGTCTTCTTCTGGATTTACAACAACAAGGGTGAGTACAAAAGTACTCAACAAGCCCAATCACACCCACGGAGGGGTTAACACAGAATTATGCATATGATAAATCAAGGAGTAGGGCTAAGGTTTAATTTGCAATAAAGCTAATTTTACTCATGCAACGGTTTATCAAGGGAGAACTTTAGCAAGGCAAGCTTTGAGTAACAAGACAAATAAGTGGGGGTTGATCCACAAAGGATCCATCTTTTAAGTGCTACCGGATTTCCCATCCGCCGTAGCTTTTGGCACAAAGCCGAACTCATTCCAAAACACACACTCCAAACTCATCCCAAAACCTTAGTATTGTGACCAAGCCATAACTCGCCCATAACCGTGGGCACGGCTATTCGAATAGATTAGGAAACTCTGCAGAGGTGTACACTTTCACCACAAGTAGGGTACCGCAACACGATCACCTTAGTGTCAGTGCGGATCCTATCGAAGCCATTACCCACCATAGCCAAAACTGCCTAGCCATCACGAGAAAAACACCAAGGGGTTTATGTCACTAAGACGGCACTTGGTTTTCCCGCTGCACACCTGCCACCAGATAACTAACAGCACGGCTAGTGGGATTTAGACTAAGCCCTTGCACCATACAAGAGTCGAGTGGTTGTACGAGAAAAGTGGGTTAGGCAAGATGACACATCACTTTGGTTTAAAACCGGACAAAATGGATATCTCCCAACTTGCTTAACCACAAAGGTACAAGCCTCCTTTTGGCATTTCACAAAGTCATGCCCATCCATTTTATCCACACAGTTTTACTCTTTTCAAACCCAAAACCCAAAACCAAAACCAACTCACACATTTATTCTTTGATAAAACAAGTGTATAGTCATGATTGAGTAAGGGTAACAAATCCTATGCATTCTAAACCTAAGCATTCTAGAGTTTGTTATCATCTAAACAGAGCACATCATATTTAGGGATAACGGGGTGATCAAGGAATGTCATAACAATCAAGGGGTGGCTAACCAACCGGGTTTTGAATAAAACAATGCAATAATCAAAGGCTTAATAGGTTGTGTTTATAAAACATGGGATAAACATGCATCAAAGGATGGGATTGGACTTGCCGTCAACAAAAGCTTCTGGGAGATCCTGCTCGCGGTACGGGTCCTCGGGGTCGGGCTCGCGGTACTCTCCTGCGTAATCCTGCTCGCGGTACTGCTCCTCCTCGTTCACTCCGTCGTCTAGGGCACGATCAAACAAACACAATAAGAAAACACATTCCTTTACCGATGAGTTGGAAACAGGAAATAACAAAATAAAATAGGAAAAGGAATTATTTTGGGATGATTTGTGTAAAGCTCGGCCGGAATGGATATAAGATAGGCATGGTTGAGTTTGGTGGAAAACCGGAGTGATTTGGCGCATGAAATGACGAGTTAAGGGGTATTAGGGCTTAAACAGGGGGTTTAGGACCTCTTTATAAAGATTATAAAGGGCCAGGGACCTAATTGTGAAGGTTTTATAAGGTGGAAGGGCATGGTTGTGATATTTAGAAAGTGTATGGGGGTTTGGAAATCAACCAGGGACTTGTTTGGAATTATACAGAAAGGATAGGGGGTTTTCTTGGAAACTGGCTAGAAGGGGGAAGGGTTCATATGTGAACTGGGAAAAGGGCAGGGGGTTTTCTGTAAAAGCGCCGGCCTTTCTTTCTTTCCTCGCCGGCTCGAACAGAGGAGGGGAGAAGGGCGCCCG
>CM014274.1:15636785-15651810 GCA_004135705.1 Alloteropsis semialata
GTAGATAACCTTAGATTCATGAATCAAAAAGAAAAAAATATACACTGTTGTGATGATCTATCGGTCTATGTTATCCTAAAAATACTTATTGAAAATAATTAATAGTAGCTAATTTTAGAATAAAAAATTATCCATGTCAAATACGATTACTAAATAGTTAAATTTGAAATAAAAAATAAAAATGAGCACTTGACCCAAAGAATACATATTGAATATGACTAGTAAATAGATAAGTTAAAATTTAAAAAATATAAATTAAAATTAATCCAAGAGTCTGTATCAAACATAATAAATACATAGCTAAATTTAGAATAAAAATAAGAAAATTAATAGTTGTTTTGTGTATGAATTTGGAAGCAATATATAGCTAAATAAAAAGTATGCAACAAATACAATTAATAAAGAACCAAACGGATACAAACTAATTAAACATAATATTATATATCTTTTTATTAGTATGATAATTAAAAATATTATTTATATTTTAATTAGCATGGATTAATACAATTACTAAAGAATTAAATGGAAACAAATAGAGCTTAATTTTGACATAGGACATGAAATTACCATGCTAATAAAAAATAATATACAATATTGATTTTATAAGATAATATTAATCATTGAGATTATTCCAATGAGTTTGTTAAATTCAATTAACAAGAGATAATTAGTAGTTTTATATATGAATTTGGAAGAAGATAAAAAATAAAAATTTCATGCAAAACATAAATAAATATAATACAAGAAAAAATGAAAATTGTATTTCATTCATTTATTTTTTGAAGAATTTTTCTTATACAAATACTATAGCACGTCTATAGAGCCATGTCATAGCCACTACATGATCCCATTAGAACTAGGCAGTCAAGGCCGAGTATCATCCTAAAGTGACAACCAAGGCATGGTGATAAACTACTAGCAACAGTGAAAAGTAGAAATATAGTGATGTCTTGCTATGTAATATTGTGATTAGTGGACCAATGAGATCTGAAAAATTTAGGACAAAATGAATGGCAGATTATGAAATTAGTTTGATCCATATAGAAAAAAATAAATAAATGACACCATTAGAAACAAACTATTTGCATTTATTTTTAAAATTTAAACAAATGCTTAACATCTGATGGAAGACAAACGTGAGGGACGAGGACTTACATCCTTCAAATATAAGTGCTTTGAGTAACTAATAGAGTAGAAGAAAGATGAGAAAAAAAGACACGATGGAGACTGGGACACAACCAAATAAAGAGACTACACATAGTGAGGGCTGATGACTTAACAAGCATGCATGGGACTATAGCAATTGAATATTGAGGAAGAAAAATAAAAAAATGGTAATGGTAAGCATTGAGCCAATAACCTAGATCTCAAACTCAAACTCAAAATTAAATTAAACTAAAAATTAAATGCTAATGGTATGCATGGGACAAAAACCAAAAATGATGCATCTATTTTTCATTAAGGTTTCAAATTCAAACTCAAAGTTAAATTCTAACTATTACCGAAAATGGTATGCATCGAGCCAACAACCTATATCTCTCTGTAAGCATGAAAATATAATTTATCAACATCACTACAAATTTCAACCAAAAATGTGCACCACCAGTTAGAAATTTTAAAAATATAGTCATGTTAAAAATACATAATATTTATATTTATTATATTAAAAACAAAAAAATCTCTAACTTGAACTCATGTTTAAAAAAAACTATGACATATTACTCTGGGTTTATAGAAAAAATAATTACAATGACATGACTAAATAAAATTATTTACGTCTATTCATTTGAACTCAAAATCTATTTTTTAAAAAAACAAACACTAGCTTCCTGCGCTATTTGCGCAGGCCACCTTGCTAGTTTGTCTAGAATAATTATCCATCTCGTTTTTCTCAATACAACTCTCTATCTCTCTCCTCTTCTATCCTTCCCTATATGTTCTCTGATTTAACATTCTTCCTTGATTCCCTGCCCATCTCTTAAATAGACACTCATCATGTACATTTGCTACCTCCGTTTGGACCCCGGAAATCTTTCAAGGGTCCAATGAATGTATGCGCGACACTAAGAATTGGTGAAGATGGAGCTAACTCCCACACTAATCGCCATGCGAAATGCGTGTACCTCTATCGGATCATTACTACTCCCTCCGTTCCAAATTGTAGTTTACTGTTGATTTTTTCAATGCACATTTGATCATTCGTTTTGTTAAAAAAATTGCACTAGTATCATTTATTTTATTATTACTTATTTTATTATAATAGTTATTTTAAGTATTACTTATATTTGTATTTATCTATATTAATTTTTTTTAAATAAAATGAATGGTCAAAGTTGTATTTTAAAAATCAACAATAAACTGCAATTTAGAATGGAAGGAGTATCTAATTCCACTCTAGTCGCCACGCTAGCCACATTGGGCCCCGTCCCTACCACGTACCCACGCTACTGAAATAGTGCCATCAGGATGCCCGCTATGGTCGAGATCGGTGATGTCACAAATCCAACACGTCTGCAAGGTGGCATGGGCTTGCAACAAGAGCATCACAACTTTGAAGCTAGTCCAAGTAGACCTGAGCATTTTGCGGGCCGGGCCGGACAAAAAGAGCCCTGTTTTTTCGGGCCTTAAAAATCTTGCCCACGCTTGTCCCATGGGCGTCTATATATGGGCCTCCATTTCGGGCTGGGTTCGAGCCGGGCCTTGATTTGGTTCGGGCTTCCCGCTATTTTTCAATAAAAAGATAATTCATTTAAATAGTTCGGGCCATGCTCGGGCCAAGAAAAAATTATTCGGGCTTCATTTGCTCTGGCCATGTCCATCCCATTAAACATCGTGGACGAGCCAAAACCCATCGGGCTTGGGCTGGGCCGTCGAGCCGGACCGGCCCGAGCCAAGTAGTTAGGTTACATATTAATTAAATGCTACATATATAGAATATATTGTACAAGATGTGACTCTAGCATTATAATTTTTTATATATATGTTGGAACAACTAATGTCCTAAGTTCATTTTCATAAACACAACACCATATCAATCAATCGTTTTGAACATGATACAATACATCGAAGATGTTGTATTGTCTCTACACACCAATTTTAGTGATGACATTTCTATGATGCAAACCTTTGATACATCACAAATACTCCCTCTGCAATATAAGGCATTGAAGGTTCAAAATGTACTCAAATATAAGGCATCTTGGAACTTTTGGATAAGTATTAAATAAATCTTTTAATTTTTTTGGTTCTCCGCTGCATATTTATATTTTCTAATTTTTTCTAGGATGCTTAATTTTAGGAACAACTTTAATTAGATTGATAAATGAGAAGGTCTTATAGGGTACATGCGTCTTTTGTTCTCTTAATCTGTTCTAAAATTGCTTGAATGACTTGTATTACAGGATGAAAAGATAGAATGACTTGTGTTACGAAACAAAGGGGTACACAATAATGCAATTGGAGTAGCAGAGTGGCACGAGGCTAGACCGGGAGAGGGGATGACCCATCCAAATGCCACGAGGCTGTGTACCTCACCTCGCTTCGACTCCAACTCGCCCCTACAGTGTAGGCATGGTTGTCAAAATGGCGATTTTGTGGTCTGATTATACATCTTTACTATCTTGAATAAGACCTTTGATCCTATAACTTTGCTCGATAGAATCTATGTTTCTACGATTTATATGTTCAGGATCTTATGATTTGGATCTTACTTAAAGATCATGCATCCATTCAATCTAGGATATACGATTTTAACAACATTGCCTCCACACTCCAGGACAATCTGCAGGCTCATCCGTTTCCCCAACCCAAGCCGCCCTCTAGCCAGTTTCAATGCAAATCAACCCTGGATGAGTTTGTCCGGTCCTACGCCCTTGCCATGCATCAAGCCGAACGTGAGCGTGCCGGACACCATGGACAAATGAGCTCCATTGAAATCATAAACACCATCTTTTGTTCAAACATATTGGTTCCTGGCCAAATGGCGAGAGGATAAGCCGGCTTACAAATTTGCATCAACGACACGTCCACCAGTAGTCTCTCCGATTCCCCCGTCCCCCTAAAAGCGACATTTCCGAGGCCGTGTGAGCTTCTGGCGTCTTCGTTTTGTCGCGGCCGTCCTACCAATTTCCACAGTCGCTACATACCCTGCTATATAAGAAGGCGTGAGCCGAGCCACCTTGCATCAACCAAAAGCAGTAACCACCACAACTCAAGCCTTGCTTCACACACACCGTCAATCTGCTTGCACTTCGAGCAGCAACATCTGCAATGGTGAACCACAGCGCCGGCGCCGCCCTCCTGATCGCGTCCCTCCTCGTGGCGGTCGCCATCGCCGACGCGAGGCTCACCATGCACATCGACGCGCTTGAACGAGGACGAGGTATAGGCAGCACACATGCATTACAGCAATGTTAATGAGCTTCTCGTCCAATTTAAAACCTCATGCGCGCAACCGAAAATCTTAATTTGCAGTTTACTTTGCGAATGATGTCGCGGCTGTGCCGTCGCTGACCTGCAAAAAGGTGCGCGGGGTGAAGGCGGGCGAGACGTGCTCCTCCGTGGCGCAGGCGGCGGGGCTGACCCAGGACCAGTTCCTCGGCTTCAACCCCAACATCAACTGCGAGAAGGTCTTCGTCGGCCAGTGGGTCTGCCTTGCTGCCACTTCCGCTTGATCAAGTCTGCGCGCCGCCACCCCTCTATCTGCAGCTTATTACGACGTTTGTGCTACGAATAAAGGAGGTTTCCTAGCTTCTGTTTACTTCTATGGGCCAAAGTTGCTAAGCTTGGCTCTTGGCTGTGCCACGTACTTCACTGTATTCTGAACTCATGTATTGCTAGCTCGTCCCAGTGGCAGATTTTGCCTAGACAATTGTTCCAAATTTTGTGTGCATGCATTTCATTCTGCGCGCACTTTGTTCTTTGTTTCTTTAGTTTATATGGCTAGGGTGGCGGCAGCAAACCTCTAGTTTACCAGGATTTTTTTAAAGTAAACAACACTGAAGTGTGTTAGGGTCCAGTGGCGAATCTAGAACTTAGATGGAGGGGAGCTCATTTCATCTTCTTCTCCCTCCTCTATTTCTTCTTTCTCTTCTTCACCTATGACTAAAAATTCATGGCGGGGCTCCATGGACTTTTGGGTTGGTAGGGGGGCTCCAGCATCCCCTGTCCTCCTGCTGGAGGATGTACTTGATCCGCCGAGAACTTCCTGCAAAGTTAGGGTGTGGATTTTAGTGGTTCCAGGGTTAGAGTTTCCACTAGAGGAAGGTTGTGGTGGTAGGCTCGAGACGATGGGTATAGTATAATGTGGAGGTGAGGTGACGGAAGAGATACCCCAAACCGATAGGTTAACATAGGGGCGGAAGGCGATGGTGTATCTAGCGGTGAGCAGCACAATGCCGCAACCCAAGAAGATGGATGAAGTTAAAATCCTGGCTAGAAGAACTTGTTGGCTCATAACTAGCGGAAATCTTATACGACGTCAGGAAACCACTTGCCGCCCACCCGGTGGTGCTTCCCTTAGCTTCACCCAGGTTGGGGCAATTTGGGCCCAATCAGTAAATACTAAATACATAGAGCCAATATAAAGCTTGTGAGTATGATGCAATTTCAACCTACCTAATATGTTTAATTAGGTGTGGTACCTTTGTAATTTGGTTTCATTTCTTTCATTGTATTTCTCATTTGTATGTTTTGTTGTGTCAATTCATTTATTTTTTCACAACTATTCTAGATTTCTATATACATTTTCAGCCAATGTTGAGCAAAATATTTTGGTTATTTTTCTTCTATGATACTATACTAATTGTTTATGATGTATAAATTTCTATGTATAACCTTTTGTTTTGTTCCACAGGTGTCCATTATTTGTTGTGTGTGTATACTTTTCCACAAACTTGTATACTAGTTGTTCTCATACACAAAGTTTTGTTCCATGTATGTTCATTATTCATTCCATATGTATATTTCTCCACAAGCTTGTTTGTAATTGTTCTGGGTGTACAAAATTTTGTTTCATGAGTAAAAGATGTTGTTCCACAAGTGATTATAATATGTTTCATGAATACTTCACCACAAGTTTGAATACTAATTGTTCCTTACATGCACATATTAATTTCATTCCACAAGTGTTATGATATGTTCCACGTGTTTTTTTCCACCTTAGCAACGTTGAGCAATTGTTCCATCTTTATAAAAAAATATTCATGACAAAATGTCATTCAAACATACTCAAGGTGATTTTGTTTTGAAGATCTTGTCCTAAGAAACATTATGATGGAATTGGAATTCAATATAAATGCTTAGTTTAGAAATTATGACTTTTTTAGATTGCAATGCTTGCAATTGGAATTTAATATAAATTCTTAGTTTAGAATTTATGACTTTTTTAATTGTAATGCAGGTGGTTTTAGCTATTTTGTTTTGACTTACGTGTAAAGAGGAGGAGTGTGGAGATTTATGGACTTCCTACCTCCCAGGTGGAAGCCAAGTGCCCCATCCAGACCCAAATAAATAATCTATTTTTTAAACTTTATACCAATTCCATTAAATAGAATAGTTATCTAAATCACACACAAGATTACAAAGTCAAGCTAAGGAAGTGGTCCAACGATTGTGGATAGTTTCACATTTTGTCACTATGAAGGGGCGAGGGACCCTTATATGATTTTGAGGTGTAAAATCGGGATAGGGGCATGTGCCCTCACTCGGATCTGATTTCTCCCCCCTTGGCGAGTTTCACATTTTGTCACTATGAAGGGGCCAGGGACCCTTATAGGATTTTGAGGTGTAAAATCGGGATAGGGGGCATGTGCCCTCACTCGGATCTGATTTCTCCCCCCTTGGCGAGTTAGTGGGAGGGGTGCATGCCCACACAAATGTCATGTAGCACATTGAGAATCCATTGCTAGCAGGACAGTCGAAAGTGGTTGATAACCTCTCCATGCATCTTATATCCCTAATGATTCATTTAAAAGAAACGCGGGATGGAAGTACTAAGTACTATATTAAGCGTATAGAACATTATTCAAGTTGATTTACTTCATCATAGCTACACGCCTATTCCGAATCATTATTCACCGTTGATGACAAAATGCCATCGTAATCTAAAAATTATGAAATTTCCTTGAAGTTTGCTAGTTGTGTAATCTTATCAAAATTGTCAAAAGCTGAAGATTTACATATTTTCGCAGAGATAGGACCAAGCACCGTCAGGAAGGAAGGTGGGGCATAGATTGGGAAAACATTTTAAGGTGTGTATGGGCGATAGGAGCCATGTACACTCACTCAGGCCGATCTTAGTGCATAGTTTAATTGCACCGCTACCAAGTTTACCAAATCTGAGAACTTAGTAACTGTTTCGGATGAATTTCATGGAGATGAAACTCTCCTCATATATAATGAAACCATCTATCCTCTCTTCTAATAATTGTCTTGTCATGTCAGCACAAATGTTGATTTGTCATGATATTTAATGCTGATGAAACTCTTGATGAAAATCTCCACTAAGACTGCCCTCAGACCTATGCGTCATGATTGGATTTCTTACATAAAATAACGGGCATTTCGATTCCATGTCCAATGGGAAGGAAGTGGGAAGGCCGGGCCGCTCGATCGGGGAGATTAATGGTCAGAATGGAGAGTTGGTGACCATATATCACGTAATGACGCTTATTTGTGATGGGAGTACAAGCACCAGTGAATGTGAATTATGTAAAGCCATCTACCGTCACCTATCTGTAATCATATGACGTCACATCAGCACTAGGCTACTTCCCGTATTGAGCTTTTTACAGTGCCCTATACTACTCTAAAAATGGACCAGTATGGAATAAAAAAGGACCAATATGAAAGGATTGGATGGCTCAGAATTTTTGTATACCGGTGAAAACTTGACATGTGGTATAGTGGTATAGGTGGGTAGTATAGTCTAGTATGGGTATTTAGGGAAAAATTATAATTGGCACAAATGTAATTTTTTGAAGAAATTTTATTTGCACAAATATAATATTATTAAAAATATTGTAATGGCACAACTGTAAATATTTTTAACAATCTATGTCAAGACGTTCGAACCTGGGACGGAAAAAGGGGAAAAATTTTCTCAACAGAAGGAGATTACTAGAATGTCCTTTCTCTATACTCTATACTACTGAGTAGTAGTATAGGGCACTGTAAAAGAGCTCTCAAGTGAATCATAGAGCAGCCTCCTTGGAAGTAGTTTATTATTCCAATGGAAGTAAAATCCATAACTTTGTACCGTGTAGTTTTGAATGGACAATGATTTAATCGTTTACATTGATATTTATTTCGGGTGGCATGCTTTATTTTTGGGTTGTTCATAGGAGTGCATAAGCAAAGCATGCCATCGATACATTAGAATACGCACAATAGTGGCTGGCTTTAGGTGGTTTATTCTTCTCAGCCTTTGTCACACTCACACCTCACATCTTGAACTCTTGCTCAGTTTATCCCACAGCAAATCGGGTGAAAGTTCAACTTCTTTCACCTAATTAAGAAAAGAATGGCCGTCTTGTTAATGGGCAACAGCAGCGACACGTCCGTAAGTAGCACCACCGGTTTGACTGATGCCATTTCCAAGGCCATACATGTAATGACCTTTTGGCTTTTGCACTCGCCACCCTATAAAAAGGCACGAACCAAAGACTCCTCATCATCGCCGCAGCAGAAAGCAAAGTGAATCTCAAGCTTACCCACATCTATCCGTCCTACACATTCCTATCCTAGCTTAATTTCTTGACAGGTTCACGTGCACAATACTTGCAATGGCAAACCGTGGCACCGCCGCTCTTCTGATCGCATGCCTCCTCATCGTGATCACCGTGGCGGACGCGCTCCCACCGGTTTCGCCGCTTGTCTGCAAAAAGGTGTACGGGGTGCAGAAGCGCGAGACGTGCTTCGCCGTGGCGGAGGCCGCGGGGCTAACCCTGAAGCAGTTCCTCCGCTTCAACCCCAACATCCACTGCCACAACCTCTTCATCGGCCAGTGGGTCTGCCTTGCTGCTGTCCGTGCTTGATTTAGAGTTTCCACCCACGTCCTACGGTGTAGACCATCGCTCTTGCTATATATATTTTGGACGCGAATGTTCGTGCTCCGAATAAGGTCTCTTCTATGTTTATCACCACCTCTATACATGCTATAGCTAATGTCGGTTGTCTTTGCTACCTTTTTCTGTACTATCTATGGGGTGAGATACCATTCTGTTCATGTAAGGCATGTTTTTAAAATGATTATCAGTCATTTAGTTGTGCCTCCTGTTTCTTCCCGGCGTTCTTTATTCAAGCACTACCACCGCCATACATGCATGCTGTTTTTTAGATTCGTCCCGCCTATTCTGATGTATAAACGATTGTGATGTATATGTGTCTCTTATTTAGCATTGTTTTTAAGGCCACATAGTAGGATTTTTCATTTATCTTCAATTCCCATAAATCTCCCACTGGGGCTTGAAGCCTTGAACCCGTACTTCCGCCTTGACATGGAGGATCGCGGTGGCGGCGGCAGCCCTCGAACGTCCCTTGACATGGAGGATCGCGGTGGCGGCGGCAGCCCTCGAACGTCCCTCCCGTGTTGGGTCGATTTGTCGCTCCCTTCCCTTGCTTCCGTCGCTGTCCGGCCGATGGTCGCTTAAACCTTGGTGCCGCCGCTCGTCTTTGGCAGAGCCGGCCTTCTCTGTGGGCACGGGCGGCCATGCGCGCGGAGGCTTGCCCTGTTGTGGGGGCTGGCATCCTGCTATCATCTTCTCCACACGCTGGTCAGTGGTGGTCGTCGTGACTATGCCCTTCGCCTCCCCGCATCTCGCCTTGCTTGTCGTGCATGGCACTAGCTCGGAGGCGCCGCCGGGCATGGCGATGGTAGAGGCCATGGGCGGTCGATTTGGCACTCTGGTGGCCGGATCCGGCTTTGATCTTGAGGCCCGATCTGGGTGGGCTTGGGCTGCGCCAGGCATAAGCGTGCGTGGAGGTGGGCATTGGTCCCTACGGAGCAACGGTTTAGTGGCTCTGCCAGACATGGCGATGGTGGCAGCCACGGGAGGTTGATTTGGTGCCTTGGTGGACGGATCCGGCGGTCCTAAGGCTGGATCTGCGGCCATGCTTTAGCATGCATGGAGGCGCACGAAGTTCCCCATGCGACGGCAACCATGCAGCTGGCGGCAGCACGTCAGGCGCCTAAACCCCGGTGCGCTTATGCACGAGGCCGGTCGTGAGTTGGGATGCAGAGAAGCAACTGCGACAGTGGGTAAGGTGGTCGACTCGCCGGTGCCCGGCTGCTATGTCGGGTTCGCACCCCACCCTAAGATCTACGCCCTCTCTGTGCCTGGAGCGGTTGCTCCCATCATTGTTGGGGGCTACCCCTCGTCGCCCCTTACAAGGTCACCAAGGTTGTCTCCAGCGCCAAACCCGTAGCCTCCACCCTACTCAGCATGTGGTCGCTGGCGATGGCAGCTGCCGCCCCCACCTTCTTCGGTCGCACTGTTGCCCGGTGGATTCTCCTCGTTGCCCCACTTTCCTTGGGTGCACTGGTGGATCCTCTTAGGTCACTCTCTGCCATGAGTGCCCTCCGCCTTGAGCTTGCATCGCCCCTCTCTGGCCCGGACTGGACCTTGCCACCCCGCTCCAACACCTTTCTACCCTTTACTGCAATGGGTTGCCGCCACCTTGGCCCCGCTAGGAAAGCTTGTGGCTTTCGGAAGGCGTTGGTGCAGGCGGGAGCTGGTGGCGACTTCGGAGTGGAACTTCTCACCACTAACATGTCACCCAAGGTCACTTCCTTGGCATGTATGTGGTTGTGCGGATTGGTGTTGGAGGCCTGTGTCGGTGCGTCAAGGCTGGGGGAATCGTTGCCATGCTTTGCGGCGCAGGGCGCACATACGCTTGTCGTGAACATGAAATCTAGGACACCTTGTCTCTTTTGCAGTTGTTATTTGTTCCTTGTGGTACCTTCAGTCATTGGGCTGTGAGGGGTCGTTGATGCTGGGTTCATAATCGGGGGTTTCAAAGCCATGTGTGAAAACCTAGCCCGGCTTCTACCAATGCTGACAGTGGCTACAGTCTCGCGTAGTTCTCCCTATTTGGGCAGTGACGGTCTCCCTCCACTTCCTCTGGTTTTGTCGGGTGAAAACCTGGTTCGTCCTTTGACGGACGGTCGATGGTGTCGCTTATGCGTCGTAATTTTCCTCGAGGCAACTGCGACAGTGGGTCTGGTGGTCGACTCGCTGGTTCCCGGCTGCTACGTCGGGGCCGCACCCCACCCTGGGATCTACGCGCTCTCTGTGCCTACAGCGGTTGCTCCTGTCCTCGTTGGGGGCTACCAGTCGTCGCCCCTTCCAAGGTCACCAAGGTTGTCTCCAGCGCTAGGCCCATCGTTTCCCCCTACTGCATGTGGTCGCTGGCGATGGCAGCTGCCGCCCCCACCTTCTTCGATCATGCTGTCGCCCGGTGGATTCTCCTCGTTGCCCCCACTTTCCTTGGCTGCACTGGTGGATCCTCTTGGGTCGCTCTCTACCATGAGTGCCCTCCACCTTGAGCTTGCATCGCCCTTCTCTGTCCCAAGCTGGACCTTGCCGCCCCGCTCCAACACCTTTCTATCCTTTACTGCAACGGGTTGCTACCCCCTTGGCCCCACTCGGAAAGCTTGTGGCTTTCAGAAGGCGTTGGTGCAAGCGGGAGCTGGTGGCGACTTTGGAGTGGAACTTTTCACCACTAACATTTCACACATGGTCACTTCCATGGCATGTATGTGGTTGTGCGTATTTGTGTTGGAGGTCCGTGTCTGTGCGTCAAGGCTAGGGGAATCACTGCTATTCTTTACGGCGCGGGGCGCCCATACGCTTGTCGCGAAGATGAAATATAGGACCTCAATCAGACACCAAATCGGACCTCAGAATCGGACCAATCAGGATCAGACCTTGATTGATATAACAGATCAGCCTTTGAATAATGAAATAAAGCGTAAAACAAGGCCAATATGTAAATAATGGATCAGCTATGTCTTGAAACAAGATATTAAATAATCAAAGTGTAAGCCGATACATTGTCCACCTTGTCTAGTTGCCAGTTTGACTCGTCTTATCGGACCATCTAACCAACCAATCGGACTATAGCCTTTTCAGAGAAATCTAGCTCCGATGTAGGGAATCTAGATTTCTCCAACTATGATCAGATCAGATAGCTAGATAATCAGACTCGATTCATCAACCTGTTAATTAAACAAGATGCTCGCACAGGTGTTGATCAGATTAAGCAAAATAAGCAGGTAAAACATTAACAGATTCGTTCTGATTCTAAGATATGCTACCGAACAATTAAGCGAGATCCAGCTCCGACGTAGGGAATCTACACCACACTTAACATTCAAATAGCAATAAGGCATAACCAAAGCTTCCTTTAACTAATCAAGATGAATCTAGCTCCGACGTAGGGAATCTAGACCAAGCATGACAATCAAAGATTAATCTAATCGTATTGTAAAGATCCAGCTCCGACGTAGGGAATCTACACCAGTACAATACTCAAAGAACAACCAGATTAAACCACAAAGCGGGATCGGACCTAGAACGATGCTGTAAGATAAATATTGCTTAAATCGGACCAAGACCAATGCTCAAAGCCGTTGAAGAAGTAGAATTGATTCACATGGCGTAGATCTAAACCAATCTAGCAACTCCAACAAACCGCAAAGACTACCTTTAATAACCAAGATTACTCTAGCTCCGACGTAGGGAATCTAGACTAATCTTGATACCTAGCTCTGACGTAGGGAATCTAGGCTTAAAGTGTAGTCCGATAAATGATAATCTGTTGAATAATCAATATTGATCTAGCTCCGACGTAGGGAATCTATATCAATCTTGATTATCCAGAGATAAATCGGTTGAACAGTATAAACGAGAAAGGGCGATGCGCCTCAATTCAAAGCCTATACTAGTTCGATAACTTGACTAACTTACTGGTAAGCCGGAGATCAGAACTGATGCAGCCCGTCCACCAATGAGCTTCGTCGGTAACTACTACTAGGGTTTTTGGCGTGAAGCCGGGTTGTATTGATTGTGAGAATAATTTTTACAATGGACGAGGGCTCATATTTATACCCTGGTCATGGAGAGTCCTGATCGGACCAGACTAACTTGCGAACTAAGTAAACTAAGCTTAACATAAAACGGGACTCTCATATGCCTTCTGAAAAGGAAATAGTCCCCGCATCTGATACGCTTCCTTCTTAGCCGACGCGCCCTTTATCCATCATCAGATCGGACTTCTTGCTTCATCGGACTCCTTTCTAGCATCGGCTTCCTTCCTCGTCACATTCATCTTTGACCAGTCAACGGGCCCACTGTGCAGTTTCAACCTCACCACATCACCATCTGACTCAGCATATCAGGTGCGAAAATCTGGTGTCAACACATGCCCCCCAATTTCGGAGTATGAAGGAATCATGCTTCGAAATTCTGTAAATTCAGCGTCTCAATCTCCTAGCTGATGCAATTCGCTTCATAGATTCAACACCTTGATTTCTCTAGCACCGCCCTTTTCATAGCCGATACCTTTCTTCAAGCTTCTTTATCATAACATGTTAACCAATATGAATAATCAAGAAAACTCTACTCTTCCTGCTAAATAACTTGGTTTTTCATTTTCAAATCAAAACATAGCCTCGCTCCTCAAATGATTCTCTCAGATCGCTCAATGTGTATTATTCCTTACCAAGGCACTGTATCGATCTCCTTTTCTTCCTACTTCTAATAAGGCTTTTGTGGAGCTCAGGGTAGGATACAGAAAGGAAGCATACTTGTACTGCATATCTTGCAAAGCCAAAAATCGGATCCAGTGGAGAAAATAAATCATACAATCAGATCAAGATGTGCACGTGTGTGGAATTTTTTGGATGAAACTTCCTTTTGCATGACTCTTCATTTTACTTTTCTTCTCAGATATGGGCTATCTTTTATATTTATTTTTTACCACTCTCCCTTGTGCTTTTGAGCACGGATAATATATCATTTTTTTTTTGCATAACCCATACCTTTTGCATAATGAATTTGAAAAGTCATGTCAAAGGGACGGAGTATTTTTATATGGATGGAAGGCATGTTTTTGCGTAACTCCCAGTATAGAAGTCAGCATATGAATAATCGAGTGTGAATCCAGACTAAACAACAGCAATGTGCCAAAAATTAAAGTCTAGCATACTCAATAATGGAACAATATGTGGAGTGTACGTGATCTTGATCTTTAAAAGCATGAAACAAATCTCACAAGGGTCACAAACAATTTGACAATGCTCAATACAAAACAAGCAGCATATGTGTAAGGTTTTCATAAGATATCAACATATGGCTCTGGTAGGAATTTCATATCATTGAGGAGCTAAGCTATGTATTTTATTTTTACAAAATAAAATTCCCAAGTATTTCTCAGTAAGAAATAAAGTTTACTTGATCATACCATAATTTTTCGGATTGACGAGCCGACGTCGTATCAGCATAGATGTTGAAATCCTTTCTTCTGAATCTTGGTATTCCAGCACTGTTTGATTTGTAACATAACTTCCTGGAAATCTTGACAGAAGAATCCTTCAAATATTCAACGATTCCAATCTCCTTCTGGTATCTGTACCATCACATCAGACATAGGCCGATAGCCAGACGCTTTTTGCGCCAGCCGATTTACTTCCTCATTATGATGTCTTGGAATATGCTCAACAAATTGAACGTCGATTTCTTTAAGAATCCGGAGATCTTTCATCAATGCTTCATATTCCACCTGATTATTTGTGTACTTTTCAATCGGATAAGCAAACTCGAATCTTGCCCCCCGAGGCGAAATAATAAGAAGGCCGATTCCGCAACCATCATTGCAAGATGAACCATCAAAGAACATGGTCCAGGGAACTGCGTCAACCACATCGGCCTCTGTATTGATCGGACCAATTGCATCAAGCTCCATGGTGCATTGTTCAACAGTATCAACATTAGGTCCACAATGATCAGCAACCAAATCAGTCATT
>CM014274.1:15652810-15669189 GCA_004135705.1 Alloteropsis semialata
TCCTCCTCTAACTCTCCATTTAGGAAAGCTGTCTTTATGTCCATCTGATGAACGAGAAGACCATGAGAGGCTGCCAGGGACAGTAGCACTCGAATTGTGGTCAACCGGGCAACTGGTGAGTAAGTGTCAAAGAAGTCTTCTCCTTCTTTCTGAGTATAGCCTTTAGCAACAAGCCTTGCCTTGTACTTTTCAATAGTACCATCAGGCCTTAGCTTCTTCTTGAACACCCACTTACATCCCATAGGTTTGCACCCATAAGGACGTTCAACTACTTCCCAAGTTCCATTAGACATAATTGAATCCATCTCACTCTGTACCGCTTCCTTCCAATAGTCAGCGTCTGGAGAGGAATATGCCTATTCAATGGTTTTGGGAGTGTCATCCACAAGGTACACAATGAAATCATCACCAAAAGACTTTGTAGTCTTCTGTCTCTTGCTCCTCCTAGGAGCTTCATTGTTATCCTCCTCAGGATTTTCCACAAGTGTTTGTTCTGTGTGTTCCATCACAACGGTAGGTGTAGCATCTATAGACAGTTCTCTGCTAGACGTGCTTTCTTCCCTCTTCATAGGAAAGATGTCCTCAAAGAAAGTAGCATCTCTGGATTCCATTATTGTACTAACATTCACGTTGGGCACTCCAAATTTCACTATTAAGAATCTATATCCAACGCTATGCAGAGCATAACCAAGAAAGACACAATCCACAGTTTTAGGCCCGAGTTTACGTTTCTTGGTTATTGGCACATTGACCTTTGCCAAACATCCCCAAGTCCGTAAGTAGGAAAGCGTGAGCCTTTTCTTCTCCCATTCCTCGAATGGAGTTTTCTCTTTATTCTTTGTAGGAACACGATTCAGGACATGACACGCTGTCAATAGAGCCTCACCCCACCATACCTTAGAGAGTCCCGCTGTGTCTAACATGGCGTTAACCAAATCAGTTAGAGTGCGGTTCTTTCTTTCGGCAACCCCATTTGACTGAGGTGAGTAGGGAGGCGTCCTCTCATGAATCATACCATGTTCCTCACAGAATTGAGTAAACAAGTGTGAGAAGTATTCTCCACCACGATCCGACCTTAAACGTTTGATCTTTCTCTCAAGTTGATTCTCCACTTCAGCTTTATAGATCTTAAAGAAGTGTAGTGCTTCATCCTTTGACTTAAGCAAATAAATGTAACAGTATCTAGAAGAGTCATCTATTAATGTCATGAAATACTTTTTACCCCCTTTGTCAACACGCCATTCATCTCATTAAGATCAGAATGCACGAGCTCCAGCGGTGCCAAGTTCCTCGCCTCCGCGGCCTTGTGAGGCTTGCGAGGTTGTTTTGATTCAACACACACAAGGCACTTAGAACCTTTGACCGTGGTAAATTTCGGAATTAAATTTAAACTAGCCAAGCGCGACATACAACCAAAGTTAACATGACACAGCCGAGAGTGCCAAACATTCGACTCATCATCATTAACCACATGATTCACCATATTGTTACAAGCATCTGATAAAGAAAGGCGGAACAAGCCTCCGCAATCATAGCCTTTTTCAACAAAAGTTCCATACTTAGAAAGTACACATTTATTGGATTCAAACACTAATTTATAACCATCTCTACACAGTAGAGAGCCGCTAACTAGATTCTTCTTGATAGTAGAGACATGCTGCACGTTCCTCAGCTGCACGGTCTTTTCCGAAGTAAGCTTCAGATTGACCGAACCAACACCAAGTACACGCGCATGTGATCCGTTCCCTATTAACAAGGAGGTAGTTCCGCCGACCTGATAAGAAGAAAACAGACTGATGTCAGCACACACATGAATATTAGCTCCAGTATCAACCCACCAATCAGGTGACTGACAAACAGAAAGGACCATAGGTAAATAATTACCGTACCCCGAGGTTCCTCCATTGTCATCGCTAATGACCATGTTGGCTGCCTTCGGCCTGTATTTGCTTTTCTCACAGTCTTTGGCATAGTGCCCTTCAAGACCGCAAGTATAGCACTTGCCCTTGCCCTTGCTCGGCTGGTTCTTCTTCTTCTTAAAAGTGGTTGTCTGATTAGCCTTGATTTCAGGCTTGTTCTGGTTCTTCTTTTTCTGCTGGCCCTTGAAATTTCTCTGGACCAGGTTTGCACTAGAGGACCCAGCAATTCCTTTGCCGCGGTTGTCCTTCGCTCTCGCCTTCTCCTCAACATCGAGAGACCCAATGAGCTTAGACACGCTGAACACTTGTCTCTTATGCTTCAGAGAGGTAGCAAAGTCTCTCCAAGAGAGCGGCAGTTTAGCAATCATGCTTCCAGCCACAAACTTGTCGGGCAACTCGCATTTAAAGCCCTCTAGCTCCTTAGCCAGTGACTGAAGCTCATGAGCCTGTTCCACTACTGAACGGTCATTGACCATCTTGTAGTCGCAAAACTGCTCCATGACATACAGCTCACTGCCAGCATCAGAAGCACCGAACTTGGCCTCAAGCGCATCCCACAGCGCCTTGCCACTGTCCAGTGACAGATAGCTGTCCACTAGGTGATCAGCAAGAACGCTAATTATGGCACCTCGAAACAGGTTATCGGCTACCTGGAAAGCTCTCTCTTCATCAGCAGAGAGATCCTTAGCCTTACCCTGTGTGACGTAAAAGCAGTTCATGTAGGTCAACCAAAGTGACATTCTACTCTGCCATCTCTTGTAATGTGTTCCATCGAACACGTGTGGTTTAAGCGCACTTGCAAAACTAGCAGTCGATAGCCTATCACAATTATAAGGTTTTTGGATTGTTAGAAATATAGGCAGCATTCGACACATTTTAATTCCGAATAAAAGCATGTAAATCATAATGACAATTGGTGATCCAGTGAGAACATGATATGTGCATGTGTTCAAGTTCAATCTCATATTAAACAAGAACAAAATAAAGAACCACAGAAGGTTCAGAAAGTACCCTGAGACGGGGCCGCTGCCGGAGGCATTGGCTGCGCCGTTATCAACTAGATTAGTCATACTAATCGGTTGACCTTGTTCGGTGTAGCCGTACAAATTCGATGCAGTGGCGAGTTGATGCAGTGCAGTCTCTCGAACGGCACCAGGAAGTAGTGGATGTAGTCGTACAGGCCACCAGGAAGAAAACGATGCAGACGAACTTGAGCAGTCGTGTGAAGACGCTCCCCAAAAACCTTATCGCCTGGCTATCCCGAGCAGGATCTCAAGCCAGTCGAGGTTCCGGAGGCTCTGCTCTCGCTAGAACCGTGCGCGCAGTGCTATCGATGGGGAGGCAAGCGTTGCAGCAGAAACAATGAGGGAGAAGGTAGAGGTCTCCTAAACAGGAATACCTGAGGGGTTGTGTTGGTGTGTGTCTCTGGGTAGGGGAGGGCCTCCTTTTATAGGCGCGCAAGAATCCCGCGGAGCAAATAAGGCACGTCCCTGTGAGCGTTTAAGGTAGGTAATTGATTCAGCCATAATCTCGTTGATTTGCAAAACCAATCACAGCACCGCAACACATCACGTCCGTCTCGTCTCGTCTCGTCACGACACGCCCACGCCCCGGCCCGGCCCGGCCCGGCTCGACGAGGCGAGCGAGCGAGCGCGCGCGCGCATGTGGCATCCCGGTTACCCTTTGCCAACTTCACATTGGGTGTACCACGTGTTCACCTAATAAGTTGGTTGAGATCCTCTTAACTACCAATATGGTAGTAACCACTTTTAACTCCCTTTGCATTAATCGGGCCTTAAATATTTTAGATTTAATTGGAATATAAAAGGGCCAAGCCCAAATAAATCCAACAGTTTTTGCTGTGTGATCAAGAAGAGGAGAGCATTCAACACCTTCTTGTTAAGTGTATGTTCGCGAGGCAATGCTGGTTCCACATCCTACAAAGTGTTGACCTAGTTTCTCTTGCCCACAACCTTATGAATCCTCCTGGGATGACTGGTGAGATAGAGTGGCAAACTCAGTGAGTAATGACATGTGGAAGGGTCTCAACTCTCCCATCACCCTGGGCGCCTAGACCATCTGAAAGCATTGAAACAACTGTGCCTTCAATGGATCTGCCCCTAGCATGGTGACGGCATTGATCCTGGCTAGAGATGTAGCCCATCTATGGAGATTAGATGGGGACTATCCCTACTCATAGTTAGAGGGGCTGTTTAGAAGGTCTAGTGGTTAGATCTACGTATGACTCTTTCTTTTATTATTTATATAATGATACGTAGTTCTCTTATGTGTTCAAAAAAAAACAGCAGGAGAGTTTCAAAATATTATAACTTTGTTATATTAGACATTTTTAATTTGTACTATAAGTATTAATGGTCAAAATGGCGGTTTGGTGACCGTATGTCTCGTAAAAATGACACTTATTTATGATGAGAGTAACTGCATTAATTAATTAACTATGCAAAATAGAAAATACCCACTATCACCTATCTTTTTCTAGAAAAATGGTAACGGTTCCAGCTTCTTTTGCACATGGTCTTGTAAGTACAAGATAGTTCTCTTTATTATTACGTGGAAAAAGTCTAAATTACCCCTGAACTATAATCAAAGTCTAGATAAACCCCTGAACTAGTTTTTGGTTCAAATAACCCCCTAAACTATGTCAATTGGTTCAACTTACCTCTCAATTGAATTTGTCTTTTTTTATCTCCACATACAAATAGAGTTTAAGTTCAAATTTCGCGGTGTGATAGTCGACATCATAACTTATGTTAGAAAAATATATTATGATTTTTTTAGTATTATTTTAATAGGTTAGTATATTTAATTATAAATTAATCATAAGATGTATAAAAATTAAGTACAAAAAATTATATGATATTTTTTTAACATAATACACGATGTTCTCTGTCATCTCACAAAATTTGAACTTAAATCTCTATTTGTGTGTGGAGAAACAAAAAAAGACAAATCTTACTAAGGGGCAAATTGTACCAATTGGCAAACTTGTGAAAATAAGTTGAACCAAAATATAGTTTAGGAGGTTAACTAGACTTTTGACCATAGTTGAGGGGGCAATTTAGACTTTTTCCTTATTAGTCACATCATCAGCACTATGTTACCTCCCCGTGTTCTAATGGATCGATGGCGTGCTTTGCTTATGTATTCCTCTGTATAATCCTAAATTAAAGCATGGCATCCGAAATGAAATATCAACGTAAACGATTGAATCATTTGCTCATTCAAAACTTCACGGTACAATTATGGATTTTACTTCCATTGTTATCATAAACTCTCTCCCTGGAGGCTGTTCTATGGTTCACTTGATCCTGGACAATAATGGCTGGCTTTAGGTGGTTTATTGTTCTCAGTATATACCCAGCCTTATTCACACCTTGAACTCTTATTCGGCTCCTTCCCGAGCAAATCAGGTGAAACTTCATCTTGTTTCACCGATGAAAATAATGGCAACAGCGACATATCCGTAACTACTATAGCTAGTAGATAGCTAGCATCACCAGTTTGACTGCAGATGATGCCGTTTCCAAGGCCATACATGTAACGACCTTTTGGCTTTTGCACTCGCCACGCTATAAAAAGGCACGAACCAAGACTCATCATCATCGCCGCAGCAGAAAGCAAAGTAAATCTCAAGCTTACACACATCTATCCGTCCTACACATTTCTATCCTAGCTTAATTTCTTGACAGGTTCACGTCCACAATACTTGCAATGGCGAACCGTGGCACCGCCGTTCTTGTGATCGCATGCCTCCTCCTCACGATCATCGTGGTGGACGCGCTTCCGCCAGCGTCGCCGCTAGTATGCAAAAAGGTGTATGGGGTGCAGAAGCGCGAGACGTGCTTTGCCGTGGCGGAGGCCACGGGGCTAACCCTGAAGCAGTTCCTCCGCTTCAACCCCAACATCCACTGCCACAACCTTTTCATCGGCCAGTGGGTCTGCCTCGCTGCCGTCCGCGCTTGATTCAGAGTTTCCACCCACGTGCTACGGTGTAGACCGTCGCTTTTGCTATATATATTTTGGACGCGAATGTTCATGCTCAGAATAAGGTCTCTTTTATATTTATCACCACCTCTATACATGCTATAGCTAATGTATGTTGTCTTTGCTACTCTTTCCTTGTACTATCTATGGAGTGAGATGCCATCTGTTCCTGTAAGGCGTGTTTATAAAATAATTATCAGTCATTCAGTTGTGCCTCGTGTTTCTTCTCGGCGTTCTTTATTTTCCTCATATGGCTTGGCTACACCACTAATCTCCAAATTGTGAAGTTAATATATAAACTAAGAAATGACAAACTATCTATAAGCTAGTAGCTATATAGCACTACCACCACCATTCATACATGCTGCTTTTTTAATTCGTCCTGCCTATTATGATGTATATGTGTAGTTTTCTCAAAAACAATTGTGATGTATATGTGTTTCTGATTTTAGCATATTGTTTGTAAGACCACAGAGTAGGATTTAGGCTACTCCCAATAGGAGTTTCATTTTTATTAAATAGGGTGTTATGTCACCACTTTTGATGATGTGGCAACAAATGAATGAGGAGAGAGATCAAAGAGGTTCCAACACAACTTGTGTCTTGCATGTGTTGCCTATAAAACAACAAAAATGAAATAGTGTATTGTAAGAGGTGTTTCATTTATTGGTTAAATGCTTCTATGTATATGTGGCAATATTTGAAAACATCAAAATGAAACTCCCCACTGAAAATAGTCTTACGTTTGCCATAAATCTCCCACTGGGGCTTGAAGCCTTGAACCTGCAGGGTGCAGCTTCCGCATTGACATGAGCTCCGAGGAGAACGAACGCCCTGCTGCTCCCCGGCGGGCAAGACTCTCCGCAAAATCATGCACATTTCATTTTAATCCAACAGGCAACCAGAACAAGAGTCAATAAATTATTTGGAAATTAGGAACCCACATACACATAAAAACGCCAAAATTTCAAGTCCGCACATCGACCATTAGTCGCCATTTTACACGTCACAAGTTAGTCCGCCCTGGGCATCAAGTACCAGGCCACATATACATTCATCTCATTTAGGAAGAAGAACAAGAAAATATGCAGGCGCCTAACAAGAGCATAGGGACTTAGAGCAACTCCAGCAATACCCTCTAAACAAACCTCTATTTCTTTCGGTAGGGGCTGCCTCTATTTTCTAAGGACTTGATTTTTCTTTTCAACTCCAGCAATACCCTCTAAACAACCATTTATTTTTTATTGGCCCACTTGTTAATTTCTATTTTGGAGTAGAGGGCCCCTTAGAGACCCCCTAGGCCTAGGGGGTTTGGGAGGAGATTTGGATGCCTCCCTATTTTAGGGGCCAAAGTAGAGGGTCTGCTGGAGTTCGTTTTTTTTATCCCACCCTCTAAACTCAAAATAGGGACTTATTTAGAGGGCTTGCTGGAGTTGCTCTTAGAGCAAGCTACTCAAGCAGGGCCTGCTGGAGTTCGTTTTTTTATCCCACCCTCTAAACTCAAAATAGGGACTTATTTAGAGGGCTTGCTGGAGTTGCTCTTAGAGCAAGCTACTCAAGCAGGTTGGAAGAAATAAACAGCGTAGCATGGTAAACCAGGTCCAGCTGGACAACTGGAACAACTAATCACTGAATCTTCCTTCAGCTGGCACTACAGGTACAACTGTCAAATAATCCTAGAGACAAAGGCCACATGCTTACTTTCTTGGGAAGGTCAGTGCTTCCCCGGCCTGATAAAACTTATCAGGTCCAGCTACATACTTGAAACATCTGGCTACTAAATCTAAGCTTGGTACCACAAGTGAAACTGTCAACAATCCCACAGACAAAAGGCGGCATTCTTAGTGATATCAGCATTCCACTGATGCAGCTTAGTTTTCTAATGGAATGAAGTGGTAGAATATCCGCCTTCAGCATTCAGCTTCTATTCTAAGAAATTAAAACCTGTACAGATCGGTAAGCAGAGTAAGTGCCAAGGGGTATCATCTGAGAAATGATTGAGGTAAACATTAAGATACAGGAAAACACCAATGTATGAAAACTTCACTTGACCAGACTGAAACAACCTGAGATATTCCATAGCTTGAGTGATGTACAACTAAAAATGCAGCAAAAATAGTAGCTTTAATCAATTACTTCCTTTGTTCAAGAACATGACATCTTCAGGACACTGGTCCTTGACATGCACTTTGATTTTCACCTAAATAAGTGTCTTGGCACATTATTGTGTCTCTGAGATGCAACTTTGAGTATCACCTTTTAAATAAATATGTTGGTACAAAATTGTAAAAATATTGATCAATGTAAACAGTATTATTTATATATTTCTTGATAGAGCCAGTATTCCCCATTAGTTTTGAAGTAATATCTCCCAGTATTTCCACTACAAACACTGCTAGCAAGAATATCAAGATATTCATGAGAAGCAGATAGCCCTTATTGTCAAACTCTAGCCGATAAGGTGGATACCAAAGGTCCAAAGCTGATAAATAAGTGAAAGTAGACAGAGAAATGGATATGGACCTCACATCCTTGTCTATTTGCATCCTTGCATATAACTTTGCTACTTTCACAACCCTTCAACCAGCACAGGAGTACTACAACTTCCTAAGATGGTGAAAACAGATCCAGGGTTTCCAAGTGTCATAATGGTTAACCCTGCGATAACAAAAATAAAACAAGGAGAACAAATAAAAATATTCTACGAAATAAACTCGTGCACTAGTTATATACAGATTATCAATGAATAAAGAGGATTATCTATTGAACTTCTGAAAATAACATTTAGCACAACTAAAAAATTACATATACACTAGGAGCTATTCAACAAAATCTGATATATGGACATATTTAATTTGTGGTACAGAACTAATCAGTAAGCTGCACATGTACTACTGCTCTGCCACAACAAAAAAAAAGGAGTTCAATGTGTTTCCGTTTTTTTCCCACTCAGTGAATAGAATGGCATGCTTTGCTTATGTATTCCTATGTATAATCCAAAACTAAAGTATCCCACCCGAAATAAGATATCAATGTAAACGATTAAATCATTGTTCATTCAAAACTACATGTTACAAAGTTATGGATTTTACTTTCATTGGAATCATAAACTCCCACAATAACGGCTGGCTTTAGGTGGTTTATTCTTCTCAACGGTATCCCCAGCTTGTCACACCTCACACCACTCTTGTTCAGTTTCTTCCTGAGCAAATTGGGTGAAAGTTCAATTTCTTTCACCTAAGAAAAGAATGGCCACCTTGCTAATGGGCAACATCAACATATATGTCCGTAAGTAGCATCACCAGTTTGACTGATGCCATTTCCAAGGCCATAATGACCTTTTGGCTTGCACTCGCCACACTATAAAAAGGCACGAACCAAAAACTCTCCTCATCCAGCAGATCGAATGCAAAGTAAACTTCAAGCTTACACACACACCCCCTATCAGTTGTGCACATTTCCTGCTTAATTCCTTCACAGGTTCACGTGCACAATACTTGCAATGGCGAACCGTGGCACCGCGGCTCTTGTGATCGCGTGCCTCCTTGTCACGATCACCGTGGCGGACGCGCTACCGCCGATGTCGCCGTTGGTCTGCAAAAAGGTGTATGGGGTGCAGAAGCGTGAGACGTGCTTTGCCGTGGCGCACGCTGCAGGGCTGACCCTGAAGCAGTTCCTCCGCTTCAACCCCAATATCCAATGCCACAATCTCTTCATCGGACAGTGGGTCTGCCTTGCTGCCGCTCGTGCTTGATCTCAGTTAGTTTCCACACAAGTCCTACGGCATAGACTGTCGTTCTTGCTACATATACTTGGGACACGAAAAAGGATGTTTGTTCTATGAATAAGGAGGTCTCTCTAAATATCTTATATTTTGTCTATGATCTGCTATATCTAAGGTCGGTTGTTTTTGCTACTTCCTTCTACTATTTGTGGAAGGGTCAGATTGATGTCATTCTGTTTTCCTGTAACAAGTGTGTTTCGAAAATTATTATAAGTTGTGTTGTGCCTCGTGTTGTTCTTTATTTTTCATGTATGGCTACACTGCTAATCTCCAAAATTTGAAGGTTATACAAAAGGCATGGTGCTTTTCAAACTAAGGAATGATACAAACTAGCCTATACACCTAAAGGTTCATCACGTGCCCAAAAATCTTCCCGGAAACAAATTATGAACCCTCTCAAACATCACATCTCTAAAATTCAACACGTCACACCATCTAGGTGAACCAGAGCTATTTTTTTTACTGAATCTGAGAAACCAAGACTTCGGTCTCGAGTATTTTTGCTTCTACTAATCTGCCTCCAAAACTTGCCGATCAAGTGTGAGTTGGCTGAGTGCTGAAGCCTCGGGAAGAACCGTGCTTGCACAGGTCCCAAATGCATCTACAACAAATCAGAGATGGATTTAACATCACACAATGGTTTGCATCCCTAATCCATCTCAATTTTGTGATTTAACAGGACGCCGAGAGCGAGGAGGCTGGAGGCCCCGTGAACTTTTTCAAAGCAACCCCTTGTTTGGATCATGACTAATAACTGTGATCCCTACATATACACAAATCCCCTTAAATTTTGCATAAAACCCCCTAGATTAGAAACAAACCTAATTTGGATCGCCATCATTAATCGTGATCCCAATATATGCAGAAACACCCCTATCATTCTATACAAACCCCCTATATGGATCGATACCAATCTTTTTTGCGCAAAACCTCCTGATTTTGCAAACTAGTCCCTCTCTTGCGCCACTATCCCGTCCGGCGATAGCGAGACCTCCTCAGCCGCCGTCTCTTGCCTTCCCTTTCCCTGCAGGCTGCCTGATAACACCTGCTGCCCCCCTGATTCGCAACACCTACGCAGTCTCAACTTTAATCTGGTGATGGCAATGATCTGTGGCGGGTGACTGAATCCATGGTCACGGGTGACTAAATCCGTGGCATGACCAAAAGGTTATTTTCTGAAAATCTACTTTGGCATAGGTTAGTCTTAATCTTTTTATTAAAAAGATTGAAAATAAAAAAATCATGATGCTCTGGTGCCTGCCAAATTCATTCCAAGGATTATTCAACTGAGGTTTGTTTTATTACTAACATATTGGAGAGCTACTCCTTCAGTTGTTTTAACTTTTCTTCCGTCCCCAAAGACTTTCACTTTATACGATTTAACCCTCGAATTGCAATTCGCAGGGTTGCTTGATGAAAGATTGCTTGTGCATCTTGTTAGACCCACTGTATCTTCTCAGGTTGGACCCATCTATTAGGATCTGAGTCGAGTGAGTTAGAAGGGCTGGAGGACTGTAGAAATCGTCAGTCCGTTACGGTTACAAAAATGGGTTCCATACGACTATGGAGTTTTTTTTTCGAAAGGGAGTAAGAGCTGTCCTCTCCAGCTTGCCACGCCCGCGAATAGGGCACGCGGGGAGCTGGTCGCCGCCCGACTATGCACAGGATTTTATTCTCTTATTAACAGGGCATCTAATTGTTCTTCTATTCTTTTTTGAGAAATTTTATAATGGTTGAAATAAATTAGGATCGTCTATCAGGCTAAATTCAACTGTTGAGACATAAAAGATATCCGGAGGTACCTACAAAAAGGTACCAAATGGTACCAAAATAGATGAGACCGATGCCAAAATAGAAAAGGTATCTCCTAGTACTTCCTGGTACCTTACCAAAATAGAAAAAGTACCTCCCGGTACCTCGTTGTACCTCCTGGTACCTTTTCAACCACCGTAAAACACCTCTTTTTTTTTGGATCCAAAGCCCCACAACGCAATGTGAACCGTTTACATCGGCCACATTACAGCTTCCCTGTGCATCGTAGCGGCGGCACTAGATATCAATATGCCATTGTCTCATCGGGGAACATGGTAGGCACTGTCCTAGATTGCCCACCGGTGGCTCTCGGGTGCTCGCCGGTTTTGTTTTTCTCCTCAACGCAGGGACACGAATCTAGTAAAAATTAAAATATTCATTTGAGTCCCTGAACATGTTAAGTGTGCCACTCAAGGTCCAAACGACCATAATCAGCACAAGTTTGCCTATGTGACACACAAACAAAGCACCTAACATGTTGTCCACATGATATCATCAGCGAACCTGAACACGTAGTTGAGTATGCATGTGTCTTACAAACAATTGAATCCCTAGGCCACCTTGGACGATGAAATCAATAACGCTATGAGTTTACAACTTGTAGAATATAATGATGCATGAGTAGTCCATATTCAAAGATACACGGCATAAATCCTATATATGTTTACTTTCATAGGAATTGTAACTCCATGATTGCTCTATGTTTCACTACTTTAGTTGCTCCAAGCAGAGCCGGCCGGGAGAAACCATTTCACCTAAGAGAAGAATGGCCGTCATTCAAATATGTGTAACAAACAACGACATGCCCGTAAGTAGCATCACCAGTAATTGACCGGAGCGCCATTTCCAAGGCCGTGGTTACGCCCTGATGTTGTCACCCACATGTAATCACCCTTTGGCTTTTTCTTCACTCGCTATGCTTATAAGAAGCCACATGACCGTAGCCAAACCACTCGCAGCAGCAAAGCAGACCTCAAGGTTATTACACAGCCTATCTGCAGTGCTCATTCTTCCTAGCTTCCATCACAACGACACTTGCAACGATTGCAATGGCGAAGCATGGCACCGCCGCTCTCGTGATCGCGTTCCTCCTCGTCGCGGTCACCCTGGCGGAGGGGCTCCCTCCGTTCTCCTCCCCGCTGGTCTGCACCAAGGCGTACGGGGTGCAAGAGCGCGAGACATGCTTCGCCGTGGCGCAGGCCACCGGGATATCCCTGAAACAGTTCCTCCGCTTTAACCCCAACATCAACTGCAAGAACCTCTTCATTGGCCAGTGGGTCTGCCTTGCTGCCATTCGCCCTTGATCGAGATTGCAGTCGCGCCCTGAGTCGTACAAGGTCGTCGTTAAGTTTGTGCTTTATGTTTCACCGAAAAAGAATGTTTGTGCTATGATTAAGGAGGTCTTTTCTATATGCTTACCTCTACGAGCCTTAGCTACCATAACTAAGGTCGGCTGGTTTTGCTACTACCCTTGTATTGTTGTGGACTCGTCTATCACTCTGTTCGTGTAACAGATATGGCAGAAAAATGATTATCTGTTGTGTCTTGAGTTGTGTACCATATGTGTTTTTTGTTACTCTCCTGCCTATTTTTGAGAAACAAAGTACAAATGCAGACGCATCTGTAAGATACTGGCCTCAGTTAAACCCGTAAGATCTCATAGCCTAATCACAACCTCCACTTCAACCCTAACATCCAATGCCACAACCTCTTCATCGGCCAGTGGGTCTGCCTTGCTGCCGCTCGCGCTTGATCTAAGTTAGTTTCCACACAAGTCCTACGGCATAGACCGTCGTTCTTGCTACATATACTTGGGACATGAAAAAGGATGTTCGTTCTATGAATAAGGAGGTCTCTCTAAATATCTTATATTTTGTCTCTACGATATGCTATAACTAAGGTCGGTTGTCTTTGCTACTGCCTTGTACTGTTTGTGGGAGGGTCAGATTGATGTCACTAACAGGTGTGTTTCGAAAATTATTATAAGCTGTGTGTTGTGCCTCGTGTTGTTCTTTATTTTTCATGTATGGCTATACTACTAATCTTCAAATTTTGAAGGTTATATAAAATGCATGGTGCTTTTCAAACTAACGAATGATAGTTTATATATAAACTAGCCTATACACCTAAAAGTTCATCACGAACCCAAAAATCTTCCCGGAAACAAATTATGAACCCTCTCAAACATCACATCTCTAAATTTTAACACGTCACACCAGCTAGGTGAACCAGAGCTGTTTTTTTTACTGAATCTGAGAAAACAAGACTTCGGTCTCGAGTATTTTTGCTTCTACTAATCTGCCTCCAAAACTTGCCGATCAAGTGTGAGTTGGCTTAGTGCTGAAGCCTCCGGAAGAACCGTGCTTGCACAGGTCCCAAATGCATCTACAACAAACCAGAGATGGATTTTAACATCACACAATGGTTTGCATCCCTAATCCATCTCAATTTTGTGATTTAACAGGACGTCGAGAGCGAGGCTGGAGGCCCCGTGAACTTTTTTCAAAGCAACCCCTTGTTTGGATCATGACTAATAACTGTGATCCCTGCATATACATAAATCCCCTTAAATTTTGCATAAAACCCCCTAGATTAGAAACAAACCTAATTTGAATCGCCATCATTAATCGTGATTCTAATATATTTTTTGCGAAAGACCAGTACAGACGTAGACGCTCACATACGCACGCACACTCACCCCTATGAATACACGTACGCAAATCCTACCCTTATGAGCAGAACCGGCTGTTCCGATCTTGAGATTGACAAAGTCACCATAGATGCCTCGTTATCAATGGGTACGTTGCTTATCACTGAAAGAATAGCGCCAGTTAATTTCTAGAATAAATTCAGGAACATATGACACTCATGCCGAGCCAGAGACTCGAACCCGAGTAAATAGGTTTTACCCAAAAAAAAAACCTAACTAACTAAGCGTATGCCGAGTGAGTTAGAAGGGTAGAAATCGTGAGTCCATCACGATTAAAAATTTCCATACGACTATGGAGTGAGAGCTGGCCTCTCCAGCTTGTCACGCCCGCGAACAGGGCAGGTCGCCGCTAGCGAGGCCATTGACAGCTGCACCCCGTGCAGCGCTGACTCCTTCGAGATTATCAAGGGGGCTGTGACAAGTGATAATCCATTTGCGATTACTGTCTCTCCTATCGTCTCGAAGGCGTCCGGTTCTTCGACCCCATCTGGTGCTTCCCTCGGCAGACCTCCCCTCTCTGTTATGGCGTGTTAGAGATGACTTCTTCATGCTAACTTCAGGGATTCAAGGACCTCGACGCATCAATAATGTTAGAGTTGAGTATGCATGTGCTCAACACTTGAATCCCTAGGGCCACCTTGGACGATGAAATCAATAATGTTACGAGTTTCATGTCAATTACAACTTGTAAAATGATGTGCATGAGTCCACATTCAAAGATACACGGCATAAATCCTATGTTTACTTCCATAGGAATTGTAACTCCCTGATTGCTCTATGGTTCACTACTTTACTTGCTCCCAAGCAAAGCCGGCCGGGAGAAACCATATTTCACCTAAGAGAAGAATGGCCGTCATTCAAATATGGGTAACAAACAACGACATGCCCGTAAGTAGCATCACCAGTAATTGACCGGAGCGCCATTTCCAAGGCCGTGGTTACGCCCTGATGTTGTCACCCACATGTAATCACCCTTTGGCTTTTTCTTCGCTCCCTTTGCTTATAAGAAGCCACACGACCGTAGCCAAACCACTCGCAACAGCAAAGCAGACCTCAAGGTTATTACACAGCCTATCTGCAGTGCTCATTCTTCCTAGCTTCCATCACAACGACACTTGCAACGATTGCAATGGCGAAGCATGGCACCGCCGCTCTCGTGATCGCGTTCCTCCTCATCGCGGTCACCCTGGCAGAGGCGCTCCCGCCGCTCTCCTCGCCGCTGGTCTGCACCAAGGCGTACGGCGTGCAAGAGCGCGAGACATGCTTCGCCGTGGCGCAGGCCACCGGGATATCCCTGAAACAGTTCCTCCGCTTTAACCCCAACATCAACTGCAAGAACCTCTTCATTGGCCAGTGGGTCTGCCTTGCTGCCATTCGCCCTTGATCGAGATTGCAGTCGCGCCCTGAGTCGTACGTACAAGGTCGTCGTTAAGTTTGTGCTTTATGTTTCACCGAAAAAGAATGTTTGTGCTATGATTAAGGAGGTCTCTTCTATATGCTTACCTCTACGAGCCTTAGCTACCATAACTAAGGTCGGCTGGTTTTGCTACTACCCTTGTATTGTTGTGGACTCGTCTATCACTCTGTTCGTGTAACAGATATGGCAGAAAAATGATTATATTATCTGTTGTGTCTTGAGTTGCGTACCATATGTGTTTTTTGTTACTCTCCTGCATATTTTTGAGAAACAAAGTACAAATGCAGACGCATCTGTAAGATACTGACCTCAGTTAAACCCGTAAGATCTCATAGCCTAATCACATGAACACCTAAACATGATTAGTTAAGACTTAATTGCACTTACATATAGGATTGGTAGATGCATCTGTTAAGGCCGCTCACGGCGTCGGTCTTCAGAGCCACTCCCGAGCTGTCTTTGATCGAAGGACGGACTACCACGTTTTTCTTGCTGCGCACATCTGATCCGTGGGGATATATTGTCTTTTATATTAGCTCGGGGTGGCCTGGAACCAAGCCATGTGTTTGTTAGTGTCCAAAACGGATCATGGGCCATTAGCTACTCAACGTTGTCCTATTCTTTAGGCAACCGAAAACCTGGTGGCTGAAGATCAACCGACACGCTAACACTCACAAATAGTCACGAATTAATTTAGAGTCACGAATTAATTTAGTGCCTACAAGAGAGTAA
>CM014274.1:15669853-15780101 GCA_004135705.1 Alloteropsis semialata
AAATAAATTAGGATCGTCTATCAGGCTAAATTCAACTGTTGAGACATAAAAGATATCCGGAGGTACCTACAAAAAGGTACCAAACGGTACCAAAATAGATGAGACCGATGCCAAAATAGAAAAGGTATCTCCTGGTACTTCCTGGTACCTTACCAAAATAGAAAAGGTACCTCCCGGTACCTCGTTGTACCTCCTGGTACCTTTTCAACCACCGTAAAACACCTCTTCTTTTTTGGGATCCAAAGCCCCACAACGCAATGTGAACCGTTTACATCGGCCACATTACAGCTTCCCTGTGCATCGTAGCGGCGGCACTAGATATCAATATGCCATTCACTACGGGAAACAGAATGTTTGCTGTGCGCCGACGGCGCACGGCAAAGGCTAGGAAAACACACGGCAAACTCTTTGCCGTGCGTTTTCCGTCATGACGCACGGCAAACGTCGCTCGGCAACGATTTGCCCGGCAAACAGACATTTGCCGTGCGCCGTTTATCGGGACGCACGGCGAACCCTTTGCCGTGCGTTTGCAGCGGCGCACGGCAAAAAAAAGTTGAATACCGCGTTGACGGCGCGGGTGCTGACGGCGCCGGCAGCCCTTTGCCGTGCATCGTTGGCGCCGGCGCACGGCAAACAAAAGCCAAAAAAATAAAAAAAAACAGACCGGCGGTGACCCTGCTGCCACAGTGCCACCACCCCGCCGGCCACCGCTGCTTCGCCGCCGGTCGGCCGCGCGCGCCGTCAGCGCCGGGAGAGGAGAGGGAGGGGGCTGCGCCGCGCCTGGTGAAGCTCCCGCCGCACCGTCGGGAGCACGCCGCCCGAATCTCGCGATGGCGCCACGAGCTTCCGGTGACTCGGGCATGATCTCGCGATGGCCTTAAGCTCGGTGGCGTGGAACCCGTCTGTGGCGCCCGCCAGGCCGAGGTCGAGCTCGGTGAGCGCCGCGGCGGCGGCAGGGTACGCCGCGAGCGCTGGCTCGATGTCCTCCGTCCAGCAGTAGAACTCGGAGAGATCGAGCGCCCTGAGCGCGGGGCAGTCCCGGAGCAGCGGCTCGAGATCCGCGCCGGCGTCGAGTCCGGGCGGGCGCTGGTGCCAGCGCACGAGCTTGACGCTGCGCAGGCGGCCCCGCCACTGCGGGGTGAGGCTGGCGAGCGTGGTGGGGTCGCGGCAGTAGACGGCGAGCGAGGACACGGCCGGGAAGCACTCCGCGAGGCGCTCCGCGATGAAGGCGTTCTGCTGCGCGACCTCCTCCTCGGCCGAGAACGGCGCGGCGGCGTCGGCGGCCGGCGCCGCGGCGGAGAGCAACGGGTGGCCCCAGGACCGCGACCGCGCCCGCCAGGGGCCGCGCCGGATGAGGAGGGGGCGCCGTCGGGCTGGAGGCCGGAGGGCGCAGGGAGGTGAGGGAGTGGATGGATTAGGGAGGTTAGGGTTTGGGGGAGGAAGAGCGGATTATATATAAAGCTTTTGTCGAATGTCGACCGTCGGATCGCAAGATCGACGGCTCCCAGTGGCCGAGGTGCTGGTGGGCTGGGGTGCTGATGGGCCGTGGTGCTGGTGGGCCGAATCGTTGGTGGGCCGAGGTTGAATTCGCCGTGAGTGCTGATATTGACGCACGGCAAAGTTTCTGTTTGCCGTGCGTCCAGTACGGCGCACGGCAAATTAATTTTTGCATAATTGTACTATATATATTAAAATTATCAAATGAATTTAAAAAATTATCAAAAATTAACACAAAACAATTTATATTGTTTATTGCTTATAAAAAAAGTTTTGAAATCAAACTCAAATTTGAATTCGCTTCGCTTACAAACCTAACCACGTACTTCTAAACTCTATAAAACTTCTCCGGAGATGTTTCTGTTTATAAGCATCGTATGTGATAAAATTGCAAAACACACTCAAATTTTTATCACAGCCTCCATGTATGATATCATGACTTGTTGACAAATCTCGTAATTTTCGGACTTCATTTGCTTTTTTTAGAATTTTAAAATCATTCGAAGACACATTCGTAGCTGAGATTCCTAGTCAAGATAATCGAAATTTCTTTCGATTTCATGGGTAAGATCTTAAATTGGGCTAAGTAACATAAATATAATTGTTCCACTCATTTTATTCTACTATTTGAATCACTTGCAGTTCAAATTTGACTTGATTCAAAAAATTGCATGAAATATAATTAATTAGTTAAATATAGCAAACAAATACAAAAATATTCAACATTTTAACATGGAGTACAATATGTTGTATAAGGAGTGGAGAAAAATTTTGAAGGGTAAAAGATGAATTTTGTTGTCACCTTTGCCGTGCGCCTACACGAGACGCACGGCAAAGCCACCTTTTTGCCGTGCGCCTTCTGTAGGCGCACGGCAAAGAGGTAGCTTTGTCGTGCGTCTCTTGTAAGCGCACGGCAAAGAGGACAAAAAAAAACAGCTACCCACCTCGTTGCTAACGGTTGCAGACCGGCTGGTCGGAAAAAAATGTTTGCCGTGCGTAAAAAAAAAAAGCGCACGGCAAACTCATGAATTTGCCGTGCGTCGGAAAAAAGCGCACGGCAAAAATTGAGTTTGCCGTGCGCCAAAAAAAACGCACGGCAAACATTGAATTTGCCGTGCGCTTTTTCTTCGCCGTGCGTCCTGTAAAATGCGCACGGCAAAGAAGCTCTTTGCCGTGCGCCCGATAAATTGCGCACGGCAAAGTTTCGGGCGCACGGCAAAAATCGGTTTTCCCGTAGTGATTGTCTCATCGGGGAACATGGTAGGCACTGTCCTAGATTGCCCACCGGTGGCTCTCGGGTGCTCGCCGGTTTTGTTTTTCTCCTCAACGCAGGGACACGAATCTAGTAAAAATTAAAATATTCATTTGAGTCCCTGAACATGTTAAGTGTGCCACTCAAGGTCCAAACGACCATAATCAGCACAAGTTTGCCTATGTGACACACAAACAAAGCACCTAACATGTTGTCCACATGATATCATCAGCGAACCTGAACACGTAGTTGAGTATGCATGTGTCTTACAAACAATTGAATCCCTAGGCCACCTTGGACGATGAAATCAATAACGCTATGAGTTTACAACTTGTAGAATATAATGATGCATGAGTAGTCCATATTCAAAGATACACGGCATAAATCCTATATATGTTTACTTTCATAGGAATTGTAACTCCATGATTGCTCTATGTTTCACTACTTTAGTTGCTCCAAGCAGAGCCGGCCGGGAGAAACCATTTCACCTAAGAGAAGAATGGCCGTCATTCAAATATGTGTAACAAACAACGACATGCCCGTAAGTAGCATCACCAGTAATTGACCGGAGCGCCATTTCCAAGGCCGTGGTTAGGCCCTGATTTTGTCACCCACATGTAATCACCCTTTGGCTTTTTCTTCACTCGCTATGCTTATAAGAAGACACATGACCGTAGCCAAACCACTCGCAGCAGCAAAGCAGACCTCAAGGTTATTACACAGCCTATCTGCAGTGCTCATTCTTCCTAGCTTCCATCACAACGACACTTGCAACGATTGCAATGGCGAAGCATGGCACCGCCGCTCTCGTGATCGCGTTCCTCCTCGTCGCGGTCACCCTGGCGGAGGGGCTCCCTCCGTTCTCCTCTCCGCTGGTCTGCACCAAGGCGTACGGGGTGCAAGAGCGCGAGACATGCTTCGCCGTGGCGCAGGCCACCGGGATATCCCTGAAACAGTTCCTCCGCTTTAACCCCAACATCAACTGCAAGAACCTCTTCATTGGCCAGTGGGTCTGCCTTGCTGCCATTCGCCCTTGATCGAGATTGCAGTCGCGCCCTGAGTCGTACAAGGTCGTCGTTAAGTTTGTGCTTTATGTTTCACCGAAAAAGAATGTTTGTGCTATGATTAAGGAGGTCTTTTCTATATGCTTACCTCTACGAGCCTTAGCTACCATAACTAAGGTCGGCTGGTTTTGCTACTACCCTTGTATTGTTGTGGACTCGTCTATCACTCTGTTCGTGTAACAGATATGGCAGAAAAATGATTATCTGTTGTGTCTTGAGTTGTGTACCATATGTGTTTTTTGTTACTCTCCTGCCTATTTTTGAGAAACAAAGTACAAATGCAGACGCATCTGTAAGATACTGGCCTCAGTTAAACCCGTAAGATCTCATAGCCTAATCACAACCTCCACTTCAACCCTAACATCCAATGCCACAACCTCTTCATCGGCCAGTGGGTCTGCCTTGCTGCCGCTCGCGCTTGATCTAAGTTAGTTTCCACACAAGTCCTACGGCATAGACCGTCGTTCTTGCTACATATACTTGGGACATGAAAAAGGATGTTCGTTCTATGAATAAGGAGGTCTCTCTAAATATCTTATATTTTGTCTCTACGATATGCTATAACTAAGGTCGGTTGTCTTTGCTACTGCCTTGTACTGTTTGTGGGAGGGTCAGATTGATGTCACTAACAGGTGTGTTTCGAAAATTATTATAAGCTGTGTGTTGTGCCTCGTGTTGTTCTTTATTTTTCATGTATGGCTATACTACTAATCTTCAAATTTTGAAGGTTATATAAAATGCATGGTGCTTTTCAAACTAACGAATGATAGTTTATATATAAACTAGCCTATACACCTAAAAGTTCATCACGTACCCAAAAATCTTCCCGGAAACAAATTATGAACCCTCTCAAACATCACATCTCTAAATTTTAACACGTCACACCAGCTAGGTGAACCAGAGCTGTTTTTTTTACTGAATCTGAGAAAACAAGACTTCGGTCTCGAGTATTTTTGCTTCTACTAATCTGCCTCCAAAACTTGCCGATCAAGTGTGAGTTGGCTTAGTGCTGAAGCCTCCGGAAGAACCGTGCTTGCACAGGTCCCAAATGCATCTACAACAAACCAGAGATGGATTTTAACATCACACAATGGTTTGCATCCCTAATCCATCTCAATTTTGTGATTTAACAGGACGTCGAGAGCGAGGCTGGAGGCCCCGTGAACTTTTTTCAAAGCAACCCCTTGTTTGGATCATGACTAATAACTGTGATCCCTGCATATACATAAATCCCCTTAAATTTTGCATAAAACCCCCTAGATTAGAAACAAACCTAATTTGAATCGCCATCATTAATCGTGATTCTAATATATTTTTTGCGAAAGACCAGTACAGACGTAGACGCTCACATACGCACGCACACTCACCCCTATGAATACACGTACGCAAATCCTACCCTTATGAGCAGAACCGGCTGTTCCGATCTTGAGATTGACAAAGTCACCATAGATGCCTCGTTATCAATGGGTACGTTGCTTATCACTGAAAGAATAGCGCCAGTTAATTTCTAGAATAAATTCAGGAACATATGACACTCATGCCGAGCCAGAGACTCGAACCCGAGTAAATAGGTTTTACCCAAAAAAAAAACCTAACTAACTAAGCGTATGCCGAGTGAGTTAGAAGGGTAGAAATCGTGAGTCCATCACGATTAAAAATTTCCATACGACTATGGAGTGAGAGCTGGCCTCTCCAGCTTGTCACGCCCGCGAACAGGGCAGGTCGCCGCTAGCGAGGCCATTGACAGCTGCACCCCGTGCAGCGCTGACTCCTTCGAGATTATCAAGGGGGCTGTGACAAGTGATAATCCATTTGCGATTACTGTCTCTCCTATCGTCTCGAAGGCGTCCGGTTCTTCGACCCCATCTGGTGCTTCCCTCGGCAGACCTCCCCTCTCTGTTATGGCGTGTTAGAGATGACTTCTTCATGCTAACTTCAGGGATTCAAGGACCTCGACGCATCAATAATGTTAGAGTTGAGTATGCATGTGCTCAACACTTGAATCCCTAGGGCCACCTTGGACGATGAAATCAATAATGTTACGAGTTTCATGTCAATTACAACTTGTAGAATGATGTGCATGAGTCCACATTCAAAGATACACGGCATAAATCCTATGTTTACTTCCATAGGAATTGTAACTCCCTGATTGCTCTATGGTTCACTACTTTACTTGCTCCCAAGCAAAGCCGGCCGGGAGAAACCATATTTCACCTAAGAGAAGAATGGCCGTCATTCAAATATGGGTAACAAACAACGACATGCCCGTAAGTAGCATCACCAGTAATTGACCGGAGCGCCATTTCCAAGGCCGTGGTTACGCCCTGATGTTGTCACCCACATGTAATCACCCTTTGGCTTTTTCTTCGCTCCCTTTGCTTATAAGAAGCCACACGACCGTAGCCAAACCACTCGCAACAGCAAAGCAGACCTCAAGGTTATTACACAGCCTATCTGCAGTGCTCATTCTTCCTAGCTTCCATCACAACGACACTTGCAACGATTGCAATGGCGAAGCATGGCACCGCCGCTCTCGTGATCGCGTTCCTCCTCATCGCGGTCACCCTGGCAGAGGCGCTCCCGCCGCTCTCCTCGCCGCTGGTCTGCACCAAGGCGTACGGCGTGCAAGAGCGCGAGACATGCTTCGCCGTGGCGCAGGCCACCGGGATATCCCTGAAACAGTTCCTCCGCTTTAACCCCAACATCAACTGCAAGAACCTCTTCATTGGCCAGTGGGTCTGCCTTGCTGCCATTCGCCCTTGATCGAGATTGCAGTCGCGCCCTGAGTCGTACAAGGTCGTCGTTAAGTTTGTGCTTTATGTTTCACCGAAAAAGAATGTTTGTGCTATGATTAAGGAGGTCTCTTCTATATGCTTACCTCTACGAGCCTTAGCTACCATAACTAAGGTCGGCTGGTTTTGCTACTACCCTTGTATTGTTGTGGACTCGTCTATCACTCTGTTCGTGTAACAGATATGGCAGAAAAATGATTATCTGTTGTGTCTTGAGTTGCGTACCATATGTGTTTTTTGTTACTCTCCTGCATATTTTTGAGAAACAAAGTACAAATGCAGACGCATCTGTAAGATACTGACCTCAGTTAAACCCGTAAGATCTCATAGCCTAATCACATGAACACCTAAACATGATTAGTTAAGACTTAATTGCACTTACATATAGGATTGGTAGATGCATCTGTTAAGGCCGCTCACGGCGTCGGTCTTCAGAGCCACTCCCGAGCTGTCTTTGATCGAAGGACGGACTACCACGTTTTTCTTGCTGCGCACATCTGATCCGTGGGGATATATTGTCTTTTATATTAGCTCGGGGTGGCCTGGAACCAAGCCATGTGTTTGTTAGTGTCCAAAACGGATCATGGGCCATTAGCTACTCAACGTTGTCCTATTCTTTAGGCAACCGAAAACCTGGTGGCTGAAGATCAACCGACACGCTAACACTCACAAATAGTCACGAATTAATTTAGAGTCACGAATTAATTTAGTGCCTACAAGAGAGTAAGCTAGCTAGCAGATCTCTTGAGGTCGATCAAATTATCGGAGTCGTCCTATCATAATCAACGGGCTCACATCGCTTACTATTGAATAACCAGCCGCTTAACTTGCCACCGCTATAGGTGGGCACAAGGCCCGGGCCCGTCGGCCCGGCCCAAAGCCCGTCGATTTGGCCCGGCACTAGCACGGCCCGGCCCGATGGCCAACGGGCCCGGACGGCACGGCACGACGTAGCAGGCCGGGCCAGGGCCGACGGCTAGGCCCATGGGCCAGCACGGCACGGCCCGCTAATTTTAGGCCGGCCCGTTGACGGCCCGGTGGCCCAGTGCCCACCCAACGGTCGGCGGGGGGTCTTAACTGGCCGATTTGGCCTCGGCCCAGCTCGCGGCCGCGGCGTATATATGGCCGAGCCGCACAGCCCCCCTCTCCAACCGAACCCTAAATCGAATCCCCTCCTCCCCGCTCCGCCGGCCGCCGCGGCGCATCTGCTCTCGTCTCGCCTCCGCCGCCGCGTCTCCGGCTCCGCCCTCCGCCCCTCCGAGTCTCCGACCTACGAGCTCCGGCCTCCGACCGCCGGTGACGTGCTCTTGAATCCTGATCCGTTCCTTTCCCTCCTCTGTCCTCCACTCCTTCCTGAGGCCATGTGAGTTCGTCTACCCATCCGATCCATCCGCCACCGCTTGCCGTCCTCTAACGGTGTCTCGTCGCTCTGGTTGGCCCCATCTTCTCAGGCGCCGAGCTCCGGTTGCGAAGGTAAGACCGAAACCCTAACCCTAATGCCGAAGTCCTTTCTGATCTGATCCGTTCTGCAGGTCGGTTGCCGATGCTGCTTCCTCTAGCTCAAGGATGACGCAACCGCACGCACCGTCGAGGAACGGGGCCGGAACTGGGGAGCGCGCGCTACAGTTGGCCATGGTGTTGGTGGATGACAGTGCCGACCAGCGCGCTGCGGAGGCAGCCATTGAGGTTGACGACGACATCGCCGATGACGCAAGTGTACCGGCGGCGGCGGGGACGGCGGCGGGGACGGCCACAGGTGTAGACTCCAACACCAACTCTACTGATGGTACTGGTACAGATCCTAACTCTACTGAGGGTACTAGTCCTAATCCTAAACTGGGTAAGCGTAAAGGTAAAGGTAAATCTGGTGTCTGGGAAGATTTTGATGAGATCACTGAGAAAATTGATGGTGAAGATGTTAGAGTAAAGGCTATCTATAGGATGTGTAGATCCACTTTGAGTGCTAGATCTAGTGGTGGTACTGGTCATTTGATCAGACACCAAAAGGCTTGCAAGGCAAAAGTTGCTAGAGCTGCTAGGGTTCAGTCAAGACTTGCTTTTAATTCTGATGGTTCTTTGCATAACTGGAATTATGATCCTGCTGTTGCTCGGTCTGAGCTGTGTCGGTTGATTGCTAGGCTTGATCTTCCATTAGGTTTTGGTGATACTGATGCATTTGAAGAATATATTGTGAAAGCTCATAATCCTAGGTTTGTTAGAACCTCTAGAAGGACCACCACTAGAGATTTATCTAAGTTGTTTGCTGGCCGCCGTGATGCAGTTAAGCATGTCATGTCTGCTTCTTCTGCTATTGCTTTGACATCTGATATATGGTCTGGTAATGCTAAGGAGGACTACATTAGTGTAGTTGCTCACTTTGTGAATGCTGATTGGGAGTTGCAAAAAAAAGTTATGGGTTTAGGTTGATTGATGTGAGTCATTCTGGTGAAAACATTGCTGAAAGGGTAGGTGCTGTGGTTGAGGAATATGGTCTGATAGATAAAATATTTGCTGTGACTCTTGATAATGCCTCTGCTAATTCTAAGGCTATGGAAACACTGTGTCCAATGTTTGCTGCTTATTTGGCACCTGCACCTGCACCTGATGATGATCCTAGATGTTTTTATAGTTTAATGCATCAGCGTTGTGCTTGCCATATCATTAACTTGATTGTTAAGTCTGGGCTTAAGAGGATCAAACCTTTTCTGGATGATATTAGAACTGCAATTAGTTTCCTGAATTCATCTAATCATAGGATTGCTATGTTTAAGGATTATTGCATTGCTAAAGGTGTTAGACCTAGAAAGTTTGGCTTGGATATGGATGTGAGATGGAATTCTACTTATCTTATGTTGAAACACTTGGTTCCATATAGTGAAGTATTCTCTGTGTTCATCAATTCTAATTATGGATCTGCTCTGTTGACTCCAACTCATTGGCATATTGCTGGTAAGATACTGGACTTCCTGGAACTTCTCTATGAATGCACTGTTGTTTTGTCTGGAGTTTACTATCCTACCAGCCCTCTTGTTCTGCATCATGTTCTAGAGATTGCAACTCATTTGCATGATTGTGAAAGGGATGTTAATCTTAGACAGTTTGTGTATCCTATGCAGCTTAAGTTTCTTAAGTACTGGGCAGACATACCACTGTTATACTCATTTGCATTCATTCTTGACCCAAGAGCTAAACTTAGAGGTTTCTTTAGTGTTCTAAATTTACTTGCTTAAGCTACTGGTACTGTTTATACTACTTACTATGCTACTGTCAAAGAGCAGTTGTACAAGCTATTTAACATGTATGAGCTCAAGTTTGGTTCAGCTAGGTCTCAAAGGACATCACAGCCAGCCTACCAATCAGGTAAGAGAAAGCAAGCATGGGGAAGAATATTTGCAGGATCAGGTGTTGTTGGTCCTCCCCCTACCTCATCTACCTCTTCCACTACCACTGCTGGTGGTGGATCTGAGCTGACAGTCTACCTTGACAGTGACTGTGTCACTGCTTATGAGGATGATTTTGACATTCTTCTTTGGTGGCATGACCACAAGCTCACCTATCCAGTCCTCTCTCTAATGGTCAAAGATATAATGTCAGTTCCTGTTTCTACTATATCTTCAGAGTCTTGTTTCAGCTTGACTGGCAGGATAATTGAAGAACGGCGCCGGAGCTTGTTACCAGAAACAGTGGAGATGCTGGCCCTCTTGAAGGACTGGGAGCTAGGAGAGAAGAGAGAACAACATCAAGCTGGTGAGAACAAGGAGCTAGAAGAAGCATTCAAGGACTTGTACCTGGATGTAGAAGATGGTGCTGAAGCTTCTCCTGCTGCTGGGTGAGAACTGAGAAGTGAGCTGAGCTGTTTTTGGAGTTTTTGGCTGACAAGTGAGCTGAGAGTGCCACTTGTGCTTTTGGGTGAGATGTGTGAGAGTTGTGAGACTTAGATACTCTGATACTTGAACAATGTTTCTAATAAAGACCTTTTAGAGCTGGCTGTACTCTTTTCCTTTCTAGGGTTTCTCACAAGGGTGAGTTTTACTTAGAAAGGTTTTTAATGAGGCAGCATTGTACAAACAGCTCTTCCTTTTATATAAAACTTGAGTTATTTCATTATTTGTTGTGCTCTTGTCTCTTGAATTGTGAAGTATGAACTATAATTGTAAACTATGATTGAATCTGTTATTTTGTGAACTATGAAATTGTGAATTGTGAAACTGCTCTTGTTTCTGAATTTTTTGAGGTGTTACATGGTCATTGGGCCTGGGCTGGCACGGCCCGCTAATTTTGGCGTGCCTAACGGGCCGGCACGGCACGAAAACCGGCCCATGGGGCCGTGCCAGGGCCGACGGCCAGGCCCACGTGCCAGGTAGGCACGGCCCGCAGGGCCCACGTGCCTTCTCGGCCCGTAGCCTGCCGGCCGGGCCGGGCCGGCCCATTGCCCACCTATAGCCACCGCGCGGCTCCTCCACCGGGAGACCGCCTTGACCTCCGGCGGGCAGCTGTCTTGTCCTCCCACCCCAGGCGAGCAGCCCAGCACAACACCTAGGGCCTATTTGGTTTGGGTCCTAGGAAATCGCCTGGCACAGGCATTGGAGTTTGGATGCCTGGGGTTGGATGGTGCTCTGTCTGGCCGCGATCCTGCCTGGCAGGGAAGCAACCAAATAGCCCCCTAATGCGAGGCGGGGAGACTATGAGAGAGGGAGGGGGATTGGCAATCGGATCGAAGTGGCGAGTGCGAGCAGGGACAATTGAGGAAATGAGGAGTTTAGGGCTCGCGCCCCCGCACGTCGCTTCACAATTTCACATCACTAGATGGTCCTTTAATGGGCCGGTAGTAAATGCAGGCAACTTCAATGGGCATGTATTGGAGTTGATAGGCCGACAAATGCAACGGCAGGCCTGCTTTGAAGTGGGCCCTCTTGGTAGACAGTAATCGGTCAAACGTGGTCCTTCACATTTGACATCCATCATCTCATCGAGATGATGGAATGCAAGCCAACTAAGTATATTATTTGGTTAGGTTCCTTGCGGTGTAATTTGTCTATCCGGATTCGAGCCTCCAACTCGTCATGGGTGTCGTATGCATTTTCCTGGATTTAGCTATTATTTTAGTGTTAGGTGACGTGTCTGTCGATAGCGAGATAACTATGGTGACTTCGGCAATCTCAAGATCGGAACAACTTGCCTAGTCTTTCAAAGATGTCCATAGAGGTAGGGTTTGATACTTGTATTAATAGGGTGCGTGTGTGAGTGTCTATATCTGTACTGATCTTTCGCCAAAAAAAAAGATGAAATACAAAGATCACATAACGCAAAAAGGCAATATCTTTGTAGTGCAAGAACCCCTTATCCCTGTGCTTGGGAGAGGAAAATGCCCGCATCTCTCGAAGTATATCATACCATGACTCCAGTCCTCACGCCTGTCTTCTGCTTAGCATCTGCCATTGGCTCTTGGTCCTTGTCTGTAGCTAGTCTCAATGTATCTACTATTTAACAAATTTCAATATTAGCCAACTTGACAAAATTAGTGTATTATCACAATCGTCTTGTTAGTATCCAGTACGCGGACAATTGAAGACTTAGCATCCTTGTTACATTGCATATATGCATGCGGTATTATAAACACTAGAATCGCGTAGGGCCATGTCAATGACATCTTGCAAAATGGTGCATGAGTGGTCCATATAGTCCTAAGTAACACAGGTAAAAATAAGTGCACCTATTGTCCTGCTCATTCGAATGAGGAATGAGCAGGACAACAGGTATAAATATTTGTTCTGTCATAGGAAGTATAACTCCCTGAACCCTGATTGGTGATTGCTCTATGGTTTACTATTTCTACCTTGGTCCCGGGCAAAATCGAAGAAGAATGGTTGGCCACTTGGCCTCAAGTTCTGTTTGGCTTCCAAAGCTACCAAAGCCGGGAGAAACTTCAATCATTTCACCTAAGAAAAGAATGGCCGCCATTCAAATATGGGTAACAACGAGATGACCGTAAGTAGTATCACCAGCAATTGACCGGAGCGCCATTTCCAAGGCCGTAGAATACGCAATATTTGGCGTTGTCACCCACACATGTAATCCCATTTTGGCCTTTTTCACTCGCTACGCTATATAAAGAAGGCACACGAACGAAGCCCAACCACTCGCAGCAGCAAAGCAGAACAAGCATATTACACAGCCTATCTGCAGTGCTAGCTTATTCTCATTCCAAGAGCTTTCCTTCGCAATACTTGCAATGGCGAAGCATGGCACTGCCGCTCTCGTGATCGCGTTCCTCCTCGTCGCGGTCACCCTGGCGGAGGCACTCCCGCCGTTCTCCTCTCCGCTGGTTTGCACCAAGGCGTACGGGGTGCAAGAGCGTGAGACGTGTTTCGCCGTGGCACAGGCCACCGGGCTGTCTTTGAAGAAGTTCCTCCGCTTCAACCCCAACATCAACTGCGACAACCTTTTCATCGGCCAATGGGTCTGCCTTGCTGCCATTCGCCCTTGATCGAGATTGCCGTCGCCATGAGTCGTACAAGGTCGTGGTTAAGTTTGTGCTTTATGTTTCACCGAGAAAGGATGTTTGTGCTATGAATAAGGAGGTGTCTTCTATATGCTTACCTCTACGAGCCTTAGCTACAGTATGTCTGCTACTAAGGTCGTTTGGATACTACCCTGTATTGTTGTGGAGTCATCTGTCACACTGTTCCTGTAACAGATATGGCAGGAAAATGATTAGTTGTTGTGTCTTGAGTTCCATACAACATGTTTTGTGTTACTCTCTTAGCTATTTTTGAGAAAAAAGTGCAAATGCGGACACATCAATGCCTAAAAGAGAGTAAGCTAGCAGATCTCTTGAGGTTGATCAAGTTATCAGAGTTGTCCTACCATATAATCAACGTGCTCACATTGCTTACAATTGAATAAGTAGCTGCTTAATAGAGATTGAGAGAGGGCCTTGGATTTCGCCAGCTCTGGCTCCGTTTGACATGCCCTGCCACGTGCTCGGTAGCAGCTCTTTAACAGAATCCATTTTTCTCTCTCTTTTTTCCTTTCCTATAACTGATGACACGCCAGAAGTTGCTGGAGCTAGTTTTCTAGCTCCTACTCCGACTCCCTGCGCACTACGGTGTCCCTACATTTCTAGAGCCCGAGCAGGTAGGAGCCCGGCCAGACCAGAGTTATAGACATGGGGTTCGATCCATACCCTGTGTTTAACGTCACGTATGCCTTGTTATAGACTACATATTTAGTGATAGGTACGGTGGTCCTGATCATCTTAAATCCAAAACATGGTACAACCGCCTTAAGTATCTAATTGAGGAAGACAGCGAAAAGTATGACAGATGCTCTATCTAAACACCAGAGAGATTTATTTTGTTCATATTGAGGGACACCTAAATGTAGTACTATTCTTGTTAATAAACTGGTGGAAAGCTCTATCAAAAAGCTTGTAGTAACATAAAAATTCTTCTCAAAAATATTTTGCTGCGACAAATTAATAGAATGCCACTCCATAACAAGCATCAGAAATACTTATTTAGTAGGATAAGCTAATTAGGTCATACACATCACGAGGATTTTATAGTTGAAATAAATAAAAGTCGTCCATTGTAGAATTCGGGTGTTGAGACATAAGAGGTACTCAGAGTACCTACTTAAATACTCCCTACATTCTAAATTACTATTTATTTTGGTTTTTTAGGTTCATTGCTTTTGCTATGCATCTATGCTGTAGTGTTAGATGCATAGCAAAACTAATAAATTTAGAAAATCCAAAATAAATAGTATTTTAAAATAGAGAAAGTATCATTTATAATTGGTACGTAAAACGGAACAAGTATGTCCGGCATGCTTACCAGTTGGCTCTCACTAGTGACCACTAGAAAGGCGTGTGGCGTTGCCGCACAGTGCCTATATTTCGTTGTGGTATTATAGTTGATGTAGGCTTTATTTCATGAATGGAGTAATAGTAATTGTATGAAGGCTGGTGCAAAATTTTTTATAAGAACGTAGTTGAGATAAATGTTTTGCCTCGTTATTTTTGCATAGGTGTCATGGTTGGTAACATGTTGTAGCCTCTGGTATGTATTTTAAATGTTAAATTGTTGTGGAAGTATTGTTTAAGTGAAATATTATTTTGGGTATTGAAATGGAGCTATTTTTTCCTGTATTTACTGTAGAGAAAGAAGGCATGAAAGTATTTATTAAGGAGACAATGTAGTTGTTACAAAGTGGGGGGTTTTTTTTCAATGGTGGGATGTAGATTAATTTTTGTAAAGCCGGCGGGCTAGTTTGTGAGAATACACAGGACTCAAATGTGGATTTTGTGTTGACAAAGAAGGTGTGAAAGTATTTATTAAGGAGGCGATGCAGTTGTTAGAAAGTGTGTGGTGCTTTTTTTTTAATGGTGGGATGTAGATTAATTTTTGTAAAGTCGATGGGCTAGTTCATGAGAACACATGGGACTCAAATGTGGATTCTGTGTTAATTTTTTTAAAAGTGGAGGTTTTTTCGTACTAATGTATGGACTACGGTTTGATTGTTGTAAAGTATATGACATTCTTTAATAAATTTAGGCTATGTATTGGTTTATGAAAAAGTTGGAGGTTTTTTTCGTGAAAAACTCAGGTTTTCGAGTCTATTGTTGTGAAATGCATGGGCTTTTTTTAAACTTGTGGGTTGAAAGCAGATTTTTCCAAAAGTTTAGGGGTTTCTCAATAAAAAACTATGGACCGCGGGTTCAATTCTCACTAAATAGAAGGGTCTTTTTGTAAAAAATCCGGTCCTCGCTCGATCCAGGCCGTTCACGCGGCCGATCGGACGGCCGGGAGAGGCCCGCGACGTGGCCACTCTCCCTGGCCTTCGTTTGGTGCAAGAATCGTAAGTTAGAGATTGTAAACCCCTTTATCTGCTGCGTCGACCGTCCTTTTCACGAATCTTCGCGGCGCCGCGCCGGTCCTCACGCCCGCAGCATATGTCTCCTTGCTTTAGCACAATCCGCCAGTTCTTCATCCTCGTCCATACATTATTTGTCAGGCAATGATTGGCTTGCATGCAGCTGCAGAAAAATAGCTTCCCGGACAAACACGCGGATATATCACAGTCGCGCCCCGTTCGTACCGTACCCAATCTAGGAGTACGTGTGCACAATGTGTGGTGACTTGACAGCATCGTTACATGGCATGCATGCGCTTTATTAAGTACTATTATTATGGCCTAACTAAGATCTCTGAGGCGCCGAGCGTCCGTGGTTTCCAAGCAGCAAAGCACGATGTTTTATTTGGACCTTGGCCCAGTCACACACACCGTCGTGTGCTGCTAATATATGCACTGGATCTCGGAGAAGAGAGGCCATATAGCTAGCGACAACCGCGTCACCTTGACAGGCAATGGAGCTTGTTTACGTCGTTTTCTGTTGAATCATATCGAAGAAGGACGCGGCAACAATAATGGTAGACCTCAGGCCCACCCCTCGTCTCCTGGTCGATCGCGTCTCTTCTCCCCGTCGTCGCAGTCCTGACGGGATGCTCACGGTGGTCCGTTACGTTTTGGTCTTGATCCTAATGTTCTCCAGGTATGTGCGTGCCAATGCCAATAGTGGTGTAGTATTCAGTATTCATAAAGCAAGCAATTGTTTTGTGGCAGTAAGCGAAACTGAAAACCTCGCCTCAGCCTCACCAATGCAAGTGGTATTACCATTCACAGGCTCAACACATCAACATGCATGTCAACATGCGCTTCGTAACCTAAATGGCAAATTATATATTCTGCATTTCTGCTCCGTCGAGGGTGCAGTGTGCAGGTGTATCCGTCTCTTCGCTTGTGGCAGGCGAGTAGGGACTCAGCTAGCGAGCTGGCCCTAGCTAGCTAGGATGCAGAGCGCTAGGGAGAAGCTGCCAAGCTGTTGTGTTTCGTCGGCGTCTCCCATCCTGCCCCTTCAGGGGTCGTCGATGTTATCCACTACTGCATGTTTTCTCAAGAACTACTAGAAAAAATGCCATACGTACGTAAGTAAGGCCCTGTTTAGATTCGTGGAATTCGATCAATTCAACCAAAAGTATCTTCTTAAAAAAAACGTATCTCTCTCTGCTTTTACGCTTCTCAATGCACTTTTGCTACAGTCAATTCAATCGAATTCGCGAATCTAAACAGGCCCTAAGAGTGCCTACTCCAACTGTCTCCTGTTAACTGTTAAGGGACTCCTAAATCAAATGGTATTGGGAGGCCATAGCTACAATTTAGCATCGGACCTCACCATGATGATAGTCCAGCTTCACCACTGTTCATCGCCAGGCCAGCCTTCTCCTTCCTGCTAATTATAACGAACAGCTGACAGATCTCCCCATAAGCAAACCTTCCGGTTGCCGGCAACAATGGTGGCATCTCAGCTCTGGTCTAAATTCAGGTGACATGTCAACAAATATCTATCTCCAGCTAATCGGGCCCTAGCATAACCTGAAACTAATAAATCATTCAGCACGCACTGCACGCGGGCGATAATAATTCAACCGGAGCAGTTCGTAGTTGCTAGCCCAATAAACAGAAATCTCGCGCGACAGCTACGGATGAAGCAGACACATCACTTAATAAGTTAAAAAATGGAGATGATTTGGCATGCCAGTATCTATACCTGAGCAGTTAGTAGTCCACTGTTACCCGTATCACAGCCACACACAGTGCCAGGTCTCAAAAGGAAAACCTTGACCCTCGGTTCACCTCCCCATGGAAACTCCAGAACTGAATTGTTTGCATGTACAGTTTGTACCACGCTAGTTTGGCCACAATAGCAGCAGGCAGGCGAGGCGCAGCTTTGGCCATGGCACTGTTCATGGGCTGATGGACACCAAATGATTGAGGCATGCATGCCGGCCGGGCGATCATTTGATTTGAACGGGTGATGTGGCCACCTCAGCTTGTTCGCTTGTGGATTGTACCGGTTCCCGAGGCTAACAGCTCTGCTTCAGTTGCCACCGTTTTCTCTCTGACGCCACAGCGGTCTAGAGTTGGGTGGCTGACATGTGGGTCCGATTAAGCTGGTGCCAGCCGCTCAGATAGAAGCACGACGTCCACCACGCAGTTGTAGAGCACACGCGCATGGCGACAGACCAAACGCCCGTCGTGTACGTACGGGCGCGGTGCGTATCGCGCGTGCGCGGCGAGAAAAGGAGAGGAGAGATCGCACGACGCTCTTGCTATGTCAGCCAGCGCCGTACGTAGCTGCTTGCTATATGCGTCCGTCCATCTCGCGTAGAGTCCCGCGGGCGCCGTCCTCTCCGCTCCATCACCCACATGCCACGGCCTCACCACCTGACCACGCGCACAGGCCAGTCCTCGTCAGAAGTAGCAGCAGGTAGCATCGATCGACCGATCATGTTGGCCGAGCTCTCGGCGCACTCGGCCGCGTCCACCTCATCCGCGGCGGCGGCGTCGCGGGAACTAGGCAGCAAGCAGCAGCGCCGGCGCGGGGCGTGGGCGGCGGCGCTCGACGCGCGGGCGAGGTGGGCGCGGGAGTGGGACCGCGCGTACCTGCTCGCCTGCGCGGCGGGGCTCGTGGTCGACCCGCTCTTCCTGTACGCCGTCTGCCTCAGCGGGCCGCTCATGTGCGTCTTCCTCGACGGCTGGTTCGCCGCCGCGGTCACCGCGCTCCGGTGCGCGCCAGACGCCATGCACGGCTGGAACCTGCTGCGCAGGCTCCGGGACGCGGCGCGCGCCCCGCCGCCGCCGCCGCGGGAAGACACGGACGAGGAGGCCGCGCAGCCGGGGCGCCACGACGCGCGCGACGGCGGCGGTGCCTCGCCGGAACGGCCGAGGTCCAAGTCCAACAAGGGGATTTTCTTGGACGTGTTCGTCATCCTACCGGTGATGCAGGTGCGCGCGCTTTGTCCGTATGTATCCGTGCATGATTCTCGTGCATTCTTTGAAATGCGCTCCATCCGGCTCTTCCCTTGGTCAAAGAAACAATTCAGCATGAACTGCCTCCGGTGGGCAATTAATGGTCTGTAGTGAGTAGTGACTACTAGTGTGTAGGGACAGACTGGAACGCCTGGGAATTTTGGAGTTAGAGCCTTCGAAACTGTCATCATCCATTACTCCCTCGTACCAGATCGAGTACTTACTTCGATAGCATGGCCCGTGACCGCATGCGTCCTCCCATTCTTCCCCCATTGCATTCTGCCGATCAAATCGCTGCATGTGATCGCTGCGAGCACCAGTCAGCCACGTCCCACCGTCACACCGCAGGGCCATGGGACCGAGTGCTCCAACCCCTGCCTTCGTTCTGGCTCCCTGCACCCAGCAACGTGCCGCGGCCTGCGATGCCGATCGATTCCCAAGCAGCGATCCGCGCCCGTAGCACGAAGACGTGTCGTTGCAGAGACTGGGACCATGGTGCTTGCACAATTCAGTAGCCTGAATGCTACGCTTTGCAGAGTGCAGATTGGGCCAGCAATCGATCGATGTGAACCAACAATGGGTTCGGTCGATCAATGCAGATTAGCACTATCTTTTCCAGTAAGGTCCCAACAAAATCCGTACCGCCTCTACCCCACAGCAGACTGTGTAACTGTGGACGCCTGGTCATTTTTTTTTCCAGTGGTACCAGTCACGCCGTGACCATCTCCGTGCTGCTGCATGCAGGTGGTCGTGTGGGTGGCGGCGCCGGCGATGATCCGCGCCGGGTCGACGACCGCCGTCATGACCGTGCTGCTGGTGGCGTTCCTGTTCGAGTACCTGCCCAAGATCCACCACTCCGTCCGCGTCCTGCGCCGGATGCAGGACGCCTCCGGCTACGTCTTCGGCACCATCTGGTGGGGGATCGCGCTCAACCTCATGGCCTACTTCGTCGCCGCTCATGTGAGTCCCTGGCTTGTCTCGTCTACCCTCATCTTTGCTTCCTCCCTCATGTCGTACTGATGTGTCCGTTGAAGTTTTAATCGCCCACCCTGCCTCCACGGCTTAGACATCTCGATGAACTATATAGTCAGTATCATATTCCTATTCTTAGACAAGAACAAAGGCGAAACTGGCGAGACACGCTGTCGTGCACGCAAGGGCATCTTGCCCGGAGCGGAACGGCCTCGGCGGATGGCGACGCCATGATTCTGAGACAGCTAGGCCTTTGCCATTCTTGGTTGCAGGCGGTGGGCGCGTGTTGGTACCTGCTCGGCGCGCAGCGGGCCACCAAGTGCCTCCGGGAGCAGTGCGCCCAGGCCGGGAGCGGGTGCGCGCCCTGGGCGCTGGCGTGCGCCGAGCCGCTCTACTACGGCGGGGTCACCGCGGCGTCGCCCGGCGCGGGGGGCGACAGGCTCGCCTGGGCCGGCAACGCCACCGCGAGGGGCACGTGCCTCGACAGTGGCGACAACTACGAGTACGGGGCCTACCAGTGGACCGTCATGCTGGTGGCCAACCCCAGCAGGGTCGAGAGGATTCTGCTCCCGATCTTCTGGGGGTTGATGACCCTCAGGTGAAAACCCTGTTGCTGATTCATAATTGAATGCGCATCGATTGCGGATTTGTCGTCTGATTTTTTTTCATTGGTTGCTGCTTCTCAGCACGTTTGGGAACCTGGAGAGCACGACGGAGTGGCTGGAGATCGTGTTCAACATCATCACCATCACCGGCGGACTGGTCCTCGTCACCATGCTCATCGGCAACATCAAGGTAGTAACAAAGGATCGTCTTTGCATTGGGTGATGGTCGATCGAAGCGAACCGCTTACGAATTAGAGTATGATCTCGCAGGTGTTCCTGAACGCGACGACGTCGAAGAAGCAGGCGATGCACACGCGGCTGCGGAGCGTGGAGCTGTGGATGAAGCGCAAGAACCTGCCCAAGAGCTTCCGGCACCGGGTGCGGCAGTACGAGCGGCAGCGGTGGGCGGCCACGCGCGGCGTCGACGAGTGCCGCATCATCCGTGACCTGCCCGAGGGGCTCCGCAGGGACATCAAGTACCACCTCTGCCTCGACCTCGTGCGCCAGGTAATAAAGCAACCACACGCACGGTCCTGGTGTCGTCTGAGTTTTGGCCGTGCTGCTGGTGCATCACGTGTGAGCAAGTCCGCGTCGTGTAACCGCGGCACGCGTGCTGCAGGTCCCGCTGTTCCAGCACATGGACGCCCTGGTGCTCGAGAACATCTGCGACAGGGTCAAGTCCCTCATATTCCCCAAAGGAGAAATCGTAAGCACATCATTAGCTTGAAAAATTTTTGGAAGCACGCAACGGCACAACCTAACGTGAAGTGTCTCGACCCGTCAGATCGTCAGAGAAGGGGACCCTGTGAAGAGGATGCTGTTCATCGTGCGCGGGCACCTGCAGAGCAGCCAGGCGCTCCGGAACGGCGGCACGAGCTGCTGCACGCTGGGGCCGGGCAACTTCAGCGGCGACGAGCTGCTGTCGTGGTGCCTGCGCCGGCCGTTCCGGGAGCGGCTGCCGGCGTCGTCGTCGACGCTGGCGACGCTGGAGAGCACGGAGGCGTTCGGGCTGGACGCGGCGGACGTCAAGTACGTGACGCAGCACTTCCGCTACACCTTCACCAACGACAAGGTGCGGCGCAGCGCGCGCTACTACTCGCCCGGGTGGCGCACCTGGGCGGCCGTGGCCGTGCAGCTCGCGTGGCGCCGCTACAAGCACCGCAAGACGCTCGCGTCGCTCTCCTTCATCCGCCCGCGCCGCCCGCTGTCGCGGTGCTCGTCGCTGGGGGAGGAGAAGCTCCGCCTCTACACCGCGCTGCTCACCTCGCCAAAGCCCAACCAGGACGACCTGCTGTGACAGAGACGCGTCTCTCGTGTCCCGTGTGTCTGAGTTGTGCTGTGCCCAGTGTGTCTGATTCTGAACAACGAACTGTACGGCTGCTCTGATGGCCAGGCAGAAGCGAAATGCAACAGTAAAAGAAGATGATTCTCTGTACGGTCTACTAGAGGTGAATGCCAGATTAAACTCAAGCATTGGAGATAATCTTGTACGGCTTTTCTGGTATTGTATGGCCCCGTGCTGTGGTTCACTCTATTTAAGCCTCTTCTCTCATATGCTGTGCAGCAGGTCAGCGGCTTTATGGTTACAGCAAAATAGAACTTCGCAAATATAACCAGACATGTAGGCATCTGAAGGTAAAGAAGAGCTACATACATATAGCTTAGCCCATATTGCACCATATCAGAACGAAATAAACATCCCAAGTAAGACGAAAATAATATCCGAACCACGGATCCCATGGTCACAAAAGAATTGGCAAGGACAAAATTTGGCACCAGAAACCTTGCCATGCTAAGCTTAGAAAGTAATGCGACGGCAAAACTGATGCAAGTAGTAGCATCTAGAATAATAGGTAGGAGTTGAACTACGAAATGAGCGAATTTGAATTTATAGGCTGCTGGAGTCCCTTCCAAAGATGAACCGCCTCCCCCAATCTGAAACGACCAGCATCCTTGTGCGCCAGCTGAATTGCATGCTGTATTTCACAAAGGGAAAGCGTCCATCAAAACCAGCATTCGATCAAATGTGTGAAGGCCAGAGAAAAAACAATACAAAAGGGGTGAGATCCATACCTTGCATAGGCAGAATACCACAGCCATTGAGTGCTGTGGCCAACATGTACCCAATCACCCGGCAATTGACAAGCTGTTTGCTCTCCACCCAGTGGAGCAAATTGGCCAAGATGCCTGTACCTGAAGATCAGACAACAATGGAATAGTTACTGTTGGGTTCTGGACGATCAATCATAGCCACACAAACAGCATCATCCTCTAGTTACACATTGTTTTTTTTTCTCGCTAGTTACACATTGTGACGTCATTTGTGCACCTTGTACATCAAGTACATGTATGTTTCCAACAGGATCTTGTAATTTCTAACAATATATGAAGCTGTTCCCGTTGCAGATGCATATCACAAGCATGGAAAACAGACCTGAAAGGTTTGAACCGATGACGCCCTGCGCCTCTGATCCTTAAAGGACCCTCAGGATTTTCTTCACAAGTCCTCATCCTGTTGAAACAATTTGCTAGATATGATCCCTCTTGTGCAGCAACCTGAAGCACCGACCATATACAATGTCAGCACAAACTGCCCCAGAAGTTATCTTGTCACTCTGTCTCTATGGAGTATCACGTGGCTCTAATGCAACATGTGAATTACCTGAGCTGTTGCTGGGAGCATCTTGACTTGAGAGTCCACTTGAGCAAGGGCCTTTTTGAAGTGCTCGATGTCCAGTTCTTGCAACTCCTTGGAGTTGCCATCCGAGTCTTTGAGTAGATCATGGAAGCCCTTCATTTGGTTGGATTTAAGATACAGCTCAACTTGTGGGTATCTCTCACAAATGTCTCCAAGAACATCTTTTATTTTCTTCACAGTTAAAGTACCAGAGTTATCCTTGTCTGCTACTCGGAATATGGCAGCAACATCTTCCTGAAAATATTGATATGATCAACTATGTAAGAACTCAGAATAAAAATATTGATATGCTAGTTGATGTCTACTACGCGAAATATTGCAGCCACTTCCTGAAAATCCATTGATACAGAAATATGTAAAGCATATAAACAGGTGCTAGCTGAAACAAGAAGAAATTTGTTTGGTACAGATATTTGTATTGTATTCACAAAACAGAAATATCCAGAACTACAGCAGAGTAGGAATCAACATGCTAAGCCTAATTCATTGAAGCATGTAAAGCGAGTATATGACCGAAAATTGAGCTTCACAAATCTAGCAGTATAGAATAGATTGTGCTAAAAGCAACAAGAAATTTCCAATCGGTTCTTCTCGTGTGAAAATAGCAGATATTTTTGGTGGAGCAAATCAGACACAGGTTATTGGAAGTAAAGACAACACACAAGACACACACAATTGCCCTTCTTCCAGACTGACATAGGTGTCACTTTGAACTAGGAGGAGAGAAGGCAGTGAATAGTGATTCTGCTAAATATAAACGCCAAACCATTATAAGGTTATTTGGTATAAGCAACATGATGTTTTAAATATTGAGTAGAATGAACATACCATAACTTTTCTTTGAGCTATCGTTGCACAATCACCAAGAGCATATACATCCTCACACCCTTGAACCCTAAGCCACTCATCAGTAGCTAGCGCACGACGGTTCTCCTGCAAAAGTTGATACTGATCTTGTTAAAAAGTGGGTACAACAAAATAATTTTTTCACTCCTGGATGGAGGACGAGACATACCTGACCAACTTGCTTCATGAAATCCATAATGATAGGACGGGTTCCAATTCCAGTTGACCAAACGGCCATCCCATAAGGAACATCGATCTGTCCTGTTGCAGGATTGGTCATGGTAATATCCTTATCAGACACCTTCACGACCTTAAAATTTGTCTTCAAATCTATACCATCCCTCTTGAACTTCTCTTCTGCAAACTGGGTGATTCTTTTGTCGAACCTAAAGAAACCATGAAACTTATTTTAAAAAGATCACAAGAGACCTAAGATATTAGGAACAAAATGCGCAATAAGCATATAAATAAATTTCTGGAACACTTTTTGTTCTTTAAGGAAAGGAAAAGAGGAAAGAAATATCTAACCACTTCATATTGTGTCTCCATAGATAAGCTGTGGGTTAACTAAATTGACAGAAGTAGACATGAAGGGGTTACAAAGCATTGAAAGAACTTACATTGTAAGAATATGACCACCTGCTTCAATAACTGAAATGTTCACATACTTCCTTACATCAGGATACAACTTTGCCAAGTCTTCATTCACAAAGTCATGCAACTCTGCAGCAAATTCTACCCCTGTTGGGCCACCACCAATAACAACAAAGTGAAGATTCTTCTTCCGCTCTTCCTCAGAAAGGTTTGGAAGGGAGGCTCTTTCAAAACATTTCAATACACTCTTCCTGATGTTTTGAGCATCTTCTACTTCCTACAATAGCGACACATCAAAAGGCATTACATCAAGAGAAACAGAATACAATAAATTATGATGACGATATGTAAAAAATGGACAGAACCTATCCTACTGCAGCAGCCAAAAGGATGTTAACTGAAAACAAAACAAAATAAAATAGAAATGGCCTGGTTCTACCAATTTAACTTTGACATGGTAGGAGACAATGAATACACAAAGCAGCAGGTACACCAAGGCACATAAGAAATTTAGTACCCAAGGTAATGTTGGCATCAATAAAAAGATAGTAATTTGTTTCTGAAGAATAGCTTTGTTCATCGATTCAATGTAGGGTCATTGACTCACTAGGCCTTACATCATACTTACCTTTAGAAAATGGCAATTCTCAGTAACACCTGGGGTGTTGAAAGTATTAGCTCTGGCCCCAACACTGACAATCAGGTAATCATAATCCACAACAAATTCACCGTTTCCATCAATGTTAGTCCCAACATCTGATCTGCAGTGGACCTTTTTGTTTATTGGATCAATCTGGAAGCACTCGGCCTCCCAAAACCGGAAAGCACCATTTCTCTACAGAATGATAAACGACATCAGCTGTGGAACTAATTGTATTAATTGTATCAATTGTACATCCAGGTTATATCATATATACAACTAATACAGAAGACACAATAAGATGATAGTAAGCCACAAGTGCTACAAATTTGGAGCATATTTCCTTTTAGTACTAAGGACATACCTTTCTCACAATATTGCGAACTGGCTCCACAATACTACGTGCTTCAACTGTGCCACATGTAACGCTTGGCAACAAAGGAGTGAAGGTGAAGTAATTGCGAGGAGATACCACATGGACATCATACAAAGATGTGTCAATATTTCTCAAGAAACTTGCGCCTGCCCACCCAGTTCCAAGGATAACCACCTTCTTCTTGTTTCCAGTCCCATCACAAATTTGAAGAACCTGGTTATCTTGACAAGCATAAGTTATGGAGCCAGCTCTACAAAATTTAAACAACAGAAGTGTGTTAGTCCTCAAATATAAGTGAAAGAATAACACTTGAGCTGAAGTTAAAACTCTGCTAAATCTGTTGCTCTGAGCCAGGAACTCGGGAAGCATCACAAATTCACAAGGCGGTAGAATGCATCAAAGTATCACAGTTACAATGTACTGCTGCGTTATTATAATCACATCTCCAGATATATAGAAAGAATTTCATCTTCTACCTTCTAACTGAATCTAGACGATACAAAAATAATAGCCACATACAGCATCGCAGGACACAATAGATACATTAGTATTTATCAGGCTGTAAAGCACATTTAACAGGGTTTTGTTACTGACTGTATGCATCAATGCAGTGTCGTTCTGATAATCGAAGAGATCTACGATGACGTAACAGAGTTGTGATAATCGAAGAGATCTACACGATGACGTAACAGAGTTGTGTGTGTTGGGGGTGTGGGGGTACATATAAGGCGACAACCAATAAAACTACCAATAATTCGGTTGCCCTGTGCCTGGGAAAAAGGCCCAGAAAAAAAGTAGCAGAATGCACAGCACAAGGCCTCACAAAACAACGCGACACGACGGCGGCGCGAGGCCTCACAAAACAACGCACCACGACGGCGGCGAGCAATCAACTCGCAGCTGGGGATTGAAATAAAACAGGCAGAGAAAAACAGGACAAGGGAATGCAAAGCGGGAGGTGAGGCGGCCGGGACGCACCCGACGGCGAAGAAGACGAGCCTCTTCTTCCAGCTCGGCGTGCGGCGCACCGCCTCGACAGCCCGGCGCACCAGCGACAAGCCGCCGCTCGCCATCTCTCGCCCGCAGCAGCCCGGACTCCCTCGATCGCGTCGGCGCGGGATGCGCGCGGGGCAATGGTACAGCAGGGGTGGGGAGGAGCGGTTTGCTCGCTTCCCAAACACGCGGCGGCGGACGGGGGATGGGGGACGAGGGCGAGGTGCCTCCTCGCCTCCCGGGGCGCGCCTAATATAGGAGTAGTGGAGTACAGCACCGCCTGGGCCTGACCGCCTGGCGTGCCCAATTTTCACTTCAGCCCCCAACGAAACGCGAAATAACGTAATAACCGCCCCACCGCCAGCGCGCGTGACACATTCAGGCATGAGTTTGGAATTTTCAAAGTACGAAGGGGTGGATTAGGGATATGGTCAGGGACAGCTCGCGCCGCGGTTGCTTTCCTTTTTGTTCGGTCGCGGTTGCCACGTTCGTACATGCACGCCCGAACCCGGCGCGTACACGATCCGACGTTCCGGGAATTGTCGGTCCGTGCATGTGGACGGTTGTGATGGTACCAGGAGAGCGGGGGGTAGGCGAGGCGTGCGCCGGGCGCCGTTTTAATTTGGCTTGTGAACCAAGAAAGAAAGAAGTAAAGGGGAGGGAGGGGCATAGATGGAAGTGCGGAGAGCCGGAGATCCTGGGTGTTTACAGGTCAGAGGGAGTTTTGCGGTGGGGAGATTTGCGGCGGCGCAGCTGTACGGCCGCTAGGGTTTCTTCTCTTTCCGCCCGTTGTCTCGGAAACATGTGATTGTTTGAGTTGGACTATTGGCGTATCTGACTAGCTTAACTGGAAATATGGAATGTGGGGTAGATATTCAGGGGGTGTTTAGTTCACCCTCTTTTACATCCATTTTGCAAAATGCACGTTTCCCAATACACTTTTTTCTCTCTGTGCACGCAACTCAATGCATAAACACTATGCATAACAACTGCATCTAAACACCCCCTCAATTTTGATTTGTAAACTTGCAGAGAAGGGGGGATTTGCTCCCCCTAACGACGTGACAACTCTCATCCAACTGTTGGCATTGGAAGCCCTGTGTGGGTGCCCTCCAGATCAGTGGCGAATCTAGGATCAAAGTTTAGGGGGGGCTCTCATCTCCTTCCTCCTCTCCTTCCTCTCTCTTTCTTCTTCTTCCTCTCTCTTTCTCCCATTTCTTCTTCTCTTCTCCAATGGAGATCCTGGCCATAGGGGGGGCTGGAGCCCCCCTAGCCCCCCCTTAAGATTCGCCCCTGCTCCAGATGCAAGTTTTGTGTATGGGTGCTACCGCACAACTATTATGTATTTATGAGCTTCCATTCTAAGTGATTTCAAGCGTGTTTTTTTATCAAGATTTCAAGCGTGTTAAGGTACTAAGAGTTGTACGTGTGTTCCTTTTAAAAAACAGAGTTGTACGTGTTGTTTTGGTGGTAGGCGACAGCAACGTTAGATTTCGTGGCTCTATTCATTTTATTAAGAGGATCGTGGGCCCAATTCGTCGGCCCAGATTTTGCTGCTGTGCTGGGCCAAAACTCAACCAAGCCTCCTCTCCTTCTCACACACAGAGAGACGTCCAAGAGTTAGGCCCAATACTGCGGCAACAGTATAATCCCCGGGCCTCACACTCCCTGACCGGGCCCGCGGTAGGTCTCGCCCGCCAACCACGACTTGTCCGACAACGCCGTGGCAACCGAAGGAAATCCAGCACCACCCCCGGTGGGGGCGCCGGCGCGGGCGGAGTGGACCATGACGAACGAGGAACCCGTTGTTCCGCACGGCCGCACGCTCCCGGCTGCCCCCATGCCAGTATGCCACCCAAATCCAATCCCCCAGCGTCGCGACGCGCGGGCGGCCGCCGCGCAACCGCGACCACGCCCCTGACGCGGGCACCGGACCCCGAGAGCGCCCTGCCTGCTTACCTGCAGTAGACTGATGATTAGGGCGCGGGCGCGGTAGGCGGCGGCAGTATAAAGCTCTGCTTCCCCCGGGACGCGCGGCTCCGGTCTGCCCCTGGCTCCTACCGCGTGGTGCGTGCGACCCGGGATTCCCTCGTGCTCCCCTGTCCCCCCACCCTCCTCCGCCCGGAGAGGGAGGAGGACCCCGCAGATCCCATCGAAATTCACGGCCGCGTCCGGGCCGGCCCTCCCCTGGCTCCCGGCGACGACCAATTCTCCCCTGGTATGGCATCTCTGCACCCCTGCTATTCGTCCTTTCTTTCAAGCACTCCCGCGCTTGCGCGGCGGGTAGTCGGCGGCCTTCTTCGCTTAAGGCTCGAGGTCGGCGTCTTGGGCGGACGATTCAGCGATGCTGTGTTCCCGGGCGAGCTCGTGACTCTAGAATTATTGGTGGGTGATTAGTGTTTCTTTGGTTAAGCGATTTCCCTGAGCTAACTGAGCAAGCATGACGAGGTTGTTAGGTGTGTCGCCCTGAGTTGCTTGATCACTCTGAATCTAACATGGAGGTGCAGCTACTGTTGACCATGGGTGCCCACATGACGGAGCACCCTAAGCATTGCAGAGGCTGGATTTTCGCTCTTGTCGCTATGTGGAAGTGGGGGAATTTTCTGAGGAAAGGCTTAGGCATCGAATTTTGATATTCCTTCTACCGATTTTGTGAATGGGTAGAGCGTCGGTACGCTTCTCTTTGCACTCTATGCTTGCTTGCAAACTAGATTTGTGTTTCTGGACACATGTTGAACTGCCAAACAGAAAAGGCGATTCTTCTGATATGCTTGAATGGGGGAGGGTAATTATGTAATGACTGAAGACACAGACGCACACCATTTTTATGCAATGTCTTGATGCGTTCTGCACCAATTCTGTGGTTCGTAATAAGTGGAGCCGAGAACCACCGTCCACCAATTTGCTTTTGAATATAGCTAAACTGCACCAATGATTGTTTTGGGGTCCAATCTACGTGAGTCCATTTATTCCTTGCTGTCCAAAAACAGGAATCTTTTATTTGTCCTGTGCATGCTCAGAGATACATGCTGCGCAAACAACATAGAGTTGCGTGGTATTTTTGGTATATTTCAGCCTGAGTAGTAGAATTTGATTTGGATAATTGGATGTGAGGTGATGACTTGTGCAATAAATGTTGTATCTGATGGAGTGTCGCGACTCGTGCAGATGTCCTAAAGGCATCAGTTGTGTTGAGAGCTGATAGTTTGGTAGCCGTCAGCCAAGTGGTTGAGTCGCATATTCTGGGTGGTTGTTTCCATATGGGCTTCCCAATCGGAGCTAGGATTTAGTGAGCCACAAGCTGTTTGATCAGCGCAGTAACTGCTGTATTTTGATGGCGTTACTATATTGCACAGATACACTAAAGCACCTTGAGAGTAGAGATTTTATGGAAAAGTGAAAATCTGTTGCTACTTGCTAGATGCTGAGCCATACAGCCATGTGTTTGTGATTGTACAGCCTCATACAGAGTTACAGAGAAGATGAGATAATGCGAAATTCTGGGTTTGTGCATGCGAATCATTTTTTTGCCGCTCATATGCATGGCAGAAGGTGATGTCATGTCCCGTAACGGTACATTGTTGCTGAGCACGATTGGCGGTCACCTTACTGTATTGCTAAGCTTCTGATTTAACTGAATTATTGTGTTAGCGTTTCTTTCAAGTAAATTATGCTAACTTTTAAGTCTTAAATAGCAACAGTTCATTTGCTATGTAATGTTGATCTTTTCTTCTTCTTTTTTTTGCAGTTCTTGTTTCTTCTACCCTTCATGATGTTTAGATAATCAGCAGTGCTGGGTGTTATCCCTGTTTTGAAATTTTAAATTCTGCTAAGGATTCAGTCTTAGTTGTGAAAGATGAATGCCTCAAATGGTTCTCAAGAGCATCATGTCAGTGCAGAGGAAGTGCATCATGTTAGCCAACCCGTTCTGAACAATGGACAAAAGCACCGTCCATTGACCCCCATGAGGCGTTGCCGTGGTGTAGCTTGTGTAGCGATTATACTGTCAACAGCATTCCTATTGATAGTTTACTTGGCCCCTGTTACTACTTTTGTTGTGCGGCTGTTCAGTGTGCATTACAGCCGAAAGGTGACTTCCTATCTGTTTGGAATGTGGTTATCTTTATGGCCATTCTTGTTTGAGAAGATAAACAAAACCAAGGTTGTCTTCTCTGGTGAAAATGTGACTCCAAAAAGACGCGTATTGTTATTTGCTAACCACAGGACTGAGGTTGACTGGATGTACTTGTGGGATCTTGCACTGAGGAAAGGCCATTTAGGGTATATCAAGTACATACTTAAGAGCAGCTTGATGAAGTTGCCTATTTTTAGCTGGGCATTTCACATTTTTGAGTTTATTCCAGTAGAACGGAAATGGGAGGTTGATGAAGCAATTATCCAGAACAAACTATCAAAATTTAAGAATCCCAGAGATCCTATCTGGTTGGCAGTTTTTCCTGAAGGCACAGATTATACGTAAGGCATAATTATCTTTAAAATTCATTGTTTGTATATTTGTGTAATCCACATGCATGACTGAATATATATGTACTTACTCACATGTATTGAATGTCTTGAATTTCCATAGTTAATTACCAAATCAAACATTATATGTGGTCATCCATTTTGACATTGCTTCTATGTATTGCTTGTCATTCTATTGAATGCTCCTCCTCTTTTACTATATTTGGTTGCTGATTGCTGATTCCATCTTAGTGAGCAGAAATGCATCAAGAGTCAAGAGTATGCTTCAGAGCATGGTTTGCCAAAGTTAAAACATGTCCTCCTTCCAAAGACAAAGGGGTTCATTTGTTGCTTGCAACAGCTGAGGAGTTCCTTAGATGCAGGTGAACACCATGTTTCCCCTTCTTGTTCTGTGCATGCATAATACACTACCATGAAGTTGTGTGGTACTGTCTCGATTTCTTCTTCTTTTTCTCCTTCAGTAGCAGAATCTTTATCAACAAATAGCTATAAACCTACAATAGAAAATTCCATCCTTGAGTTTAGAAGTTATATACATTACATGTGATGTTAATTGTGAAAAATCTATATTCACTCTCTTTCAAAATTGTTTTGCTTTTAGTATGTTATAGTATTCTTAGAACCCATAAAGTCTGAAAAAGATCACATGCAATGTTAGTTGTGACAAATTTATATTCACCCTGTGCTATTGTTATGGTTTTGTCTTGAAAAAAAAGAGCAGCAAGTACATGGGTTTTTAGCTCCTGGCATAGAATGAGAAATGGTTTCCATTGTTATAGCCATCTATTACAAATTTGAGTTAATGAAACGGGCATATTTTGTTCCCAAAGCAAACTAAACAAGTCAGCATCACATGTTGTGTAGTCTCCATGTCGTCCAATTAGCAGTTTGTGTCTGAACCAGTATGTACTAGCATTTCCAAAATATCTAGTCATTGTTACTGATGGGACCAAATATACTTGAATTCCTTGTAACCTGAAACATTACTGCAACTGTACCTGATAAGATTTCAACCTCCTAGTTACTTGTAGTTTTCAATACACTTTTCCACTTCGGCAATGTATTTTGGCTAAGTTCCACTCTTTTTATATTTGAATCTAGCATCCTGACATGATGTTCTTGCAGTTTATGATGTCACAATCGCATACAAGTATCGACTGCCGAATTTTCTGGACAATGTTTACGGCGTTGATCCTTCTGAAGTCCACATCCATATCAGAACAGTTCAGCTTCGTGACGTCCCCACATCAGAAGACGAAATAACAGAATGGATGACAGAGAGGTTCAGGCAGAAGGACCAGCTCCTGTCAGATTTTTTTGTGAAGGGCCACTTCCCCGATGAAGGAACTGAAGGGGATTTATCCACAACGAAGTGCCTGGCAAACTTCTTCGTGATAGTCGGCATGACGGGCATCTGCATCTACCTAACCCTTTTTTCGTCTGTGTGGTTCAAGGTATATGTCGTAGCAAGCTGCGCTTACCTCTCGTTTGTCACCTATTACTCTGTACTACCACCCCAACTGGTAGGTTCACCGGAGGGTGATGTCAAGGTCAAAAAGGCTGTGTAAATGATGGAACTTGTGACTGAAACTGTATATCCGCCAAAGATGTTTACTGCTGGAAGTCATGGCGTGTGCCCTTTCTGCTGTAGAGCTATGATACGTTCGTCTGGAGAAATTTTATTGTGGTTCATCGGTGTAGGAGGGTCTTTATCTGAAGGCAGTGAAATGTTCTCTGAGCTAGAGATTGAACATTAACATGATATAAGTTGGAGCTCATTTGCATCTGTTGTTCCATACTTCCGTTGCATGCCTTAAGAAAATGCGATGAGTCATGAGCTATTCTTTTCGGTGCTTAAGAAAACAGTGGACCTCTGGTTCTCGATGGTCTCGGACTGCTGGAGGCGTAGCGCCGTGCAAGTTGACTAAAACATAGCAATGCTTTGTTTATTTAAAAATGACACGAATTAAAAGACATCGAAGTCGTTGTAGTATAGTGGTGAGTATTCCCGCCTGTCACGCGGGTGACCCGGGTTCGATCCCCGGCAACGGCGAGTTTTTTTAAAAAAAGTATTTTGCAAATGTATTTTTTTGATAAGCTTCCGTCCTCTACGTACGCTGCGTTATGTATATTTTTTGCGCTTGATACGCTTCTGTTTCTCCACGTACACCTATAATGTATGTATTTTTTTTTGATAAACTTCCGTTCCTCTACGTACGCTGCGTTATATATATTTTTTGCGCTTGATACGCTTCTGTTTCTCCACGTACACCTCCATATATATATTTTTTGCGCTTCATACGCTTCTGTTTCTCCACGTACACCTCCACGTACACCTATAATGTTTCGCAGTCTAGAAGTCAGAACAGTCGCCGTCTCAATTCAAGACAGAATCAATCGTGAAGGTTACATGTCAGGAACTTCCAATCTTCCATCATTTTTGAAAGCCACATGTGAGGCAAATGAATATCGGCGAGAAAACAAAATCCGCCACAGGAAGATCTTCATCGGTCAACACGGATGGACTGCAGCCTGCAGGGCTGTAATTAAGTAGTTAACTGAACCCGCAACTGCATAGTTTATCGTTGGATCGCGTTTACAGTTGAACTCTGAACCATCCCCATACGCCTCAATGTGGTGATCGCTAGCCAGGTCTCCTCTCACGGCACGCGACCTGCTCCTGCGCCTGCGGTTTGAACTGCTTCCGTATGACATGGAAGAGGGTGAAGAGGAAGCACATGGCGTTAAGCAATGAGCAGTCGTCTCCTAGCTCACAACCACGATGTGAGCTGGAAGCTCAAGCATGAGCGCCCTCGACCTCCTCTCGTCGCATCGAATTTTATCGCCCAATCCATGCGTTGCTCCAACCTGGGAATGTCAAAGCTAACAGAGCAGTGAGCGAGCCAGTCGTGCCTACGCCGAGACCAACGCAATCCGGCCGTCGCTTTCATTCCCATACCATCCAGCACGTCGCCGATCGCCTCGTCCTCCTGCCCGTGTCCGCCCGCGCTGCCTCCTGCTCCTCCGTGAGCGCCACTCCCTTGTCTAGCGCCAAAACCTCCGCGGTCTCAGCCAGCACACGCCTCCGTCGCTACGCCAGGAGGGCGACATGGAGGACCGCGCCACGGCCAGTGTCCGCGTGGACGGCGCGCCGGCGGAGGCCACGCTCGGGGGCGGGGAGCTGCGGTGGCGCCGCGCGGCCGGCGGCGGCGCGGCGGGGGAGCGGGCGCTGTCGCTGGAGAGCGAGGTGCTCGGGGTCGAGGCGAGGGGGAAGGAGGTCGTCGTGAGGGCCTTCGTGGCGGCGGGCAAGGCCAGGGCGGCGTCGTGCGCTCCCGGCGCGGGCGCGGGAGGGAAGGGAGCTGGGAGGCGGTGCAGGCGGGACTTCGTGCTCGAGATGGCGGGCGGCGAGGGCGCCGCCGCGGCGTGGGGCGAGACGCTGACGCGCTGCCTCCACTCATTCGGTACGTGTGCTTCCAGGCTCCACGGAAACTAGTCCCCTGTTTTGATTTTTCTGCTCATCAATCTGATTGATGAGAGATCAATACCTGAAAATTCCACCCACAGGCCGGCCGAAGAGACTGTTCGTCTTCGTCAACCCCTTCGGCGGCAAGAAATGCGCGAAGAAGATCTACGACACGGAAATCAAGCCTCTGTTTGAAGCTGCTGGCGTGAGCATCACAGTGCAAGGTTCAGCATGCAAGTGTGGATGGATGGTTTTCCATGAATTTTACAATTATTTCTCCCCATGTTTTTGGCGGTTACATCGATCCGTTTTGTTCGTGATCTGTTTCAGAGACCGAGTACCAGGGACATGCCCGGGAGGTGGCGTCTTCCCTCGACCTTGGAAAGTACGACGGCATTGTCTGCGTTAGCGGCGACGGTGTGCTCGTCGAGGTCAGTGACACACCACACCGTGTTTGCAGCCTGTGCTCTGAATATTTAAGTGCGTAACGTGTGATCATGGCTGGCATGGCGTGGCTTCGAGCTGACTTGCGCTTTGTTTATCCTGATTAGCTAACGCAAGTTGACTTCAATCTGATAAATGTCAAAAAATACAGAGCTCATGTGGAGTGCGCAGAAAGGCAACTCCGCATGCACTTGTGGCCACAAGTCTTATCTTGCCGTTCATTCTCTTTCCTACAACATTCATCCAACCGTTGATTTTCTCATCTATCTATTATTCTGTCATCTACCCATGTTTCATCTCACCCTTGGTTTCAAGATGAATGGTCTAGATAGACCATGTGGTCACATGCACGGTTGTTTAAGGAAAAATTGATTGGTTGTTAGTTCTTCCTCGGTCAAGTTGTTTGCGCTTGACGTAATAACCCTTCCTTACAAACGCCTTCCAAAGATTGCCTGGAGAAATAGTATGTTACCTTAAAGTGTACTGTACTAACACTGATGCAGGGCACAAGCATGTTCTCCTGTTTGTCATAGCTTGTGATACATATTTAGCTCCAGTCTGTCCCTAGTAGAACTCTAAAACCATTTGGTTCCAGTCATTCTTACTGTGCGAGGAAACATGTAACCTGTTGCAATATTTTGCAAATAAGTTTCAGATTTGTTTCTCATGCTGTGATTCCTGACGCAGGTAGTGAATGGAATTCTTCAACGAACAGATTGGGAGGAGGCGATAAAGATGCCAATTGGGGTAGTTCCAGCTGGTACGAACAATGTTGACTAAAACACTAGCACAAGAAAATTCTGAAAGCGACCATACAGACCTGGTCTTATCATGTGTGCAGGTACAGGGAATGGCATGGCTAAATCGCTCCTGCATGCTTCCAGTGAGACATGTTCGGTTTCAAACGCTGTATTTGCTATTATTAAAGGTCATCTCTCTATTCCTTTCTTTATCATGCACAAAAGTACACGAGTCATGGGGATTTCCAGTGGAGAAACTTATGGAACACAAACTTCTCACTCACAGGTCACAAGCAGTCCTTGGATGTCTGTACCATTTTGCAAGGGGAGAAGAAATTTTTTAGTGTCTTGTTAATGACTTGGGGTATGCACAAAGCCACAAACTTGATAAAACAGAGTCGAATTCTTTTCTGATAGATGTCTCATTAACTTTTGGAAACAAAAACGTCTTAGGTTTGGTGGCCGATATAGATATTGAGTCTGAGAAATACAGGTGGATGGGAAGTGCACGCTTGGACTTCTATGTATGTACTGAACCATTCCCATTTCCGTCTATCATTTCCAAGAGGCATTTTGACGAATTTGCACAGTTACTCTTTCATCTAATATTTATTTATGAGTTTGCTTTTTATGGCTGCTTCTTATCCTTTATTTCCTGAGTTTGTATCCAGCTCCTAGCTGACATCATTTAGACTTTTTAATTATGTTAATTACGACAAGTAGTGACATGGATGGGTCCTACAGGATCAGTTCTAGCTTCAGAAAGTTACCATCGGATTTTGTTTTGCTTTGCCTTTTGGGAATTGATTCCTCAACTCGTAACAAGTTCTAGCCTTGTTTCAGGCTGTTGTTCGCATAATGAACTTGCGAAAATACTGTGGGAGTATTCAGTTCGTGCCTGCCCCCGGCTATGAAGCATATGGAGAACCCGTCAAGCAAGTCGAGAATTGCATCCTACAGTCACTGGAGCAAAATGGAAAATCTCACGCGTCTTCATACCCAGGTCCTTCAGTTGAGCTCCAAGCTTCAGACTGGAGATTTGTTGATGGTCCATTTGTTGCAGTTTGGATAAACAACGTGCCATGGGCTGCTGAGGATATCATGGCAGCTCCTGAGGCAAAGGTAACCAAATAGTTTTATCATGGGTGCTATTTTCCTTTTGTATTTCGAAACCTGTGCTTAGCTAGTGTGTTCATTGCCATATGAACTCCAGAAAATGTTCATACACAACATTACTACAGTTCTCAAGGCTTAATACCCTCTTCAGTAGCTTTTTTTTTCCTAAATTGCGGCAGGGGCTTTGTGTTTTTTGCTTGTACACGTCAATGGAATGCTCCGCACCAACTTTAAGCAGTGAGAATTTTAGATGTATGCTTAAACTATCAGAATCATCGAGTGATTCTGCATGGCTGGTACAAAAATCATTATGCGTCATTTATTTGAGTATTCAGTTCCATTTGCTTCTGGAGGAGTGTTTTTTTTTATCAGTCTTGATTTAGTATTTGAATCAAGGAAGCTGAATGTTGTGGTTGTGGTGCAGTTCTCAGATGGCTATATGGATGCAGTCATACTCAGAGATTGCCCAAAGGCCGATCTTTTAGCTCTACTGATGAAGATGAGCGATGGGAGCTATGTCAAATCACCATATGTTACATATCTCAAGGTTAGTTTTTCTCATTCACTGGCATCTGGACATACAACTGACCTTTTCCCAAAGGTAAATACATATTAGGTTGTATTAAATGAATATTCTAATGCCAGATGGAATAAAAGTCACTTCAACTTATATCTTGTTGTGAGTGCAGCATAATTCATTTATCATTAGTCAGGTCTTTTCTCTCTTCTAAATCCAACAGTCCGTCAGTAACTAGGGAACAACACTTCCCTTACTGTGACTTTTGCAGGTTAGGTCTTTTAAATTATCCCCAGGCCAGGTTGTTGAGAACCCAAAAAGGGGTGGCATTGTAGATGTGGACGGTGAGGTAATTGCTAGAGGAGAAGGAACGTACGGCAAAAGCCAACATGAAGATGTGATGGCCTATGGCCCTCCTATTCAGCTGACAGTGCACCAAGCATTGGCTACAGTATATTGCCCCAACAAAATTCGGTGACGATTGGCGTTGACAAAAAAGTTGCCTATAAATTTGCCAAGTTCGAGAAGAAAAATGCTCAAGTAGAGAGACAACAAGGGGGTCTTACAATTCTTACCCAACAAACTAATGAAACACTTTTGCTAAGACAACCATGCCATTCATTACTTTAGACCAAATACCCCCAAATGACCCTTCCTTTCTACATTTGAACAAAGTTAATTTGTTCATGACAATTTTTTTCATTGTTGTTTAATAATTTTATGATTTATTCTTTATAAGCTGTAAGCAACAACACAGTGTATATAATACTGTTCATGTATCATTATTTCTTTTGGACATGATAAATTGATTCAAGATGAAAAGATCATGACACATTAAAATAATCCACAGTTCTTGAACATTTTGTTCAACCACTTCACTGGAAAATATATCTAGAAAGTAGGCACATCGTAATTTCTTCAGAATGCTTAAGAGTGGTTTATTCAGAGGCGACAGGGTGCCTGGCGAACACAGCCTCAGTCAAGCCGGCACGGTGGTTGGGCACCGACTGTTGCGGTGGTGGGGTAAAACAACCACCGCAACAGTCTGTGGTATCGAAAAACACTGTGCCGACAAGTCAAATTTAAAACTCGCGGGCCACCGACTGTTGCGGTCATGGCCTTGGCCTAGCACCGCAACATTCGGTGCCATGAACCTTGCACGGAAGTGAATCAGCCAGCTAAAGTTGCGGTGGTGCAAAAATGACAGACCACCGTAACAGTTCGTCAATTCAGAGAGGAATTTTACTGTATTCCTCGACCACCGACTATTGCGGTCATGTTCTTGGATTAGGACCGCAACATCTGGTGGCTCGGGTTTTGATTGTGGCTAAAACAGCCATGGAAAGTTGCGGTGGTGCACAGATGAGGAACCACCGCAATAGTCCGTCAATCCAGAGAGCATTTCCCAACTATGCCTGGGTGACCGACTGTTGCGGTGGCCATTCCACTGGCACCGCAACTTCCTGAGATAACTGTATCTATACTTTTCGTATTGGTTTTGATTTAAACTTTGCTAAACTAAGTCTTGTTCCTCACGATAGCTAAATTGGTCACACATATACACATATGCACAAACAAAACATTATGATTATGAGATGATGCATGCCCTTATTGATTTAATTAAGTTCGTTATGGCTCATAATTACGATAGTGACACCAAGAGTGTCACAGCCCTCCCCTTTAAAAAGAATCTCGCCCCGAGATTCCGGTACAGGGGAATTAAGTGCAGAATCAAAGGGTACCTGGAAAGGACTTCAGAACTTCTGGATATTTTGATTTAAGATATGATTCCTCTTTCCAAGTGGCTTCATCTTCAGTGTGATTACTCCACTGAACTTTATAGAACTTGATAACCTTTCTTCTTGTGATTCTATCCTTTTGGGCAAGAATTTTTGTGGGATGGGCTTCATACGTGAGATCGGGTTCAAGAGGGATTTCTTCATAAGGGATGGATTCTTCTGAAACTCAAAGACACTTTTTGAGTTGGGAGACATGAAACACATTATGTACGGCTGCAAGAGCTTCTGGGAGTTGAATCTTATATGCCACGGGTCCACACGTTTCCAGAATTGGGAAAGGGCCAATATAACGAGGGGCTAGTTTCCCCTTCACCCCAAATCTTTGAACGCCTTTGGTTGGTGAAACCCGAATATAAACATGATCTCACACTTCAAAGGTCAAAGGCTTTCTCCTTTTGTCATAGTAGTTCTTTTGGCGAGATTGTGCAGCCTGAAGATTCTTCTGGATGACCCGCACTTTATCTTCAGCCTCTTGGACTAAATCTGGCCCAAAGAAATTTCGTTCACCGGATTCGGACCAGTTCAAAGGGGTTCGACACCGACGCCCATACAAGGCTTCAAATGGTGCCATCTTTATGCTTGCTTGATAGCTATTGTTGTACGCAAATTCAGCCAAAGATAAGCATTGATCCCACGTTTTGTCATAAAGCATGACACAAGCTCTAAGCATATCTTCCACGATTTGAATCACCATTTCAGTTTGTCCATCAGTTTAAGGATGATAAGTGGAGCTGCGGATCAATTTAGTGCCTAGGGAAGCATGCAGCTGTTCCCAAAAGCGAGCGACAAATTGAGTACCTCGATCAGAGATAATTGTCCTTGGAATCCCATGAAGACAAACAATCCGATCGATGTAGATTTCAGCGTACTTCTTGGTAGTATAAGTGGTGTTGACCGGAATGAAATGAGCTGTCTTTGTGAGTCTATCAATAATCACCCAAATAGAATCGTGCTTACGAGAGGTGTTGGGCAAACCCATAATGAAATCCATTGCTATGTCATCCCATTTCCAGGATGGAATAGGAAGTGGTTGCAAGGTTCCAGCTACCTTTAAATGGCTTGCTTTCACCCTTTGACATGTATCACATTCGGACACACATTTGGCAATTTCTCTTTTCATTCTTGTCCACCAAAAATTCTCCTTCAAATCTTGGTACATTTTATTGCTACCCGGATGAATAGAGAATTTGGATAGATGAGCTTCATCAAGAATTTGCTTTCTTAGCTCATGGTCTTTAGGTACCACAAGCCGTTGCTCAAACCAAAGAATTCCCTTCCAATCTTGCCGGAAGCATTTGTATTTGGGTAACCCTTGAGCTAGCCCGTGCTTTATATGAGCAACTCCTTTATCTTTGGATTGGGCCATGATAATCCTTTCTCTCAAGGTGACTCCACCACCATGTGGCTTAAGGAGCCTTGAGGAATAATCTCCAATTTCAATTTGGACATCTCATGGCAAAGTGTGTCATTAAAGGATGTTATGGTAAGACAATTGCATTGTGCCTTACGGCTTAATGCATCAGCCACCACGTTGGCTTTTCCGGGATGGTAATGCACCTCAAGATCATAATCCTTGATTAACTCTAACCATCTTCTTTGGCGCATATTAAAATCAGCTTGGGTGAAGATATATTTGAGGCTCTTGTGGTCGGTGTAGATATTGCAATGAGTGCCCATAAGATAATGCCTCCAAATTTTCAAAGCATGAACCACAGCAGCTAATTCCAAATCATAAGTAGGGTAATTCACTTCATGCGGCCTAAGAGCTCGAGAAGCATAAGCAATGACTCAATCTTCTTGCATTAGCACACAGCCAAGACCTGTACCCGAGGCATCACAATAAACATCGAAGGGCTTGGATGTGTCCGGTTGAGCTAGAACCGGTGCTGAGATTAAAAGTTTTCTCAAGGTGTGGAAGGCTTGCTCGCACTTTCCGTTCCACACAAATTTCTCTCCTTTCTTGAGAAGTTCAGTCATGGGCTTGGCAATTTTGGAGAAATCCGGGATGAAGCGGCGATAATATCCAGCTAAACCCAGAAAACTCCGTATTTGATGAACGGATTTAGGGGGCTTCCAATCCAGTACTTCTTGCACCTTTCCTGGATCTACAGCAATTCCTTCGACTGAAATAGTGTGCTCCAAGAATTTTACACTTGACAGCCAGAATTCACATTTACTGAACTTTGCATAAAGATGATGATCTCGGAGGCGTTGGAGAACAATGCGGAGGTGCTGAGCATGTTCCGCCTCATTTTTGGAATATATCAAGATGTCGTCAATGAATACGACCACAAATTTATCCAGCTCGGGTATGAAAACCGAATTCATGAGATACATGAAATACGCCCGAGCATTGGTGAGACCGAAAGACATCACTAAGTACTCATAGAGCCCATAGCAAGTTGAAAAAGCCGTCTTTGGTATATCACCTGGCCGAATTTTTATTTGATGATATCCGGAGCGAAGATCAATTTTCGAAAACACTTTTGCTCCAGACAACTGATCAAAGAGGGCATCAATGCGGGGAAGGGGGTATTTATTTTTGATAGTCACCGCATTGAGAGGTCGGTAATCAACACACAACCTCAAAGTTTTATCTTTCTTCTTCACGAATAGAGCGGGGCAGCCCCATGGTGAAGAGCTAGGGTGAATATAACCCTTGTCTAGCAATTCTTGGAGTTGAACTTTTAGCTCAGCTAACTCCTTGGGCGCCATTTTGTAGGGCCTTTTGGAAATGGGAGCTGTACCGGGCTGTAATTCAATCACGAACTCAATCTCCCGGTCAGGTGGCATTCCCGGCAATTCATCAGGAAATACATCCGGGTATTCACATACAACCGGGATCTTCTCCAAAGGAGTCTCTATTGCAGAGAAAGCACAAGAATTCCTGATGTCTTGACGTGGCAGGTATAAGGTTGAAGCACCATGGGTCGGAGAATTGATTTCCACACAACGGGAGGGAATATCTAAATTGACCCCATGATTTTCCATCCAATTCATACCCAGAATAATATCTATCCCTTGATTTTCCAAGAGAATAAAATTGGTCTCATAAACTTTACTACCCAACTGAAGAGGTATATTCTTCACAATTTGATGCGACTCGATTCTACCACCAGGTGTAGATATGACATATTGTTGAGTAGTATGCACAAAAGCAAAATTATGTTTGGCAGCAAGTCTATTGCTCATGAAACTATGAGACGCTCCAGAATCAAATAAAACATGTGTAGGCATACTGCGGATAGAGAAAATACCCGACATTACTGGAGCACCAGCAGGGAGTTCATCCATCGTAGTGAAATTAAGCCTGCCCTGCCTGACAACTGCCACTTGCTTCTTGCCTCTACTATTATTGGCTTGATTCGGGGCATTGTTCCCACCTTGCTTGGGAAGCTTGCAATCCCTGGCAAAGTGGCCCGGCCTTCCACAATTATAGCAAGGAGCATTAGTGGGACGAGGCGGCTGCTGCCCCTGAAATGGAGCACGATACCCCTGAATTTGCTGTTGTGGGGGCCTGATGATCCATGACCCTGGCTGAGGGGCCCTTTGATAAGGCTGAGCAGGATTCTTCTAGACCAAGCGAAACATAGGCGGTGTGGAGCTAGATTGGCCAACTGGGGCCTTCTTTTTCTTCTCGGCTCTATGAGCATTGATGCTGTCTTCCTGGGTGATAGCCATGTTTACCAAGTCAGCGTAGCTATCAGCCTTGACAAGAGAAAGTCTGTCCTTTAGCTTGGAGCTAAGGCCACGTCGGAAACGGTCCTGCTTCTTGGCATCAGTATCAATATGATAACCCGCATAGGGTGCCAAGTGATTGAAAGCCTAGGTATACTGCGGCACATTGCGCGTGCTCTGAGTCAGTGCAAGAAATTCATTCAGCTTCTGGTCCATCAGACCAGTAGGAATGTGGTGAGCACGGAAGGCAGTCTTGAATTCCTCCCAAGTCATCACATGATTAGCTGGGAGCATTGCATAATGGTTGTCCCACCAGAGTCGAGCCGAACCTCGCAATTGCTGAGCAGCAAAGCGAGCCTTGTTGGCATCTGAACAAGGGGCCACGAGCAAAGCAAACTTGGACTCAATATTGCTGAGCCAAGCATTAGCATCGAGGGGATCCTCGGTCTTGGTGAACAGGGGCGGCTGAGTACTAGTAAAATCCGAGTACGACGCCTCCTGGGGATGGGGGTTGTGACGTCCGCCATATTGCTGGGGATTCACTTGTGCTTCGGTCAAGCGCCGAAGGAGCTCCGTCTGCATGGCCAATAACTCCGAGATATTGGCGGGCAGAGGTGGCGGAGGAGGTAAACCATCACCTGAAGTTTGCGACATCTGCATGGTTTCATAGCTCAAATTAGTCACGCAACTCGTGGAATGATAAAAACAACAAGACAATAAAAGGTACTAACAGCCATGAGAAATATTCTTTGTAATGTTAGTACCAAGCATCATTCCATTCATCGAGGAGCGTGCTTTTGAGTCGCTAAAGGCAATTAAGAAACTACCCAAAATTTCCCATTCTTTGCCAAAAGAGAGCGTATATAATTAGCTAACTCTTTTGGTATTTGGGGTTCAACTATTTCAAATTGAAAAGTTGTGAAATTCAAACTATTCATGGTGGTTTTTTTGTGAAGATCACCACCGACTGTTGCGGTCTCACACCTTTGGTTACGACCGCAATAGTCGGTCATTGCAGTAGCCTTTTTCAAAATTATCCTCCAGCACCGACTGTTGCGGTGGTGCACATAACCAGCACCGCAACAGTCTGTCATGTGTAGCACCGCAACAATCTGTCAATCCAGAGACGAACTTTACTGTTCCTCTGGACCACCGACTGTTGCGGTCGTGGCAATTGACTAGGGCCGCAACTTCCTGTGCCTCAGTTTTGAATTTTCCCGCCTAACTCTTATGGTCACCGATTATTGCGGTGCTTACAGGCCAATTGTTGCGGTGCTCAAGGTGTATTGGTAATTCGACCCTAACTTTTGTTGTCTTATTCCAAAGGAGTTGAATTTTGGACATAACCCAGATTATAAAGTTTTGCACAAGTTTGTTATTCATGCCTCACTCGAAAAACATCGGTTACTATATGTAAAATTGAGGACATGCTTGTCGCAACAAAGTTGAAATTAGTATATATACATAAATGGTTCTTCCATACTAGGGGTGTATATACAATATTCATAAAATAATTTACACCATCCTTGCAGCAGAACAAAAGTCTACCTTAGGCCCAAGGATTACATTCAGGGATACAAAAGAAAGTCATCTCCTACCAACACCATTTAGTCAGAGTCAACAGGGTAAAGCTCTTCCGGATCTTCCTCGTCATCGGACCCATCATTGCCACCATTAGGAGATGGTGCCTGATTCACTGAGCCTTCTCCATCTGATATGGCAGGATCGTTTAGCTCAACCGGCAGGCCCGAAACGGTATCCAATCCTGACTCACCATGTATGGGTAGCTCTGGAGGCACAGGCACTGGGGGAGGATGCTGTAACTGAGCGATCACTTCCTGAGCTTCATTCATGTCATCCTCCAAATGAGCTACTATCTCGTGCTGCTCAACTAGCTCCTCATTGAAATTATGGACTTGGTGCTCCAAATCCCTCACCTGATCAGCTAAAGCTTGAGCTGCTACAGCCACCGAACGATTCTGGTGGTTGAGCATTTCTATGAGATCGGCAGATGCTCTCCCATAGTCAATCAAAGCGATAGTAGTGGGGTCCTGAACTATGGCCCTGCTATCCCACCACAAGATGGCATTGCTGGGTAGTGGTGGAAACAAGGCTGCAGGAGTGTGGTGGAGTTGCATTTGGTGCTGCTGTCCAAACTGCAACAATGCCTGTTGTGCCACCATTTCACAACCGGGCAAGAAAGAATGGGCCCGTGTTGTCACCACCAAGTCTTCCTGCCATACTCCGGGTGGGCTTGGAATGGTGATTGTGACTTCAAATTGCATCACATTCCACTCGTGGTGAGGTACTCCCACGTAACGGGGTGGCTCGGTGTATCCGCACCGTTGCGCGGTTTCCCATAGAAGTACGGGAAATCCCCCAAATGGAGGCAAGTGGAGTGATAGTGCCCTTGGTCGTCGATGTGCATGGTACGGTTGCTCGGACCAGCCATCTGAAAGAATTAACAACCAGGACAAATTTAAGTACAAATGTACCAAACCCATCAAATACCTTAAGTATAGACAGATTTCAATGCAAAGGCAAAACCGACATAACTCCCAATTGGGAGCGTTGAAAATTTCAGAACTTTGACATTGGCTAATTAAGGGGTTTGAAACAATATTTCTCAGTGGGATTCTTACAGTTGGGGTGATCCCATTGAGCGAAAGATTCAAGCTAAGGACCATCTAGAATACCCTTACGTGCGTGCACAATTTATTTTTATCCCTTAACCCACAACTTATGTATTTGTGCATGAATATGATGCATGAATGATCGACCTAGTCGTCCTCACAAAAGAAACAACTGCCAAGTATCTTGGACTTACGGGGTTAGCACCGGTGGCACATATATACGTCTCTCCCTATAATAATTAACCGACTTTCTAGCGAGCACACACCCTATGGTCTCGTGGTTAGCGTACCTGCAGAAAATATTCATCACTGAACCGTTTGTGCCAGCACTCACAAACAGCTCCCATGTACCTCACGCCACATGGGTGACGCATATGCGGTTACCCACATATGATGACCACACTCTGTTGCCCACTATAGAAGCAACAGTTCAACCAATGAATTAAAGCATTACAGTCATTATAACACCATGGAGATGTTATATTGACTGCACCCCAAGTAAGCCACTGCTTGGGGAACAGCGTCCAGTGTTCGCACCCTCTGGCAATGGGCGATCAATACATTACCTGGAGTCGTCGGTACAGAAAGTAATGTTCTGGAAGTTAGTCACATACATAATATGCCACCTAAGCATACCCATAATTCTCTCTAGGGCTCACGTTCTATTTTTTTCAAACCCTAGCGCAACCAACGAGATCCTAAGTCCAGTTTAAGTTGTGCACATCAAGAAAATGTTTTTAAGATTCGTTGTACCACCCGCTGCCTATTTTTCGGCTCTGATACCAGCTGTGGCAGACCGCCCCAATTAATCCGGCTTAAAAGCATGGGCCCACTATCACAGCAGTGCTCCACGCCCTTAAACCGAGCTAATCGTGCAATCCGTCGGATACCTTCCCGATTAAACCACCTTTTTCTCTCAACCGGAACAAAATAGCAGCAGTCCCACTCGAAGATGGGCTCAGGCAGTACAACTTATCACAAATTTTACAACACATGGTTCACATAGATAATTATACAAATACAGTGTATATGTTTTATCTTATTACAAACAAGAGTATACAACAGCGGAAGATCTACACGTCGGAACAAAAGGCATTGCGCGGAGCTCTCGCACAACACCTAGTCACCGCGGCCTGAGTCGGACTCAGACGGCACCCGCTCCACGGTCCAACCGTCAGGCAGCACACAGGGCCAAGTCAAAGCAGCCACGGGATCATAGCCATCACAATCTGCATTTAAATTTAGCCACAAGCAAGGCTGAGTACTAATTACTCAGCAAGACTTACCCAGCAAGGATAAATTCTAGACATGCAAGGCTTTTTGGCTCTGGGGTTTGTTGTGCCAAAAACATCTACAACTTGAGCCTATTTTCAATATTTTTAGCCAAGTTTTAAGTTTGACTAACCATTACTAAGTTTACCAAGCTATCCAATAGCAATCAATGTTGACATACCATTGATTAACATCATTTCCCCATTTCTCCTCTAGCCACACCTCTACTCATTTGGCCCAAGCACACTGACGTGTGAAAAGAGATCAAGCAGCTTCATGTAACCGCGAAGGACGGACAACTCGAGTTGATTTTAACCATGCATGAGACAACCTAATCGCACGACCCGGGAGAGACACCCAGGACCTCACGAGGCAACCGTTCCCATCTCTCCCTGCCATCTGCCATCAGAGCCCACTCCACCCGAGTGCACGCCCCAACGGACCCCAGGTGCCCCAGGCAACCCTGTGCCGCGGCCACTGCTACACTCACCATCAACCCCTCGCCCAATGGAGTGGAAGTGTCCGTCAGACGTCAGTTTGAATAAAGTACTAGGTTTACTAGTTTACCATATTTCCCGGCATACGATTAGTACCTTCAAAAGCTTGACCAACATCGCCACACATTCAATGCCTTAGACAACCATCTTTTGTGCAAGCGGGACATTCAACCAAACATACATATCGCACAAGCCCCGCTTGCCGAACTTTAAGAACTGAAATAAAGTAAAACCTACATCTCGCGAGTGACAAGGCAATCACTCGACTTCTACCGGTCCTAATTAAGCATAGCACTCTATACGACCTACACATACTAGTATTAGGACATAGGTACCTAGGGATCATGCAACTAAGGTTTCATTCAACTCATCGAAACTTCAATGCACAAAGTAAGGCACAAGAGAGGGAGTGTTAGTTTCACAATGGGTGATGCTTCGGGGCTTGCCTTCTTGATCCGCTATGGCCTTGGGCCCTTTTGGACTTTGATCCGGGTCTTGAGCAACGACAAGGTTCAGCTCCGCAACGGCTTGATCACCCTCGGGCTCGACCTCGATCTCGTATACGCCGTCAGAAATGGTGCGATCTACACGATGTGTAAAAGTATGAGATGCATGAATGCATAAGCGATCAACTACAAAAATATTTACAACACTCACCTCACTGGTCAATCATTTATGGAGTATAAATCACTAAAAATTTTAACTTGCACATGAACCAGTCTGACCGGTTTTGAGACCGGTCTGACCGGTCTGGCAGACTGGTCAACCCGAAAACCTTATGGTTGACTTAATTACTTCTAAATCTACTCAAATCATAAAATAATTTGGCCACTAGGTACGTAACTCAGCTCTATGAATCATATTAGACCCATCCAAGGTGGTTTGGCATGTTTAGCTCATGTATATGCTTCATAGGGCACTAAATAAGTCCTTAAACACTCATTCATTCATAAAGTACTGCTATAAGCTTTACATAGCTTTCATATGCACATGCTATACCATTGGAAAGATAGTTTCCCAAAGATTCAAAAAAATTCTATACTTGTGATTTTAGACCCCTTTACTAGTGTCCAGCCGTTTTAACCCCTGAAGAAGGAAAAACATCCAACATTTTCACAGCTAGGCTCCCAACCTTTGGATTTTTCCACAACAGCCCTTGCAAACATTCCCATAACCCCCCTAAGGTTTTGAAATTCTTACCCTGGAGTCCTATCTCTCCAACCTTGGCTCAGAAGGAGGCCGGCGATGGTGATTTGGCCATAGCGGGGGCGGAGAAGGAGGGGAAAAGGGTCGGGGAGGGGCACAAGCTCATGGGGAAGCTAGAGGCTGCATTGGTTCGCGTGGAGGTGGCATGTGTGTAGCTGTCCACGTGAGGGGAAACAAGCTCGGTCGGCAGTGGCAATGGCGGCCGGCAAAGAGGGGATTCTCAGCGAGGGAAGATTGGGCGCGGGCCAGGGATGGCTCGGGGAAGGAGAGGGCGAGGCGAGCGAGCGCTGAACATGAGGAATCACGAAATGACGAAGCGGGAACGGTGAATTCGGTGGAGAAGCCTCTGAACTCGGGAAGAAGGAAGGTACGGGGGTGGTTCACCTGCCCCCCGAGCTCGGATGTGTCGCAAGGGCGGGGCATACACCACGTACGGGGCACAGGAGACACAGACACGTGCTCAAAGCGACGCGGACGCCCGTACCATCGCCGGGGAGGCCCATGCCGGCACGGTGGTTGGGCACCGACTATTGCGGTGGTGGGGTAAAACAACCACCGCAACAGTCTGTGGTATCGAAAAACACTGTGCCGACAAGTCAAATTTAAAACTCGCGGGCCACCGACTGTTGCGGTCATGGCCTTGGCCTAGCACCGCAACATTCGGTGCCATGAACCTTGCACGGAAGTGAATCAGCCAGCTAAAGTTGCGGTGGTGCAAAAATGACAGACCACCGTAACAGTTCGTCAATTCAGAGAGGAATTTTACTGTATTCCTCGACCACCGACTATTGCGGTCATGTTCTTGGATTAGGACCGCAACATCTGGTGGCTCGGGTTTTGATTGTGGCTAAAACAGCCATGGAAAGTTGCGGTGGTGCACAGATGAGGAACCACCGCAATAGTCCGTCAATCCAGAGAGCATTTCCCAACTATGCCTGGGTGACCGACTGTTGCGGTGGCCATTCCACTGGCACCGCAACTTCCTGAGATAACTGTATCTATACTTTTCGTATTGGTTTTGATTTAAACTTTGCTAAACTAAGTCTTGTTCCTCACGATAGCTAAATTGGTCACACATATACACATATGCACAAACAAAACACTATGATTATGAGATGATGCATGCCATTATTGATTTAATTAAGTTCATTATGGCTCATAATTACGATAGTGACACCAGGAGTGTCACAGTGGGGGATGGAGTAGAAGCAAATACTGCATATGAGTGTTGTGTGACCTGCATCTTGTATTTATAGATGACTGCAACTAGTTCCCCAACAGCTCTTTTTCTCCAACAACTAGTTGTCCAGCAGCTCTCTCTCTCTCTCCAACAGCTAGTTCTCCAACAGCTCTTTTTCTCCAACAGCTAGTTGTCCAACAGCTCTCTCTCTCTCTCCTCCCCCCCCCCCAACAGCATAATCTATTTTTTGAGTTATATTTATTAATATTTAAAAGCTTTCTATTGCAGATGGTGCTTGTGGCAAAGGTCATTACATAATGAGGTACTATTCCATTAATTAGGTCATTGCATTCAGTAGAAAACATTACATTTGGTACTCACTAAGAAACAGAACATTACATTCAGTAGACCATTACATTCAGTAGACCCTTTACATTCAGTACTCACTTCAATAGACTATTACAGAACATGGAAGTACCTATACTAATATTGAAAGGACCTTGATGTCGCCTAGAGGTGGGTGAATAGGCGTATCTGAAAAAAATACAAAACTAAATCCAACAGTCAGCCCACAAACCGGTTAAACCGGTTTGAGAAACCGGAAAAACCGGTTTCACACAGATGACACCAACAAGTGAAATTTCCCCTCTACGAATTCTAGCACAAACCACAAATGGTGTGAAGCTTCCAGGGATGTTTCCAAGTGTTCCAATGAAGCTCCTGCACACAGCTCAAGCACACCAAAGTAGATCGAAGCGGAAGCACAAGTAATATGCTAGAAAAGACAATATGAGGAAAAAGCTCAAACCAAGAGACAAAGAGATTTTTCTCCCGAAGTTCGGATTCACCGCTCGCACCAAGCAGCCACCAAGGCACGGTGAATCCTACTCTCCGTTGAGGAAGCTTATACGACCACCCAAGGTCAAGCTATCTCCTCCTTCCACTAAGTGACCTCTTCCCTTGCGGAGGTGAGGTGAAACCTTCACAAACGATCCCGTGGCTCACCACACAACTTGGTAGCTCACCGGACGACGCCTAGCCGTCTAGGAGGAAGAACCTCCAAGAGTAACAAATGCTTCAACAGCTGATCGACGAAACCACAAGTGCTCAAGGAATGGATTGCTCTCCAATGCTCACACACAAGTCAATCTCTCAACCCAACTCAAGAATCTCACAAGGATTGCTCAAATCTCACAAAGAGAGGTTGGGGAGAGCTCAGCTGGCCTCAGGAATATGCAAGGGACGCCAAAGAACCAGCAGCCCCTCAATGAGGAGCTCATGGGTATAAATACCCATCCCACCAAAAACTAGCCGTTTTTCTGTCAGAGAAAACCGGTTTCACCGGTTACCAAAACCGGTTTCACCGGATTTCAAACAAACTAGCCGTTAGACGCTCAGGCCACATAAACCGGTTTAACCGGTTCCCAAAACCGGTAAAATCGGTTTACCCAGGGAACCCCCACAAAGTTAGAATCTCTCATGGTTAAACTCACAAGGGTTCACTTGAGCACTTTTGGAGATTGTCATTCAACCAATGTTGCATCCCTCTTGATAGTACGGCATACCTATACTCAAGACATAAGATAAATCATAATTCAACTATTTGAGCTTGTATATCAATGATCATGCCATTACTTGATCAATCACTTCTTTGAGGGCTTTTCAACATTGTATCTTCAACTGAGCATATCCACCTTGAGCTAGTGACTTAAGATTTTCCATAACTTATATTTGAGTTCACTCTAATCCATAGGTCACCCTCTTAATCAATCATAACATATATATGCATTGCATTGCTTTTCTTGATGAGACTTGAATATGATACTTCGAACACACCTCGGATACTAGATGCTTCACCCTAGCAATTTGCACCTTAGCTTGCTTAGTCCATCGCTCTAGTCATCTCGATTTGCTTCTTCATCACTTACCCTTGTATCATCAAGTTGACTTTGCTTTGCCTTTGAATGAATTCCACTTGAAAGAATCTTCAAATGCTTGTTCTTGATTGACAAAGAATACCCCACATAATGCAAGCTTCTAATTGAAGACCAATATGTAACACATATGCTCATGTCATTTTTATCATTCATACATGAAGTCTTGCACTATCCAATCTTATTGCAATATCCAATCTTATGCAATAATTCTTCTTTTCTCAACTGATCCATGGATCTCTATCTTCATCATAGTGATAGTGTCTCATGCCTTGTCCAAAAATCATCCTTGGCATGAGACCAATAATGATCCAAGCATACTTCTTTGAAACTATCATCCCAATATTTTAATGACTGTCCATTATCTTAAGCAATTAGAGACCATATATGAATCATAGAACTATGTCTCCATCATGAATACCAATGACATGACATTTTCAACATTCTAGAAATCATGGGATCATACTTGTTTGCTTTGATTAATAAACACATATATATCATGAGCATATAAACTGTAAATGAACTATAAGAATAGATCCCTGCTCATGCACTTAAACAAACAAGTTAGTCTTTTAATCGATTTGTCACTCAATTCACCAAAATCTACTTGAGGGCCTAGATGCACTTTCAATCTCTCCCTTTTTGGTGATTGATGACAACTCGATTAAAGCTTACAGACAAAATTAAATAATCATTAAAGAATTCTTAGATCAGTTGTGAGCTCTCCCTTAATGTGTGCTTTGAATGAAATTTCAAAAAATTTGGCCTCACATGCCAAATGCACATATAAGAGAAAAACATGGGAGCTCCCCCTATTTCTAAGCATAATGGATCCAATACAAAATTGATATAAACAATAACATGATTTGAAATAAAATATGACATGCATATCACAGAATTCAAAGAAGATGTTTGTGCACTGCCCAGGCCAAAACCGGTTTCACCGGTTTGCCAAACCGGTGTAACCGGTTCTACCCAGTCAACATACAAACAAAAACATTCATCACTCAAACATGCATATCACACTAGCACAAGATAGCTTAATTGAAATACAGGTTCATTACACACAGTAGCACTCAATCAAGTTCCTCAAATCCACAAAAGATAAAGGTTCGATAGATTTATTACATCCAGTCCAAACTTCTGCTACACAGCTGAAACCGGTTCCACCGGTTTGCCAAACCGGTGAGACCGGATTTCCCAGAGACAGCACACTAAACTTCAAATTATAAGCTTTAATCCCTTGCTCTTCTCCCCCTTTGTCATCAAGCATCCAAGAAGGGCCTGAAGAAGAGATATGCTGCCCAGACCTGTTCATCCATCACTGTCCATCACCGTTGTGGCTTGGAGATTGTTCTTGCCAAAACGGAGTTCCTAAAATGAGAAGGATTAGATGAAAGGACAGAATCTAAGAGCTGAGAGATGTAGATCAAGTCAAATACCAGAAGAAGGACCAGTAGGAGGACCAAAGAGAGCTGTTGTTGCCCTAGAAGCAAGATCGTCACCATATGTAGGAGGAGGAGGTGGTGCTGCAGACGATGACGCTCCAGGGAAGTCCATTCCGGTCATGCCAGGTGCAGGTGGAGGTGGAGGGGGCTGATATGCACCATATCCAAAGTGGTGCTGAAGTGGCTCAAAGTATGCCTGTGACTGATAGTTGGCCACTAAGTCCTCAACAGAAGGAATTTCTTCTTCAACAGGTGCTGGAGAGGGTGGAGACCTTGGTGGCTGCAAGTTCATAGAATTGTGCATCAACTTGATTGAATCATTTATTCTCTTGTTTGCCACCCTTTGCCTCTGCTGTTCAACCATTATGTCCCTCTGACTTTTGCATATACCAGTGAGAAAGCTCAATATTCGACGAATGGGAGATGAAGGCTTCTCACTTGGCCGATATGAAGTTGATTGCTGCTGGTCAGCCTCAAACCGGTGAAACCGGTTTCCAGAACCGGTAAAATCGGTTTCTGGCAGACCAGCAGGCTCCTGCTGCTGTTGCTGCTGATTTTCTTCTCCTTCCCCATATCTATTTGGAGATGGGACCCTGATCTTCTTAGATGGCTTTAACCTCAATGCTTCATGTTTTGTGTCCTTTATGAACTGCCTCTTGGTGGTTTTCTCAATTAAATACATCACATAAGGAGCAAAACCACAAAGCCTTTGGGGACTTTCAGATATAATCCTAATTTCCTCCCACAAGTACTCCCCAATGCTAAAGTTAACTCCAGGTGGTCTCATTGCAGCAAGCAAGTCACGAGCATAATTGGACACTTCAGTTTGATTTCCTCCTCTAGGTGTAAGGGTCACCCTAAACAAACTGTTCAAGATGTAATAATAGGTATAGAGACCCTTTACCTTCCCAAATTCACCCTGCTCAGTCCTTGGATACATGAACTTCATTTCCTTAGGGGGCAAAGGACCATCAGCTCTATGTAGCTTTGGATAGGAGGCATCTTCTTCTCTAAGTCCAAATAATCTGGAAAAGGCAGCAAAGGATATACTATATAGTTTTCCTTCTGTCATCCAATACATCCTCCTCACACTAACTCCCTCCTCAACATATAGTGTGGCATAGAACTGAGCAATGATTTCTTTGTTCCAAGAACACTTGAAGCTCATGATCCTTTTGATTCTAGTGTTGCCAACCACCTTAATGATCTCATTGAAAATAGGATCATCAAATCTCGCCATGTAGTCCCAGTCAATCCACTTTGACTCAGCCTCTATGTGACCCTTCTTCCCAGTGATTGCACTAGAATAATAATCCTGGTGGAAAATGGTATGGAACCTGTAATCTGCGGCTGTCTTAGGTGTGCCAATGTAATTTTCTCTCCTCTTTTGCCTAGCCACATCAGTCATTCCACCTAGAAGGTAATTTTCTCCTTTCCTTCGAGAAACGGGCTTTCTGATTTCAGGCATTGCCACATCATCATCTTCCTCTTCTTCTTCTTCTTCCTCACCAGCAGCACCTTCTTCTTCTTCATCAACACCAGCACCTCCACCACCCTCTTCTTCTTCTTCGCTGCTCTCAACAGCCACTCCTTTGCCATGTCGAGGCTCAACTCGATAGTTCTCATCACTAGCCTCATCATCATCACTTGAAGTGTCAAGAGCCTCCTCATGAACATCCTCAATGTCTCTTGAGGCTGCTCTCTTCTTCCTAGGCCTTAGATTGCGCCTAGGAGGATCATCATCAATATGCATGCCTGCCGATCCAGAACCACCCTAATCATCCGCCATTTCTTTCTTTTTCCTCTGGTAAGTGTGAATCTCCTGGTCAAAAAGATTGTGAACATAAAGATCAGGACACAGGATTGATTTGAAGATAAAAAGATCACAAGATGGAAAATTTAGATCAGTTGGCAGCAGCTCTGTGCAGAACCGGTGAAACCGGTTTGCCAAACCGGTGAAACCGGTTTTGCACAGAGCACAGGATCAGGTTCTAGGTCATGGATAAATGATGGAATTGAAAGAATTAATCAAGATAATTTAAATCCATGTCAAAATGATGTATTCCATAACCAATAATCCTTGCATGGGCAGATCACAGAAAAGTCCTAGCTGAGCAAGATGAATGGCTAAAGTGTAGGAACAAGATTAATATCCATGAATAAAATCCTACAAACTTAAAAGTGAGAACTACACGTTCAAGATGGATTATTTGGGGCTCCCCAGCTTAAACCGGTTAAACCGGTTTCATAAACCGGTGAAACCGGTTCTTGGGCAGTGGAACCCTAAATCGTCCATCCTCAAAATGCAGCCCACCAAATCCAAATCCATTCACAGGGAGGCTTCCTGGGCATACTAGGAGATGATTCCTTGAAGGGTTTTGATAGATATGCAACGAGGAAATAGATCGGGCTATGGGAACATATGATACTTAAAAATGCTCATCCTCAAAATGTAGCCCACCAAATCCAAAACCAGTCAAGGGAAAGCTTCCTGAGCATACTAGGACATGATTCCTCAAAGGGTTTTCATAGATATTCACCGAGGAGATAGATCGGGTGATGGGAAGATTTTATACCTCGGAATACCTAGGCCGCATGAGCTTTGAATCCAAAGCGGTTTCCAATCCGGTGAAACCGACCTAGACCACCAATGTCTCCTCAAGAATCAAAGGGGCCGACCTTCTCTTGCTTGGGAACTTCAAATCGCCATGGGGGAGAGTTCGGTCGCCAAGGGAGCAAGGAAAAGAGAGAGGGGTCGGGCCTGGCCTGTTTGGAAGTGAATGAGGAGAGAAGGAGCAGTTTTTCCCGTGATAAAGAGGTAATGATGTGGGCCTGGCCAAAAGCGGTAAAACTGGTTTGCCAAACCGGTAAAACCGGTTTTGACTGGGAAACCCAAAAAGTTGATTTTGATCTCTTTAACACTTGAATCCTGATTTGATGAGATGGATAAGCTTAGGAATGAATCAGGAACTAGATTTAGCATTGATAGATTGAGATTTTCCAATATTCAACAAACCTCCTTGATTCTTCCAAAGGAGTTGGGAAAGATAAAGAATTTTATGGACTTGAGGAAAATCTCACCATTTGTGACTAGCCATCAATCAATCAAGGACAACAATAGTCACAAACAGATTGATTAGGTCACAAAGACCAAGAACCAAATATTTTTCAAAAACACACAAGTCCTATCATGCTAGTTGGATTTTTCAAACTCTATCCTATGTCACACAAGCATGCAACCAAATCAAGTCAAGAACCATATTAGAATGTTTAGCATATTCCTTTCACCGTTTTTATGGAACATTTGACACCTAGTCAATTTTAAAGAAGGAATTTACTAAACATCTAATAGGTACAAAGAAAGTGACTTGAGAGAGTTACATGCAAGAATGCACATACTAGCATGGATTATGAGGCCTAGATGCAAAAGATAATAATAGAAGGTTCATGAAAACATACCTTTGCCTTAAGCCCATTCAATTTGTGCATATTTCAATTTAGCATGGTGCTAGCTCTCATAATTATTTTTATATTCAAGTATTGAGTTAGCACAAGATACACTAGCACATGTGACTACAAATTCACTAGAAGAAATTGTTAGTACCACAAGTGACACAAGTATTGGAATAAGCTCTCCCTTAGATAGTGCATAAGAATTTTGAATTTCTTTTGAGTTGCACTTTATTCAATTATGAATATTGAGGAGTTTATTCACAATCTTGGTCAAGGCATATAGAAGGTAATAAACAAATTGAAATTATGCCAAGGATCTCAATCATAGTCACATAAAACTTTTCATGCTAAACACACTAGCATGAGGGAAGGCCTAGATGCATTGAAATGAATATATGAATTTGAAAAACATACCTCGGCCTCTAGCTAATTCTTCTTCACATTGGTGAAGATTGATTTCTCAAATCTTGTGCTTTATCCATATAATCCAAATGCATCTTTTCACTTGTGATTTTTCCTTATATACATCATGAAAAGAAATGCATTAAGTGGCACAAGACCTAGTTTCATCATTTAGTGACCTTTGGATTGGAAAGACATAATGGATCACTAAAAGATGAAATCTCACAATATAGGTTAAATTCCTTTTTCTTGATGCACATGTGTATATGGATGAAGCAAGCTCATATGCATCAATCTTGTCACAAAGCCAAGCAAAGGAATTTAATCTATATTATGGCAAGCAGCTATTTATCAAGATAAATCATTGTCCAAAAGAGATAGATACACTTTTACCAATTTTGAACAAAAAGCATAGCTTGCTTCAAGAGAGACAAACTCTCACAAACGAGACTACAAAATCACTAAAAGAAAATGTTAGTCTCTAGGACACAAATTGTAGGATAATCTCCCCCTAAATAGGTGCATCATGTATTTGAATATCATGTCACATGCACTTGATCAATTTACTGAGTTTGAGGAGCTTATCTCACAATTTGGTCCCGGCACATAAATAAATTGCATTTATTGAGATGGTGCCAAGAATACTTACTACCACAAAGATAGTGCATAAATTGTATGCCATGAAAGTGCTAAATGAATTTCTTGTAGAATTCCAAATTAGATGAAACTTGACAATCAAACCTCTGCCGGAACTTCTGGTATTTATTCCGCCGGAACTTCTGACACAAAACAGAGGCTGCCGGACTTTTGGGTCGGAACTTCTGGCACGCGACAGAGGCTACCGGACTTTTGGGCCGGAACTTCTGATACGGGACAGAGGCTGCCAGAACTTCATTTCAGCTAACTGGGCCAGAACCGGTAAAACCGGTTTCCCAAACCGGTGAAACCGGTTTTTCCTGGCAGCTCTCATAAAAGTGGAAATGTATCTTTACATGATCCAAGAAATTCCTTCTTCATCGATTTATTATTTTCCTGCACTTCAAATCAATAAGCTCTGCTAGAGAGCCATTAAAAGCATCTTATGGCATATGGGAATTAAATAGTAGAGATAAATAACTTAGACATATCCAAGCATTCATATCCATATATGAAATACTTGTATTCACAAAGAGGAATATGTATAAGTCAACCAATTAGAATATGTTACCGAGATGTCATTGAAAATGATATGTAGTTCTAGTAATGCTTTGGCAAGTTGATGGAGTTCACAAAAATTGTTTAGTTGCCAAAGTTCCAATGCATCTCTTTTCCCCTGCAAGTCTAGCAAGTGCTTTTAGGTACCCAAGCCATGTTGGGTCCTTTAAGGTTAGTAACAAGATGCTTGGGAACCCAAATGGCTCTTAGGCTAGTTTGAGGTGAACTAATCACTCTAGTAGTATAAGTACCAACTTTGTCATTCCCAAGCCTATCAAAATTATAATGGACAAGATCAGATTTGGAAATGTTACCATTAGGACAATCCTTACCCAAATGTCCCTTTGAGCGACAAGTGTAGCAAATCCGGTGTTTGATCTTAGTTGGTGATTTGCTCTTCTTTTTTATCACTTGTCCCTTGCTAGCCTTTCTGCTTGAGGATGTAGCTTGATCGCACTTCTTGAGAGGTTGATCTGCTGCCCCAGCCAGAACCGGTTTCACCGGTTCCTGGAACCGATTAAACCGGTTTTGCACAGGCAGCTCCATCTTCTTCAAAGGACATGCATCAATCAAGTGTCCAACTTGCTTGCATTTGTAGCATGCCCTCTTCTTGGATCCTCTCTGCTTCTTTGTCTTGCCTTTAAGCTTGATGTGACACATGGATGCGTAATGCCCCATGTTTGAGCATTCAAAGCATTGTATGTGGTCAAGCCCCTTTTTCCTCATTTCTTGAGTCTTGTTCTTGTTGACTTACTTGTCATGCTTAGGGACTAAACCAGAGACTATTGATCCCTTCTCAAGCTTATTCACCATGTGTTCACGGTTATCTTGAGAAGGTTGCACTTGGCTCTTTCCCTTAAGCTTGACCAAGTCATTCTTGATCTTTTCTCTTTCTTGCTTCAAATCTTCCAATTCTTCAGCAAGGAGATCATCACAAGACTCTACAACAACATGCTCACCACAATATTTGGTTGCTTGGGAGCAACACGGTTTTTCACATAATAAAATAGAATTGATGTGAGAGCATGTGCATGTGTGTGTATGAGGTTCAAGATGTTTTACCGATGTTAGTACAACCTCATGAGCAATGTCTAGCACAGCATATGATTCCACAAGCTTCTCATGAGAACACTCAAGTTCTTTGTGAGTTGCTTGCAAAGCCATATGCTCACTACTGAGCTTTTCAAGTTGAGAACCAAGCACTTGTTTTTCTTGTTCTAAGGATGCTACACAAGTAGATAAATCAGTAGCACAAGCATAATCCTTTGACAAGATTTCATACTTACTGACCAAGGAGGCATGTGACAACTTGAGCTTTTCAAGTTCTTGAGTTAGAGCCTTGATGGTTCCAACTCTATGGAATTCATCTCTCTTGGTCTTCTTGTTCTTTCTGCAAGCCATAAAACATTTAGGCCCATTATCATTGAATAATGATGTACCTGAAGTTGATGGAGTGACGCTTGCAGCTGGAATGTCTTGAGCACACTCGGGAGCAGTTTCCTGGGCAGAACCGGTCAAACCGGTTGGACCGGTTCCTCCAGGCAGACTGCTATTTCTTCCTTTTGCTCCTTCTTCTTGGTCATCAAGCACATTATGCTTTCATCACTGGAAGATGAACATGTTGACGTGGAGGCCTTGCTTGAGTCATCGCTTGTGCCTTGAGCAGAGCTGCACTTGGTCTCCCTGGCAGAACCGGTTTTTCCGGGGTTGCAAACCGGTAAAACCGGTTCCTGCACAGGAACCAAGTTTTGCACTTTGTTGCTCTTTTGCTCCATAGATGAGGTCACCTGAGACTCACAAGATATTGTTGATGTAGATGAGCATTTCTCAGGTGACTCCATGACTTCTTGCTCCTCATCATCACTTTCAAAATCTTCGAAAATCCCCGTGATGAGAGACCAAATGAGATGGGCATCTTCACAAATTTCCCTTTTGCTAGAGACGATGTCCCATATATCTTCACAAACAGATCTTCGCAAAAAGTCAGTAACACAAGCATTGAGTTGCGAGCAAGCTAACTCCTTTTGAGTGAGGTTTGACAAACCAATGTTGTCATAATCAAAGTTAGGAGGTAGAATGCTAGCAACTAAAATATATTCAATTACAGGATCTATATTTCTAAGAGTATTATGAACATTACCAAACCAAGAAGCATAGTTTGAGCCATCAAGCTCAAGTGGCTCAAAATGTACCTCAATCGACATCTTTACTTCACGGCGGTTAAGCTTTTATGTGAAGCCAAGCTCTGATACCAATTGAAAGGACCTTGATGTCGCCTAGAGGGAGGTGAATAGGCGTATCTGAAAAAAATACAAAACTAAATCCAACAGTCAGCCCACAAACCGGTTAAACCGGTTTGAGAAACCGGAAAAACCGGTTTCACACAGATGACACCAACAAGTGAAATTTCCCCTCTACGAATTCTAGCACAAACCACAAATGGTGTGAAGCTTCCAGGGATGTTTCCAAGTGTTCCAATGAAGCTCCTGCACACAGCTCAAGCACACCAAAGTAGATCGAAGCGGAAGCACAAGTAATATGCTAGAAAAGACAAAAAAAAGCTCAAACCAAGAGACAAAGAGATTTTTCTCCCGAAGTTCGGATTCACCGCTCGCACCAAGCAGCCACCAAGGCACGGTGAATCCTACTCTCCGTTGAGGAAGCTTATACGACCACACAAGGTCAAGCTATCTCCTCCTTCCACTAGTCTTCTTCCCTTGCGGAGGCGAGGTGAAACCTTCACAAACGATCCCGTGGCTCACCACACACTTCGGTAGCTCACCGGGCAACGCCTAGCCGTCTAGGAGGAAGAACCTCCAAGAGTAACAAATGCTTCAACAGCTGATCGACGAAACCACAAGTGTTCAAGGAATGGATTGCTCTCCAATGCTCACACACAAGTCACTCTCTCAACCCAACTCAAGAATCTCACAAGGATAGCTCAAATCTCATAAAGAGAGGTTGGGGAGAGCTCAGCTGGCCTCAGGAATATGCAAGGGACGCCAAAGAACCAGCAGCCCCTCAATGAGGAGCTCATGGGTATAAATACCCATCCCACCAAAAACTAGCCGTTTTTCTGTCAGAGAAAACCGGTTTCACCGGTTACCAAAACCGGTTTCACCGAATTTCAAACAAACTAGCCGTTAGACGCTCAGGCCACATAAACCGGTTTAACCGGTTCCCAAAACCGGTAAAACCGGTTTACCCAGGGAACCCCCACTAAGTTAGAATCTCTCATGGTTAAACTCACAAGGGTTCACTTGAGCACTTTTGGAGATTGTCATTCAACCAATGTTGCATCCCTCTTGATAGTACGGCATACCTACACTCAAGACATAAGATAAATCATAATTCAACTACTTGAGCTTGTATGTCAATGATCATGCCATTACTTGATCAATCACTTCTTTGAGGGCTTTTCAACATTGTATCTTCAACTGAGCATATCCACCTTGAGCTAGTGACTTAGGATTTTCCATAACTTATATTTGAGTTCACTTTAATCCTTAGGTCACCCTCTTTATCAATCATAACATATATATGCATTGCATTGCTTTTCTTGATGAGACTTGAATATGATACTTCGAACACACCCCGGATACTAGATGCTTCACCCTAGCAATTTGCACCTTAGCTTGCTTAGTCCATCGCTCTAGTCATCTCGATTTGCTTCTTCATCACTTACCCTTGTATCATCAAGTTGACTTTGCTTTGCCTTTGAATGAATTCCACTTGAAAGAATCTTCAAATGCTTGTTCTTGATTGACAAAGAATATCCCACATAATGCAAGCTTCCAATTGAAGACCAATATGTAACACATATGCTCATGTCATTTTTATCATTCATACATGAAGTCTTGCACTATCCAATCTTATTGCAATATCCAATCTTATGCAATAATTCTTCTTTTCTCAACTGATCCATGGATCTCTATCTTCATCATAGTGATAGTGTCTCATGCCTTGTCCAAAAACCATCCTTGGCATGAGACCAATAATGATCCAAGCATACTTCTTTGAAACTATCATCCCAATATTTTAATGACTGTCCATCTTAAGCAATTAGAGACCATATATAAATCATAGAACTATGTCTCCATCATGAATACCAATGACATGCCATTTTCAACATTCTAGAAATCATGGGATCATACTTGCTTGCTTTGATTAATAAACACATATATATCATGAGCATATAAACTGTAAATGAACTATAAGAATAGATCCCTGCTCATGCACTTAAACAAACAAGTTAGTCCTTTAATCGATTTGTCACTCAATTCACCAAAATCTACTTGAGGGCCTAAATGCACTTTCAAATATATAGCACAAACTTGGAGGAACTGCTCAATCATCTGAAGGTGGAAACAACTCCTTGCTTAGCTCCGCAAGGACTTGTTCATGCATCTTCAGTCTTGTTGCACTGAAGTTAGAAGTATCTTTGTCCAAATATTCCATGTACTTGGTCAGCTTATCAAACCTGATTTTGGCATTTGCTGCTTTGGCTGTTTTTGCAAGTGCATCTGCTCTCTTTGACATAGCATCATGAAACAAAACCATGTCCTCATCTGGCTGCATGCCTAGTGGAGACTATGGTATGCTCTTTTCCTTTCCTTTTCCTCTCAGCCTAGCTTTTGCTTTCTTCTGCCCCTTTGGGCGTTTCTCTTTTTTCCTCTCACCCTCATCTGTGTCTTGGTTTGAAGATGAAGTGTATGTTCCATATTCATCCACTTTAGTCCTCTTGTTCTTGTCATCACGATCCAAGGCAATTCTACGCCACTTGGGTTGATCTTTCAGAATTTTCCATACATATTCTAGTGTAAAGGGCCTCATTTTGTTTTCTGACTTGAACACAGCACGAGCTTTGTCCATCAACATGTCATCAGATTCTCCACTGCAAAAATCCATTCGACCATAGACCCCATTAAACTTAGCAGCAGCTACAGAAATGTTTCCCCAATGGCTTTTGAGCTGTCCCTTTGACCTTGTTCTAGCCCCTGGAGGCTTATTGGAATTGAACTCTCCTGCTACACTTGTCCAGTAGGACTCCCCACTCTGATCTATGCCACGGATTGGATCTACTGAATGCTTTAGCCATGCACTTACTACGTAGATTCTCCTCCTCGGTGGCTTTGTCTATCAACATATTATCAGATTCTCCACTGCAAAAATCCATTCGACCATAGACCCCATTAAACTTAGCAGCAGCTACAGAAATTTTTCCCCAATGGCTTTTGAGCTGTCCCTTTGACCTTGTTCTAGCCCCTGGAGGCTTATTGGAATTGAACTCTCCTGCTACACTTGTCCAGTAGGACTCCCCACTCTGATCTATGCCACGGATTGGATCTACTGAATGCTTTAGCCATGCACTTACTAGGCGTAGATTCTCCTCCTCGGTGTAGTTGATTCTCACAGCCCTCCTGACTTCATCCAGGCTACTGGCACTTGAATCTTCCTTGTCTTCTACTTGCATCACTTCCTTTTGGGACTGTGGAGATATTGATTCAGAGCCATGTGAGGAAGCACCACCTGTAGCTCCAAATATGCCACCTGGGACTCCATGTTGTGCTTGTTGTTGAAAACCTTGATAACTTGGTGGATATTGGGCATACTGGTGGAAGTTGCCTACTCCACCAAAGGGATTGAAATTCTGCAGGACATGTGTAGGTGGTCTGTTTTGAGGATACTGGGAATGGTTTCAAGGTGGAGTGGCAAACTGTGACTGGTTGAAAGGGTTTGGGATTTGATTTGGTGGGAAATTTGTCGTGGGATGGTAACTTGTGTTTTCAGCATTTGGATTTGTAGGATCAGAGGCTAGCAAACTTCTGAAACTCTTCTCATTTGGATCCATGAGTAGAGCTTTGTTGTAGGCTGCTCTGTTGTGCAAAGATAGTGATGTGTGTCTTGAGATGAGGTGTTTTTGCATTTCTGAGCCTGCTTCTCTTCTTTTATGCAGGCTGGGAACAAGGAGGCAACGGTGCAAGGCTGCTGTGAACGAGGAGGCAACGGATAGTAGTAGAAGGCCGAAGTGGTTTGGAGCAACGGTCAAATGCTATAGTGCCACAGCGGTTGAAATTGAAATAGGAAACACTGTTGTACGTCAGAGTTTATATCATTTTCTATTCCATGGGAGCCGGTTCCATCCTTTGCACCCGTGTCTTCATGGAATCGACCGTGCAATGTGAAGGACCGGGTCCTATGGCAGCATTTATTGCATAGGACCGGCTTAGATACGCCCATTGGAGAGGCCCTAACAGCTCGGCAAATACTAGAGTATTGGGTTCCGCACGAAACCAGTCACAATTTGAGTCAACCGAAGTTTCACCAGTTGGCTGCGTCTTCGCTCGGGACTCATCAGCGACCAACAACGAGGCCTCGACTCCACCTTTATGCTCGTGTCCTGGAAAATCTGGAAAGAACGCAATGGGAGAGTGTTCGACAACCCAAGGGAGCAGCCAACGGCATCCCTGATTCACGCAATCATGGAGGAGGGTCGTAACTGGATGGCGGCCGGTGCTGGGAGAATGGCGGCGGTAGGTTGGACAGCCGGCCAGAACTAGCTAGGTCACGGCTATTTTCGTAGTCTCTGGTTGTTTTAGTGTTCAGTAGATTAAGCCCCATTTTCCTCATGTAACCGTGTGCGTGTGCCCGGTTTTCGGCCCGCGTTGTAAAACTCTATCTTCTTAATACAAAGATATGCAGCTCTCCTGCATATTCTCGAAAAAAGAAGTTTCACCAGTGAATATCCCACTCTTTTCCATAGTATACAGGTACAGGTACAGGTGTCCAGAACTCTCTCTGATCGTGGTAGAACCTGATATTCAGCACGTCCAGACTAAAACACCGATGCTCGTGTAAAAAGATCAAAACATCAACCGAGTCGTCAATGAGATGATAATGATACTTACAGGTACCTTTCTGGCTTTCTTTCTTTATTTTGTATCGCCCATTCAGATCTGAATGCTGTGAGGCTGTGACCAAGAAGAATAAAGTATGACCCTCGGTCTTTGTTTTACAGGAAATCCATGACCGAAGAGAACGCAATTGGGCAGCTTGGTTTTCCATCGAATTTGGCTCACAAATTAAGACGAAGATATTTCTTGCAACAGGCCAATTTTGGATGACTTGAGACGACGACCGACAGGCGACGGTGCGACGACAGCCGATTCCGTAGCCGCATGCGCAACTCTGCCTCGCTTGGGAGGGAGTTGGTGGCCTCGCACCGCATGTCCGCATCCGCATCCGACGGTAGGGCGCCGGCATGCTCGCTGCCGTGGAACGGCGATCACAGGCTCCGGCGCAACGGTGGCCGCGGTGGAAACCCAGGTCGGTGCCGGCCCAATCCGCGCCCTGCTCCGTGCCCGCGCGCGGTGCTCCTCCCGGCTGATCGCGCGCGGTATCCGCCTCCAGCCCGAGCCACACCAGGCCATGTCCTCGCGCGCCGGCTCCCTCGATGCCGCGCCGCCCCGGTCTTCCCGCTGGAGAAGGGGAGATTGGAATGAGGAGGAATGGGATGTAAGTCCGCAGGGCCACCGTGTGAGAAAACAATCGGTAAACTCTGACTATAGGACTCCAGACAACTCCGACCCCTCCGAATATAAACTAGCCTCTGGATGCAAATTACTGCTAACCAAACGAAGTAAAGATACCAATTGATGAAGACAATTGAATACATCATAGAACTAAAAAGCCAAGTAAGGAAACTGAAATATACAGTTGTGTGCAAACAATTATCCAAAATAGGCATCTCATCTATGTGCACTTGTTCGCGCGACCAAATTACAGAAGAAACCAGTACAGTACCATTGTGGCTCAGGAATGGACATCGGATTCGGACGAGTGGACGCGATGAACGGATCCCAGAGCAGTCGAGGCATTCGGTGCGGGAGTTGAACACGAACATGTGGCGTGGCACTTAAGTTGTGCGCAGCTTATGTTGTGCGGCTGTTTGAAAAAAAAAATCGAGAAAAAGGAGGAAGCTGAGTACCGGAAGTAACTAGTACTAGAACATAAAAGTCTCAAGTAATGAATGACTGAATGAGTGAAACGAACTACTGGTCTTGAAACAATCTATCCTCAACAGTATGTACAATGCTGGAAGTTTTACCTCTCTTTTTTCTTCCCTTGTGAATCTGAAGCACGGATCATCGTATCTCCTTCCAACAGATACAAGCAATCTTTGACCAGCTCTCCCCATCAGGTTGACAGCTCTCCTTCAAGCGTTCACAGGACCATATTCTTATGTGCTGAATAGAGGTTGGCAAATCTGGTAAAGATGACAAATTGGGACATCTATATATGTCGAGCTTCTCCAGACAAGAGAGGCTCGTCAGATTTGTTGGCAGGAACTGGGTTTTACATTCCTGGAAACATAGGCTCCTGACACCTCTCAGATTACCAGACCTTGCAAATGAAAAGGATGTCTCCTTGCAACAGTTAAGCACTAGCATTGCTGGAACCGTAAAACCTTCAGTCGAGAGCATGTCGTTAAGCATCACGGAGCTGCTAACGGCGAGCAATTTCTGGGCACGACACTGCGAGATGCAATCGGCAGAGAGCTTTGGAACATTTATCAAACTTAATTGCTGTAGATGCAGGGAACGCAATCCTTCAAGCATGCATAAGTCTGGCAAATGCCGTAGAGATAGTGATTTCAGGGAGGTTAGATGACCAATCGATAGGGATGTAGAGCTCCTTGACTCGCATACAGAATCACCGGCAATCAGGCAGTGGGATATTGTGAGACTCTCGAGGGACAGAGGCATAGATTCTGCTGCGCGTGCCAACCCTAAAGAAGGGCAGGAATATAACCTAACGCTCAAAATTGAGCTAGCAGCTTGTAAGCCCCCTAATGATCTGAGACACCAGCAGTCAGTAAAGAGCAAATTTTCAAGTACTTTCAATTGTTGGAAGACCCCTTCTGATGGAAGTTTAGTTAGAGTCATGATGCATGTTAATATCAAATATCTCAGTGAAGTGAGGTCTCCAAGGCAAGCAGCTAAGGCCCCATCTGTTATACTGCACCCATGAAGATTAAGTGTACAAAGTGCTGACGGCAGAACCAACAGTGGCCCAGTGCTACGTCCATAGAGGAGTTTTATCCTCTGTTCGTGGCAATATACCCATGCCTTGAAGGTTTTTTTCTTTCACCACCACTTCGTCTCTTGCTCCGTCCAGAGAGGTTTGGATGGCTTGAAGCTGTTCTGATATATCTGTATCCATCAATGGAGCCAGACACGTCATAGATGAATATTCTTCCAATAGGCTATTCCTGATCCCGCAATCTGGTCCTGAATCCACTTCCCAGACGGAAGCAAGTTGGGATGACAAGAGTTCTTTACTCGTATATTCCTTTTCTCGCTGTTCCAGCTCATCATTACAAACGAATGTAAGTAATGGGCATCCCTTGATACGGAGATATTCAAGGCCAGTCGGGAGACATGGTAGTGTTTTCAGATTTGGGACATTTTGCAGTATGAGACGAGAACAGTGGTTAAAGAGCTCAGTATTGTGTGGTAGGCCTTGTAGAGCACTGCAATTTTCAAGTTGAAAGGATGTCAAATTCTCAATATAGGAACTCTCAAGTAACCAGCTTGGATATGTGGCAGCTTTATAACCAACGAGTGTAAGGCAATTCAGTTCAGGCGGTGGCATCAGTCCCTCCAGAATCTCCAAATGTAAATGTAAACTATCTTCTCCTTGCAAGGCGTTCTCATTCTCCTGACTCCAGACAAGTTCCAAACTCTTAAGATGACTTTTCAGATGTATCTTCGACTCTAAGGCTTCACCTTTTCCTGTGACATTGTCAAGATCTTTGATACTTAGACTGCCACCAAGCTCATTCAAGTAACTCAGCTGTTGTAACTCAAATCCCTTCTGCCTTCGTACAGTAAAAGTACCAAGTTCTTGAAGCAGAGCTAGCTTGCCTACGTGAGGAATTTGAGGCACCCGTCCTGTACTATATCCGGTAACATAACATGATACCACATGCCGTAACTGAGTTAAATTGCAGATTTGATCAGGCAGACTCTCAACTTTGGTATTTAATAGAAGTATTTGTAAGTGGTACAAAGTACACAACGAGCTTGGCAATTCGGAAATCGAAGTGTTGACAAGGTTCAGATACCGAAGGTGCTTCAGCTCACCAATAGATTCAGGCAGCTTGTTTTTATTGTAAAAATACAAATCCAATACACGCAACTTTTTCAAATTCTGCAGTACCTGATCGAAAACATCACTTATATCATCCATAAGTGGGTCAACGCAGATAACAGTGCGTAAATGATGTAGCTTGTTCATAATTTGATTATGTTGTTTGATAGTCTCAACACGAACTGATAGATGTCGAATAGATAATGGTACCTCTGTCACCGAATCATCTTCTAATCTGAAGCAGTCATCTTTAGATAGCTCCTCTGCCAAATCATGTAGGAGATCATGCATAACATACGATTCTCTAAGAGCTGGTTGGAAGAATGAGCAAGCCACCATCTCATTAAGGTAATCCTTTCCAATATCTTCCTTTCTCCTATTCTTGTTACATGAATCAACAAGTCCCTCTGCGATCCATAGATAGACCAACTCATTCAAGTCATACTTGTGACCTTTTGGAAATAAGCTGCAATAAAGAAAGCACCTCTGAAGATGTGGATCTAACCTCTCATAACTCCACAATAGAGCTCTCTTGGGTTCTGTTAAGCTATTGACCTTTAGAGCATCTTTCCATGCAGCAATATCCTTTTTCCTGCTCAATTGGGAGCCCAAAACTTTTGCTGCCAAAGGAGATTGTCCAAGCCTCTTTGCGATCTTCTCGGCAGTCCCTTCTAGCTTGACGCGCATCTTTTGATCCCTGATTTCTTCTCCAGAAAAGGAATGATGTTTGAAGAGTGCCAAAAATTCAGAATCTTCCATGTTTTCCAAACGGACCACTTTTTTGCAGCAAAGAGCAGCTGGAAATATATCTCGTCGAGAGGTTACCAAAACTTTGCTTTCACCCTCCTGACAAACCAAAGGATCTAGCAGTAAGTCCCATTCCCTCTCACTGTTGGATTCATCAAACCAAACATCATCGAGAACAAGAAGGAATCTTTCGCATTTTTGCATAACCTCCCTTAATGTGCACTGGAGAGTGTCCAGGCTGTCAAAGCGAGGGCACTCCTTTTTGGTGGCAGACTCGATGATCTCTCGAGTGTGACGATGGACATCAAGTTTACATGAGATGCAGACCCACATCCTGAGATCAAAGTATTCTTGTACCCTCTTGTCATTGTACACAAGCTGGGCCAAGGTTGATTTTCCGGCGCCTCCGTGTGCCACAATGGCCAAACCCGAGTACACAGCTGAACTATCCTTGTCACCAGGCTTCACTGTAAGAAGATCTATTATGCAATCACGATCTGTGTCACGGCCAAACACTTTTGGAGGAGGTAGTGATGTAGCTGGAGGTATCACTGCTGTTGCTACGGTTGAGCAATCGGCACTATTACCATATAATGTCAAGCCAAGAAGTTCACGGAAGTCCTTGGCTTTTGCCAGGATAGCCTTTAGATGGTTCAGCTGGCGAATTAACTTTCTGTTCTTGGGGAGCAAATTGGCTGCCCTGCTCCTGGCAGAACGAAAAGGCTTCAACATTTTTGCTTTCATTGAGGAGGCATTTTCTCCTGGCCAGAGATCATTCCCATTCTCTGCCTTTTGCTTGAGGAGGTTGTACTCGTGCTCATCGAGCAGGTCCTCGGCAGTGTACAAGGCTTCTTTGAGCTGCTGGAGCCATTTGTCCAGCGTACCCCTGTGGTTGCTCTTATCGGCTGCTTTAATCATGAGTTCGAACTGCAGCATGATGGTGGTCTCCAGTTCATTGAGCTCACTCGCCATGTCCACGCCAAGGTAGGTGGAAGCATCAGCAAGGAGCCTCTTCAAGATCGGCGATGCCGCCAATCGTAAACCAGCCAGCACCACCTCCGCCATGGTATGTTTCCTTTTTCTTGTGGGTGTGCGTCTGCGTTTTGAGTGTGGTTGATGTCCAGCAAAGAGATTACAGAAGTGATTCCTGAGAAAATTAAAGAATAGAATCATCAAATTAGGATATGGGGCAACTAAGGCTCTAAAACTGGTTTCTTGTTCTTTTAATTTCTTTTGTTTTAGCAGTTTTGTGCGCACATGTGTGTGCTTTGAGGGTGGTACGGACCTGACTGGGTGGATGTCTGAATTAAGAGGTGAGCAGCTGGAAGTGCTCGGAAAAGCAACTGTTGCAGCAGCGTACAGACAACCTCAACCTGCAGGAGTCAGAAACGACGGGATCAATTAGTAATTAGGAGGTGAGAAACATAGCATACAAGTAAACAGTTTCCCCCTCTTCCTGCCTGTTTGACTGGATATATCTGATGAGGAAAACTGAGGGAAAGAACAAGCGAAGGCATCAGAGTCGGAGTAAAGGCTGAAGAGCTTACTAGTACTGATGAAAGGGTGAGCGGCGACGGGAACAGAGTTGCCGGAGCAGGTGACGAAGCCTCGAAGAGGAAAGCGAAGCTGCATAAATGGTGGGTGGATAGTGGTGGCTTGGCCAGTCTTCTCCTTGAGCGTGCAGGGGTCAAAAATTAACATATCTGCTGATCCATGATGGCGTTGGTTAGGTGTGTCCTCCACATCATGGAGTGATGCCTGAAAAAAAAAACGCAGGCTCCACTAGCTAAATCTTTAGGTTTCGCTCCGGAGGCCACACGCCATCAGTGCATCAACACACTATAGAATTCAATTAAAGAAAGAGTCATACGAAACATATCTTTCTTGCGCAACTTTGTCTGACGAACCACGCCGGGTCTTCGCGCCGCCCCTGACCTCCTTCTCTATGGACGCCTGCCATTGGGGCGGCGCGGAGGACCGGCGTGCGGCGAAGGCGGCAGAAGAGAGGACGGCCGCTGGGTCAGAAAGGGCAGCATCGAACGATAGTGGGCGAGTGGCGCGGCGGCGAGCCAGCCGCCGACGGGGATGGAAGATGACCGGAAAAGGAAGAAGAAGAAAGAGGAGATTACACGGGCCTCGGTGGGCCGGAAGCTATCTTTCTTTTCTAGCTTCCAGGCCCGGTGGCGAACTTGGCTGTGTCTCCGTCATGCGCCCGCTAATACGCTATCACGTATTCACGTGCGTCGGCGTGCCCACTGCCCGCTGCGAGCCTGCGAAGGATGTTCGCTTGGCTTATCAGCCATCAGCCACTAGTATTTCAGTCTCATAATAAATCAGCACCAGTCATCAGCCAGACAGCAGTACTTTTCTCTCACAACAAATCAGCACCAGCCACCAGCCAACCGAACAGACTGCTGGAGCTGGAATTTTTTCAAATTGGTCTTTGTAAGGAACTTTTTTTTTGCAATTGGATCTCCGGTGAAACTTTTTTTCAAAAATGGACCCCTTACCTTGGCGTACAGAGTGCTCGCGCCGAGGTCCGTAGCTCGGCGTAAGCCCGTGCAACGCCGAGGCAGCCACGTCAGCGCCGCGTCCGATTTGGACGCTGCTCTGGGGCCCACATCTCGGCGCTATATACCTTAACGCCGAGGCACGGACCTCGGCGCGGTGCCGCACCACACCGAGGTCTGGGCATATAGCCCGCGGCGCGCCCGCCTTCTTCTTCCTCGCGCCATTCTTGTTTCTGCCGCCTTGTCAAGGCTCCTCCACCGCCGCCATATCCTCCCCATTGCCGCCCATTGCCGCCATATCCTCCCCATTGCTGCCGTCGCCGCCTTGTCAAGGCTCCTCCACCGCCGCCGGCTTGCGCAGGAGGCGGGCGGCGGGGTGACAGGGCGTGGAGGGCCGGCGCGGCCCTCCTGCCTCCTGCATCGTATCGTCATCCTCTTGCCGTTGAGGACCTCCCCCCCCCCCCCCCCTCCCCAAGGTGCTTCCTCCTCCCCCTTCCTCTCCTCCCGTCCTCATCGATTTGTATGGTTGATGTTAGGTTTTGAATGGCATGGTTGACACGGGTTGTTAGGTTTAGTGTACCCTTAATTTTATGGAGCATGTATGGTTGATGTTAGGTTCTGGATGTTGTTGTATGCATTGTGTGATTTATGTGAGATTTAATTCTAATTGACCAATGTTCATATGGTTTTAGTGAGCTTGTACGTAATTGTATCCATATTTAATTGTTGATATGGTTGTTTTAGGTTTTTGTTTGTATTTATAGAAATAAATTTCTTACGTAATAGGATTTGAAATATAACTTAACCCGTGAATTAGTGACATGTAGTGTGAATTTTGTAACCATTTGAACATAAATTATCTTTCATCATTGCATTTTGCTATGGATGTAGATGGATAAGTTAGTGAGGTTGCATCATGGTGGTAATGTGTTGAGGACGAAGGATGATAGTGTGGAATTACAGAATATGGATGAGGACGTTTTGCTTTTCGGTCAATCACCTAGTTTAACCCAAGTTGTTGATCGAGTGAGAGAAAGGTTGGGATGGTTTGAAAGGAATTGTGATGTAAAGTTGGAAGGTGTCATTGATGTTGGTTCCTCTAACGGTCCAAGGATTAAGAGATTAGCTCCAATTAGTTGTGAAAGTGAGTGGAATGTTTACAAGCGAGTAGTCATGGCATCCGAAGTTCGTTGTTTAGATTTGGTCGTGCACAAGGACATGCAGCACCGAACATCCACTACCTTGCCCTTTGATCTAAACAATGCTGCAAATTCCAATACTCCATTTGGTGAAGCGAAAGTTGAGTTAGCCCAACCTAGCCAATTTAGTTTGGATGTTGGGAATGAAGCTTGGTCCGAAAGAGATGGCATTCAAGGTGTTTTGCACAATGTAGATGTTGTGCCGCATTTTGAGCCAGTTGGGTGGGAGGGGGTCGTTGGTCCCTCTGATGTGGAACATGAAGCGGATGAGCCTACACATGCTGCTGGAAATGAGTTGGACGACTTGGATATTCCGATAGCTAACTTAGATGTTGATGGTCTCCCTCATATAGTGCCTCAATATAATTATGGTGGAGCCTTTGCTTCAAACCGTTTACATGTGGAAGTAGAAGGTGACGATGACACTTATGAAGAGAAAAGAGCAATGGATTCTGATGATGATCGTCCCTTTGAGCGACTAGCTGATATAGAGATAGAGGCACTAACAAGGGTGGTCACTGGACGGGATCCTCTTGTTCCCGAGTTCCTAGACTTGAGCGAATCTCATAGGGCTGTGGCTGATGGTGGTGCAACAGATGGTGGAGTGCCGTTACCTAGTGGTGACACTATCATCAAGAAGGGTATGGTATTTGCAACCATGGATGAAATGAGAACTTGGCTGCAGGAGTACTCGATTGTTCATAACCGTCCATACAAGGTTGTGAACTCTTACAAGAAGAGAAGGTACACAGTTAAGTGTGAACAAGACAGTTGTGAATGAAAAGTCCGTGTTCGAAAAAACAAGGCACAGAGATGGAAGATCACCTCAGTTAAGCAACCTCACACTTGTGAAACAGCTGAGGCGGAGAAGAACCATTTGCAGCTAAATTCCAAGTTCATTGCAAGGAAGTTGTCTGCAGTGGTGAAGCATATGCCAACCATCTCTGTTTCTGCAATGATTGAGACCATATACCTCATATTCCATTACTATGTCAAATATGGGAAAGCATGGAGAGCCAAGCAACGTGCTTTGAAGCTTGTGTTTGGTGATTGAGAGGCAGCCTATGAGCGGCTCCCTGTCATGTTCAATGCAATGAAAGCAGCCAATCCTGGTATGCACTATGTGTATGAACCCAAACCTAATGAATTTAGAAACGGGAAATCAGTATTTGCTCGGGCTTTCTGGACTTTTGGGCAGTGCATTGAAGCATTCAAGCATTGTAGGCCAGTGTTCTCAATTGATGGCACGTTCTTAATGGGCAAATTCGAAGGGACAATGTTGATTGCAATCGGTACTGATGCCGAGGACGCTCTTGTTCCTTTGGCTTTTGGCTTGGTACGCAAGGAGGACAATGATAGTTGGTCTTGGTTCCTTAGTCTAGTAAGGCGGGTTGTTGTTGGTCCAGGACGAGAGGTTTGCATCATATCTGATCGTCATGCCAGTATTCTCAGTGCCGTTGAGGAAGACATACCGGGGCATGGCCGTGTCCATCACCGTTGGTGCACAAGGCACCTCGCCCAAAACCTTTATAATCGAGACCACATTAAAGATAATTTCAAGGTATTCGAGGAGGTTTGTCGTCAGAATGAGGTAAAGTTTTTCCATCAAAAGCTAGAAGAGCTGCGGTTGTTAACGGATGACAGGGGCAGTGCATTCCTTGATGATTTGTTTTAGTCCAAGGAGGAGTGGGCCCGTGCTTATGACAGTGGAGGGGTGAGGTATGGGTACATGACAAGCAACATGGCTGAGATATTCAATAGCTTGCTTAGAGGTTGTCGTTCCCTTCCAGTAACTGCAATTGCCTCATTCACCTTTTACAAGTGCAATGCATGGTTTGTGAAACGCCGAAGTCATGCCTTGGCACGTGTTGAGAGTGGGAAATTATGGCCTGAGAAAGTACAAGATGTTCTTGTAGGGTCCAAGACAAAGTCCAAAAGGCAGAAGGCTACATGTTTTGATGCGCAGACGTTAACATATGAGGTCCTTGAGCCTGGTGGAACCAATATTGGTGGCGAGGACCGTGAAGCAAGGAAACATAAAGTTGTTCTTACTGCAAATACTTGCACCTGCCAAAAACCTACTTTGTTACACAGGCCTTGCTCGCACATGTTTACAGCTTGCCGGGTTCGAAGATTAAAGGCTGAGGCTGAAAAGAGGTTTGCTAAGGAATTCTCTTTGCATTCCCTTGTCAACACTTGGTCTCCACGATTTGAGCCATTTCTAGATGAAGACCAATGGCCGGTTTATGAAGGGCCTACTTATGTCACTGATATGGCATGCTGTGGAAAGGTAGAGGTCCTAGGAGACGGAAGCGTTATAGGATGGACATGGACCGAGCAGTAAAAGGCAAATCTAAAAAGAATATGGTGGGGACACATTTTGTAGAGGACCCGGAACGGAACCGATGCTCCCATTGCCACCACACTAAGCACAATATAAGGAACTGTCCCCTTAAGAAGAAGTCACAGGTACAAAATTTGTACATTTTGTAGGCCCATGCATGCATATATTTTTCCATTTACAAAATTTGTATTACTATTTATATTGGATTTAGTATTTGTATTAATGTTTCCAATGCTTGTGCAGGATGGAGCGGTACCGTCTTCTTGATGAAAGGTATGACTCGAAGCACCGGGCACGGAAGATCGAGGCAGGCGAGGTATGGTATTGAAACTTATTTATTAATTCTATGAGATTCTCGTTTATAATTCATATTCATCCTAATTTTGTTGTCTTATTTGTGTCGTAGGTGCTCCATGTTCTTCGGCCCATGACCCATGATGCGACCACGGTCATGCGTTACGATGAGCGTTACACGCCCCTTCTCAAGCGTGCCAAGCTCGCTACCGTCGCCCGGGTTTGTCGTCGTGGGGTGCCACCTTTCAACCCTGCTGCACTCACCGCGTTGATCGACAGATGGCGGCCGGGGACTCACTCCTTCCACTTGCTGTGCGGGGAGATGACAGTCACCTTGGAGGATGTGGCCATGATCTTAGGGTTGCCTATCAGGGGTTTCCCGGTTACTGGAGAGGCGGAGTCGGCTGGGTGGCTGGGACGGGTTGAGCTCTTCTTGGGCCGCGGCCTTCCTGAGTTGGAGCCTGGCAAGAAGAGGCGTAGCAGTGGGGTACCATTGAGGTGGCTTCGCCAGGAGTTTGGAGTTTGTCCGGAAGATGCTGATGAGGCAACGATCAACTACCACTGCAGGGCTTGGGTGCTTCACATGTTTGGCTCGTTTCTTTTCCCTGACGGCACCGGAGACTCGGCGTCTTGGATGTACATGCCTTGCCTCGTGGACTAGGACGACACTGGCACCTTGAGTTGGGGATCAGCTGTGTTGGGCTTCCTGTACCGTCAGCTGTGTGAGGCGTGCTGACGGACGGCTGGTGCCCATGCTACCCAGTCCGGATGCACTACCCTTCTACAGGTTTTTGGTCTTTCTTCTTTTCATTGTGTTCAATTTCCTGTACTATGTGAATTTCCTTTACTAATGCATTATGCTATGTGTATGTAGATTTGGATGTGGGAGAGGCTCCCAGTTGGACGGCCTCACGCTATGAACCAGCTAGAGGTGTGGCACGGGCTACAGGACCCTGAGTTGGGGCCCACAGTTGCGCACTTGTACGAGGGAGCCCATGGGATTTATGCTCTGTCACGTTACTCATACGTCCTCTACACAGATGAGATTGACGCCTTGCTGCCCCAACATGTAAGTAGTGAATAATTGTATTCTGTTGTCTCTCATGCATATCATGTACAACTTTTAGATGATTATTTGACTTCCGGTTGTCTCGATGATTATATTTAAGGTTGAGTGGAGGCCGTATACTCGTGACCAGGTCCAAGGCATGGAGCTAAGCACATTGTGTTACCAGGACCAGGACGTGTGGTTCATGAGGTGCCCATTAATTTGCTTCTATGTCGTGGAGTACCATTTGCCTCATCGTGTTGCCAGACAATTTAATAAGCAGCAGCCATGCCCTCCGTAGCCATTCTCTACCAGCTGGGACCTCCACAAGTGAGTATAGCTGTTATTTTAATTTGGGATTCACAATGTAAATTTGTAAGCTTATATCAGCACTTAATGGTTTCAATATTTTCAGCTTTGATCGTCGTCGACAAAAAAAGGTGACCAACTTCCAGCACGAGCACCGGGCGTACATCGATGAGTGGAACCGCATGGAGGCCAATGTTGTGCCCATTCACAGCATCCACCACAACACCAGGTTCAACGAATACCTGTCTTGGTACCAGCAAAGAGCACAAATCCATTTGAGACCTGCATGGACACAAGAGGACTATGCAGACATTGCTTCTTTCGACGAGGGAGAAAATGTGTACGACCGGAGGACTCGGCAGGGTTCACAGTTAGAGATCGGGCCAGTACTTGATAGAGCGGTTAGAATTTACTTCCATTGAAATATTCATTTCAGTATGTACTTTTCTATGTAAAATTTATGTTTTTCATTTGTCCTACAGGCCAATGAGATTATGCGAACAGTGGCTGAGGCTGGTGCGGTATTGAGGGTTCCTGAGGGTAGCTTGAACGAGGCCTCAACACTACGCGCTTTTATCCAGGTATGAGAGCAATTTTTGGTATGTAAATAAGTATGGCTTCATATGGCTGCAGTGAGCAATTCAGATTTTGGTTTTCTTTTACACTATATGTGTTAGGTTGTTGTTCTTGAATGTCTAATTTTTAATTTATTGCCTCATTTATTGCAGCGTGGCATGCACCGACTTTGCAGGGTTGCAGCCAGACTTGGCTGTCGGGCACAAGACGTCGCCATCATACCACAGGGCGGGCAGATCTCTGGTGGCCGTTCGACGAGATCCGTTGCTGCTGCGGGTTCAGCTGCTGGTGCTGGGTCCTCCTCCCGTGCACGAACTTTCAGCTCAGACGACGAGGGGCAGCAGGGAGAAGGGACAGAAACTGAAGGCGATGGCGACGAGGAAGAGGCTGCCACGGAGGACGACGAGGCTGACGAAGACTACAATGAGATATCGATGTCACAGCTACCGGATGCCCCACCTGCTTCACAGCCTTCCCAGCACCCCCGCCGTCAGACAGCTGACTTGTCGCCGTCCAACATCCTCTCGGGCCGTAGGGAGAAGAGACCGCGCAGGAACATGACTCCAGGCACCGATGCACTAGGCAAGGGCAAGGGCAAGGGCAAGGGTAAGCGCAAGTCAAAGGGAGGGTGACCAGGTTTGGGTGACTTTGGGACTGAATGAACTTGTCGAGTCCAGGAATTACTCTCTTTAGCCTTTTGTGGACTCTTATGTATGTGTGAGGACTCTATATGCATGTGTGCACTCTCTATGCATGTGTGGACTCTATATGTATGTGTGGACTCTGTGTATGTGTGGACATTTCATGTATGTATGGATTCCATGCACATTTGTGATGTGTTAGTGAACTCTACTCTGAATTCTGTGGAATTGTCTGAAATCTGTGTTCAGAATACTGAAAACTGTATAACTGAATAAAGGAGATGGCTGGATGAGTTACAGGCAACTCGGTGTTAAAGCAATTAGCGCCGAGTCAAGAATCTCGGCGTGAGAAGCTTTAACGCCAAGGTGGAGTCCCGTGCCAATGTCCCCTGGCAAGGGGCAAAACCCAACGCCGAGTAAAGGACCTCGGTGTGAAGTATATTAGCGCCTAGTCAGAGACCTTGGCGTAAGGTACTTTAACGCCGAGGTAGTGGGCCGAGTGCTAATGATCCCTGGCAAATGTAAAAAAGTTACGTCGAGATCTGTAGCTCGGCGTTAAGAGGTCCCACGCCGAGGTCTGCGCACCAGCTCAGCATCGACTTTAGACGTGGCGCTGACGTGGCTACGTCGGCGTGCATCGGCCTAACGCCGATCTGAAGACCTCGGCGTCGTGGGATTCTACGCCGAGGTGAAAGGTCCATTCTTGGAAAAAGTTTTCTTAGGGGTCCAAATGTAAAAATAGTTTCACAAAAGGGCCAAATTGAAAAAATAATAGGTTGCCGGAGTAGGTGACGAAGCCTCGAAGAGGAAAGCGAAGCTGCATGAATGGTGGGTGGATTGTGGGCTTGTGGCCGGCGACTTTAGCCACTGGAGCATCTCCAACAGCGTAACTAAAATTGGAGACCTAAAATTTGCTTTAGGTATAGGAGAGAGAAAAATTTAAGTACATAAAACTTGCTCTCTTCAACAGCATACCTAAAACTGGAGACCTATTTTCTAGATACAAGACACTGACAAATGGGACCCGCCTGTCAGTGCCCCTCTCCTTCCTTTCATTCTCCTCTCAGGAGGGAAATAGGTATCCACCCTTTGGATTGCTATATTTTGGTTTAGGAGAAAAAAATTTAAGTTGAGACCTAAAAATTGTAGTTATATGTATCCATATAGGTATGCTGTTGGAGCAAATTTTTGTTGGTTTTTAGGTATTCTGTCAGTTTTTAGGTATAGGTATTCTGTTTAGGTATGCTGTTGGAGATGCTCGCTTGGCCAGTCTTCTCCATGAGCGTGCAGGGGTCAAAAACTAACATATACGCTGGTCCATGATGGCGTTGGTTAGGCTCTCGACATCGTGGAGTGATGCCTTAACATGTCACGTAGTATTTTCTGATGACATGTCATCAAATTTATGAAGAGAGAAAATACACCAGTTTCATCTAGACAAAACCCTGCATACACGCATACTAACTCTTATTGAGTCATGAAATTAAATGCTATGGGATGTCTATGAAACCATAAAATAAAACTATTCATTGAAGAGATAGTTTCAAACATCATTTCATTGTTTTGTTGCTTATGTGACTATCTTGAAAATATCAACGTGAAACCTACCACTAGGATTGGCCTTAGGTTTTGCTTCAGAGGCCAGAGCATGGGCATTGGTGCATGGCCCCACATAAAAGGAATTGAAAAACGGAATACATCTTTCTTGCTCATTTTCCTCTCGTGAACATGTATTGTCTCTCTATCTTCCTTTGTATGGGCCGCTGCTCCTGCAAAATGGTTCTATGTTTTCACTGGTGAAGCGGTTCTTCTTTTTTGAGGTGAAGCTGTTCACAAAAACATTTAGTAAAGCAACTTCTTCTTTTCATGAACGAATGGAAGAGGCCAAATATTTGATGTGCCCTTGCCTTATTCAACATCTCCACGCCCATTAAAGGAAGAGAACAAAAACGAATTGATAATAGCACGTGATGTTTGGATATTTGCAGGGATCTGAACAAGCAAACGATGAGAAACATGCAAAACTCTAAGAGATTTTTTCTACTCTACTCTTTTGGCAGAGGATTAAGAGAAACGAAGAGATGATGTAAGGAGCAAGTGTACCTGGAGGGGACAAAATGGAAGAGTAGAAAGCAACACATGGACTAACAGTTAAACGAGAGGAGAAAGACAGCTTCGTGTTTCTTTCTGGGGATTTTGGAGTATGGAATTACATGTGAGTGAAGAGACCAGCAATAATGATGCTTATGCGTGAAAGGGTCTCTACCCTTATGGTTAGAGCACCTGAACAGCACACAGTAGATCCGGGTTAGAATTCTCACAGGAGTCAATTGTTCTTCTCAAGTTTCCGATTGCAGGAAAAGGGTGCACCAAACCACAGCGAGAGATTTCAGATATTGGGTCTCAATTCGTGAGCCTTTCAGAATTTGACACCGCTATCACAATGACATGTAGGGTTACTCTGGGTCAATGACACGTGGGACAGGGTGTCAAATTCTGAAAGGCTTGCGAATTGAGACCCAATATCTGAAATTTCTCACACACAGCAGTTGCATCTGAATACATGTATCACTCTTAAAGGTCAAAAGTAAACTGACAAGCGTACTAGTGCCTAATTCATATTGCCATATGAGTATATGACAGACCTCAAAAATTACATGGGACAGTTCCAAGTGGTTCCATCACATCCTACCTCATAATAAGTTGACCAACTGCCAAGTAGCTTACAGATAATCAGTAAAGGGAGCATTTGTTAGTCGTGGTGAACATGGTCTTCCCAATCTATCAAAACATCTTGCAAACTGCAGTGGTTAAGAACCCCAATAGCAGACAGTCAAATGATTGCGATCAATGTTAATTTTCTGACAAACACGCTATCGCTAAAGAACAATTCAAGATCCACAACAACTACAGCACTAACAAAAGATCGATTCACAACAAACTGGAAACTTCCTTATTAGAAGTAATATAGCACAGCCAAACTTTAGCATATTTGTAGCACTACAGTAGTGATCTATAGTGTCAAAGCGTAAGATAATATAATGAAGCCAAATAGGGATCAAACAGGCCAATTCTTGCCCAGTCAGAGACTGGCGGGTTGTCCATTCCATGAACCTACACATATTTCTAAGTAGTTCCATGCGCTTCATCAATATAAGTAGTCCCTCTGTCCCATATTATTAGTCGTTTACTCATTTGGCTTTTCTAGATACATAGTTTGTGTACATAGCGTATAGCTAGATGCATAGCAAAAGCTATGAATCTAGAAAAAGCAAAACAACTAATAATTTGGGCCGGAGGGGGTAATTAACAGCTCCTATGCATTTAAATTTTTATTCCTATCAGGATCAGTAAAGTGGGGGGTAATAGTTTTGTTGATATGATTTGAAACATGTGAAGTGCAGGCAGTGGTCACAACTGTGTCCAATGCTTATGAACATCTAGTTCTGAAACCAAGCATGCTTGAACTATCCAAAGAACATCTCAAGTTGTCAACTCACGCTTTAAGTTAGAAAATGTTAGATGCATTGAACCCATTCTTTTCTTTTTCTTCATCAATTCCATTGTTTGGAAGAAAGAAGAATCAGCAGAACCAATTGCACCTAAGTTTTAAATAGATCATTCATGGCTTGATGCAGGCAGAAAGATAATGACATATATTGGGAGATAACAATATAATTTACAGTTATTGCTTCATATGTTTCACAGAAAATAAACATATCGAATGAACAGGCCATATGCACACATTGCACTATGAATGTATATCATGCAGTAACATATTTACTATATATAAATGAAATAGAAACCACTGACACAAGGTCGATTCACAAATTGCAAAGTTTTTTGTTAACAGCAATATAGCGCAACCAAATTACATGTATCTATAGCACTACAGTTGTGATCCACACAGTCAAAAGCATAAGAAAATAGAACGAACCAACCAAATAGAATGAACAAGGCAAATCCTTGCCCAATCACATGCCGGCAGGCAGCGCAGCCAAGAAGGCACTGTACGCCGAGTCCAGGTCGAAGTTGAGCTGCCTCGCCTGCTGCTCGGTGAGTTCATCCGCGGCGCCCATCTTATGCAGCTTGCCGAGCCACTCGTTGACCTTGACCTTCCCCTCAAAGTCGGGCGGCAGCAGGGGGCCGAGCCTGGCCATGGAGGTGGCGACGTCCTGCAGCAGCGGGCGGACCTGGTCGTTGGCAAGCATGTTGAGCTTGACGGCGTCCATGGCGGTGATGAAGGTCTGCACGCAGTGCGCGATGGAGGCAGCCGAGGCGGCGGCGGCGGCCGGCGCGGAGGAGTTGGAGGCGGCGCGGAGCTCGACGGTGGCCGGGACGCCCGACTGGAGGAGGCGGTTGAGCGCGGCGGGGCAGTCGAGGCGGTACGCCTGGACGAAGCGCGGGACGGTGACGGCTCCGGCGAGCGAGGAGGAGAGGGAGTTGAACTGGGAGATGAGCTTGAGGCACTCCGCCTCGTAGTCGGCGGCGGAGACGAGGTCGCGGACGTAGGCCCGCTCCAGCTTCTCCGTTGCCTTGATGATCGCGTACAGGTCCGCGTAGCTCTCCAGGAGCTCCCGCTCGCGCTTGTCGTTCCACAGCTTGACCTCCATCGGCGCGGGCGGGGGCTCCCTCCTCCCTCCGGCGAGCGGATTGCGGCGAGGCTAGGGTTTCGCGCCGCGCGAGATTTGGGGGAAGAGGGGAGCGGATCGGAGTAGGATGTGTTTGGCAGTTTCGCAGAAGTGCGAGGGGCTACGTGTAAATTGGAGATATTCTGAAGGATTCAGCGACGACGCGGCAAAGGTTTGCACGCGTTTGTTTTTGCCTTTCTTCTGAACTTCTGAAGCGACGCGTACGTGAAGTCGTGAACCAAAAACGCAACGCAAAATTTGCACGCCAGCTTCTATTCGTCCACGCAAAGGTGTCCACAGAACCTTCGTTCAGGTAGCCTTCAAAAATGAAAACTTCCGTTCAGGTAGGAAAATTAACGGGACAAATTAATTTTTCCTATCTGAATCTACCAACGGCGTGACTGAGGGAAAGGAAGAAAAGTAGAGAATGGACAAACTATAGGCAAATTAGCAAATGCTCGACTTTGTATCGATTTCCTTTCAGGAAGGAACCCTATCTCATACTGTGTCTAAGGACGACACGCCACAGGCGCCCAACGGCCCAACTGCTTTGACCTGGCTCACGGCGTTGTGCCGTGACGTGACCGTGAGTCCGTGAGGCAACGGCGCTTGTTATCACCTGCCGCAGGACATCGCTGGGGACCGCCCGTTGCTTCGGCTCACGAAACTCTGAAAAGGCTGATGCCGGCTCGAACTTCTGCACACTGTGCGACGCAACCGCGTAGTGCTGTTCCAGCAACCGCGTTGAGCTTTTCCAAAAAAAAATATAAATAAGGCCCTGTTTAATTCACGTCACTTTTCTACCTCGTACTACATCGAGAACCGTGTCAGTTCATTTCTTCTCTGTGTACACGCAACTCAATGCATACACTTTTCACTCTTTTACACGAATTAAACAGGCCCTAATTTTTTTTTGCTCTGTTTGTTGGCACGTTGCTAGGACCTGTCCTGTCCGTTGGATAAAAGGCAAAGGTCGCTGCCCTGTGCACTGTGCAGTACTTGCAATCTGGCAGCACACTGCACACTGCACACCGCAATCTGTGCCCTGTTTTGCTTCCGTTTTCTTGCGCGGAACCAGCCTGTACCGCAGCTACTGCACAGATTCTACTGCCATTTTGGCCCAGAAGGCCTAAAAGAGTAGCGGCAGCAAGAAGCCCAATACGGAGGATAGGTTGGGCCGAGTTTGGGCCTAATTCCTTTCGCTTGCCGACCAATCGCAGCCCGAAACGTGTGGATTTTCGAGGCCTGCGTCCCGTACTGTACACAGAGCTGGATGGACAGTGGGCAAGCTACGGCAGCAGCATGGCTCCCAGAGTTTATTTTCCCTCTCTTTTTTTTTTCCTTTTGGTTCAGACTCTGGGTTAGCACTGCACCAGAAGGTGCAGGGGCTGTAGGCTTGGGTGCAGACGTGCAGGGACAGGCATCAGTGCATGAGAGTTACTGACTTACTGTACTGGAAAAGAGAGAAAGACGAACTGGGCCACAGTAAAAGTGAACCGAGGGCGAGACAAACAGATGTGCTCCTGCATGCTTGCCTACGCAAGGTAAATTACTCTTTGATCAGCATGACAACATCGCCGATTGCATCGGCTTCTCTGATTGTCCTTAAAGATGCGTTTCTTTCTTTCTTTCCATATATTACACGCCGTATACACAAGTAGACCCGCCTTACATTGACTCTCTCTCCTCGTACTATTCGTTTTGGCAGTGATTTAATTTGAGTTCATCACAGCACCACTGGTGTGGTGCTACAGCCGAGCGGGGCTGGTGCTGACCGGTTTTATACATGTCTAATTGAACCCTGCATCATGCATGCCTCAAGTAAGGATTTGTTTGGATCCAAGTGCTAATGTGTGAAAATGTTAAATTTTAGCAGTAGCCTATACAAACAGGAGTGTTAAAATCCAGTGCTAAACTATCAAGACTCAAAAACTTTAGCAAGAGAGGGAGTGTTAATAGGTGCTAAAGTTTGGCACTACAACTTTAGTATTTCCAAACAGGACCTAAGTTACACACCACAACAGTAAAATTGAAAAAATCTGTCCATATCAGTTGAAACACATATTTAGCACATTTTCCCATGAAAAAATACTTGAGTATTGTTTCCATGCAACAAGTTGAAACACATAAACAAGTCTTCATTTCGGACAAATACCGAAACAAGTATTGTTTCCATGCAACATGTGTCCACTATGAATGAGGAGGACCATGCAAGTTTGTAGATTGGGGAGCACAACATCATGCCCCGTTTAACTATTCATATATCGTCTTCATTTAGGAAACAATACTTGTTTACTCACAAGTTGCATGGAATCTAGGCCGCTTAGTTTATGTAGGATACCAAAAAGGGCTCTTAGTCATCAACTTTATTCTCATGAAGAACAAGTCCTGATGAGCCGCCAATCCACATCTGAGTAGAACAAGTCATACAACGCGTCGGCATCGCCATTCCGGTAGTTAATTTTGCACTGGGAATACCAACATGATGGAAGCTCCTCCCTCCGGCCGCCGATCTACTGGCCGTACGGCCACCACGACTGGCGACGGCGACGGCGGCGAACGAAAGCGCGGTGGTCCTGGAGCTAGCGCCGATGTGAATGTGCCGGGGACGGCTGAAACGGACGTGCATTTTTAACGCGCGTTTCAGGCGGGCAGGCGCTTTCCCGCACGCGGCGGCCGACGGGGCCTCCTACGTGTCTACCGCAAGTTTATTAAGCCAATCATCTTTAAAACCCACTTACGTTTGTTAAAAGTCCAATTGAAAAGTAAAAAAACCCACTAAGAAGCCAGATATTCGTGGGTCTATGGGTTCGTTTTAGTGTTCTGTTATAAATGACTATACTATAAGTAATGATACAAAATTGCTTCTTTGACTTCTTTGCGAACGATAAAATATGATTGCTTTCTTAACTTTTTTTGACATGATAAAACATAATTGCTTTCTTGACTTTTTTTTCCACGCATAAAACATAATTGCTTCCTTAAATTTTTTTGCGGGGCATGTGGTTACAAGAGGGAAATAACGGGTGGGAACTTGCAACAACAAATTTGAAGTTTCAGATTGTAATCCATAAGTAAAATATATGCGACCATGATTACAAATCAGAGTCTTACAATAAAGTTGTAATGACAAAAGTAAACATTGTATCAAATAGGTGTAATTCCAAATTCGTTGCAATTGATATCATGTTGAAGATGCACCTGGCAAATAGAAAACAAAATTAAAATCGACATACTAAGTGAATAGAATATGGAAAAGAAAGTATTTGTTTGCAAATAATTTATGGTAAATGTTGACATAGATGTAGAGAAATATTGTCCAAAATATGCGAAATGTTGAGCTAATCTATAGAAAATTGTTGAACTAGATTTAAAAAATGTCGATCTATATTTAAAGAAATGTCGAGCTAGCTTTATAGAAAATGTTGAATTAGACTTTGATAAATGTTATTCTATACTTCAAAAAATATTGACCTGCAATAAGAAAAATGTTGAGCTACTATTACAGCCTTCTATGGCAGGCGGACCGAAACCGAAATAATTTAGCCTTCTATGGCAGCGAATACATGGTCACCCCAAACCCCGAACATCCTTCTGTACCCGATAGGACGGAGTCGCCCCCAACAACCCTGAACCCTAACCAGTACAACCTTCTATGGTAGGGGACCGAAACCGAAGCAATTTAGCCTTCTATGGCAGGGGGTACATGGCCGCCCCAAGCCCCAAACATTCTTCTGAACCTGATAGGACTGAGTCACCCCCAACAACCTTGAACCCTAACCAATACAGCCTTTTATGGCAGGGGGACCGAAGCCGAAGCAATTTAGCCTTCTATGGCAGGAGGTCCAAACATCCTTCTGAACCCGATAGGACGGAGTCGCCCCCCAAAAATCCTGAGCACTAACCCGTACAATCTTCTATGGCAGGGGGACATGGTCGGCCCTAACCAGTACAACCTTCTATGGCAAGGAGGGACATGGTCGGCCCTAACCAGTACAACTTTCTATGACGAGAGGCCACCGCAATCAGAGTTCCACGCACATCGCACCATGTTGAAAACGTTACTAAACTAGTATGGCTAACATTTTAAAACGCGAGATCCAACATATTGTAAACCAAATTCAACGTTTCAAACAAACCATTTGAACATTTTTTAAAGAAATGTTGAAATACCTCATAAGAATGTTGAAATAGTTCATATAAAAGTTTGAGTGAGTCCATCCAAAATGTCAAACTAGTTCAAATGTTGCAACTATAAATTGAAATGTTGAAATAAAAATCAAGGTTGAATAATTTTAAACCTGTCAACATTGTGAAATATTTAGTTCAACATTTTGTCAAAACTAGGCAACATCTTTAAATTACTATTTTAACATTTTCGCAACAAAACATTAATAGAAAATTAATGTAATTGCACTAGTCCAAAAAGCGTGAACTTAACACAACAAAACACTAATTTGTATCTTTGGTAAACTGATTACTAGTTGTGTTAGTAATTCGATAATTTTATTATAGATTTTGTAGCATAATCAACTTCTCAAACGACTAGGTTCAACATTTATATAAAATTAGTTCAACATTTCGGATAAACTAGTTCAACATCTATACAAATAATGAAATCGTATTTTCAGAATGTTGAAGGTACATATTGAAATGTTGATACCGTACACTTGAATGTTGAATTTTCAAAAATATTAGAAATAAATTAAAATATTTCCATATTGTGTCTTGTTGTTGCATAAATTCTTAATAGCACTACGGTTCAAACGGGATCCAAAATGGATCTACGGTTTGAAAGAAAAATGCGACTACATTTTCACACCCAAGAGGAATCCCTTCACTCAGCAACCAACCACGCACCAACATGTGTGCTGCTCCCCACCCCCAAAGTCTCGTGCGCTTGATGTTGCTGTCCCCGCCTCCTTGAATCCTGTCTGTCCATTTAGCTTTGCACCAATCTCAAACAGTAGAGGACAACTTCAATAATCTTTTCCAGAAAATATATAGGAACCCCGGCGGCCGACGCCCTGCGCAGCGCTCCGCGGCCTGCGGATCGCGCTGGCTGGCTGGATCCGGACCAGCGGGCCCGCGCCGAACTTTTCTCCTGCGGCGCCGGCGCCGGCGCTTCTGGCTGTGAAGGAACGAAAGGGACGACGCACGTCCAAATCCCCCAGCCTGCCCGGCCCGCGAGTGCGCCCGCGGCTGCCGTCGTCGTCGTCGGCTCGTCGCTGGGCCCCGTGCGTGGTTGTTTTACGTTTTTGAACGCGCGCGGCTGGCCCAACCGACTTGTCGCGCTCGTGATCCCATACCCAATCATGGTGGTCTTGCGGTAGCACCGTGGCAGGTTTTAAGTCGTGCTCGATCAGACATAACTGCGCACAGCGCTGCCCCGGCGAACTTCTCGTCGCCAATTATTGGGTTTAGGCGCTCCAAGTCGCCACGTGGTATGTTATTTTGGAGTATTAGAGAAGACGACGTTTGTTGGAACCAAACTCTTTTCGCTCATATCTATCCATTCCTGCATCGTAATGCTGAACGGTGGCTTAATTTTCTCATCAGCTCGTGAAATATTCTCCCTCCGTTTGATATTATAGAGTTTATTTTGTTTTATCAAGAGAAACTTTTGACCAACAGTTACTCTGATGATACTACAATTTTTTTAAAAACAAATTTACGCATACCGTTAGATTCATATCAAAAATATATATTTCTTATGGGTATACTTTTGTGTCACTACGTATACAAATGTACTTGGTCAAATCCTGTCCTAATTAACAAAAGACGAAATACACCTTATCAAAGTAATATGTGCGGCAAGGCAAAATGCTTGCGGCTGGATCCTACTACCATTTAATTTGCTTCCGACGGCCTCAGCTGGTGCAAAGCACAACATGCGATATTGTCTGGAAGTAATATCATCCATCAGCTGAAAGAGGATAACCCGGTGCTTGCTATTTTTCTATAATCCTCGAGGAACGTACAGCCACGAAAAAAAGCTTTGTCAGGTTGTTTCCTCGATCTGATCCCTAACTGGTGCAGTACTCATCTAATTCTACTCGCTGCCATGCATGCATCTTGCCGATATTAATAATTAAAAATACTAACTCCGTACCTACGGTAGTGTGTTTCGCGCTGTGATGCGTCACGTACAGTAACTAGATTCCCTAACCCATTCACCCTTTTTAGACCCGTTTTGTTAACTCTCGTCTCTCGTCGACGTTTGTCTCGAGCTCGTTGTTTACCTGTGTGTCTCCAAGCATGGACGCCCAAACGTGTGAGTTGCGATACTGCACGAACAGTGACACGGCGAGCGGATTTTGCAGTCGGCTCAGCACACTGCACAGCCAGTCAGCCACGCGCAAGCGTCTGTGTGGCCTGTGGGTTTCCTCATTGTCGTTGTCGCCCACGAATCAACGGCAGCACATGTATAAGCCCTCCCTCGTCGTCGCTCCCAGCGAGATGATCTCGCAGCGCACCGTCACCGGTCGGGTACGCGACAGCGGCGAGCCCACGCCCGGCCGGGCTGACCGAGCAAAACCAACACGGAACGGCAGCCGCGCTGACGGAGCCTGACCCATGATGTCACGCACGCACGCGACGGGAGGCGACGGGCGCGCCGCTGAGCCGCGCAGCGCAGGCGCCAGGCAGGCGCTCATTATTTCCGCTCCGCTAGCCAGGCCCAGGCGCCAGCGGCCAGCCAAGAAGCGGCGCGGCTTCTCTGACTTGCTGAAGCAAAGTCACCGAACGCACAGTAAATTGAGTCTGCGTGAACAGCAGTCTGACTTAGAACACTGTAGCAAAAGCACTGTGTCGATTTTCACTGTAGCAAAGAACACTGTAGCAAAACACTGTAGCGCAAGATCTGGTTCATCCATCAGCGAACGAATGAACAGTCCACAATCATCCAAAAGTCACGGTACTGTGAATTCTCTGACTTTGCTTCAGCAAGTCAGAGAATCCACGGCGGCCAAGAAGATGCAGCAACTCTCTCGGGAGCTGGGGACCGGCTCGGCTCGCCGCCGCGGCCGCGGGGCCCTCAGATTTCCCTTTTTCCCAAACGGCCTCCGCACAAGTATCCGCCCGGCCCCAGGACGGGACCCGCCCGAGGAGGCGAGGAGAGCAGAGCAGCAGCGGGCACAGCGGGGGAGGCCGTCTCGCTGGTCCTGTGGGGCCTGCGTGCGGGGAGCCCGCAGGGCAGTGGGCTGTCACGGGGAGGGGTCGGGTAGGAGCCGCGCGGGGGGCAGCGGAATCTGGATTTCCCCAGTCGCCACGCCTCGTCCCCCTCGATACGATGCGAAACGAAACAGACGGGAGGTTTGATTTGAGGCGATGCGGCCACGAACCCCACACGAGCTAGACGGCGTCCGGTTTTGCGTTTTAGCCCCGCTACGTGTTCCAAAACACATACGGCTGCTCATGCTTTTCTTCTTTTTATTTTTTTTTCAAAAGACCAGTATAGACACATAGTACATCCATACATGCACGTATAAATACACGCACGCAAACCCTACCTTTATGACCATCTTCGTCACCTGCCACTGAAAGAATAGAGCCAGTTAAATCCTATAATAAATCCTAAAAAATGCGACGTCCGTACCGAGTTGGAGACTCGAACCTGAATGGATAAGTTTCAGCACAAGAAACCTAACCAACTAAGCTAAAGTTAAAATCATCTTTTTTTCTCTTGTTCTATGCTACACATATTCGATGATATGTATCTATATAAGTTTCAGCTAAATTTGGGGAAAAATGGTTATTGACACTTAGATGTGTGTTTGAAAATGTGAAATATCACACTCATATATTCGTCCCAAGGATTGTTGCGATTTATAAATAAATAGTTTAATAACATGGAAAAGAAATCAACTCCAATAAAGATGTCCCGTGTTTAAATTCTATCACAACAACTGAAACTAGCCAATCAACACTTGACTCGACCATTGATTACACCGATCGAATCAAGAGCCTTTGACCAAGAGCTTGTAGTTGAGTCCAAATGAATTTAAAAGATGAGCATAAATAGCATGCCACGTCATCAATTTTGCTAACATAACAAATAATTAAAAAAAGGATGATGGAGTTTATCAGACCATTTCTCAGTGGTGATTTGATATTGTTGTTTAAAAAATGTCACATAAACAAATGAACATTTAATTAAGAGATGAAATACCTCTTCACAATATATAATAATTTCATCATTTTTTGGTTTCCAACGCTATATGCAAGACACAAACACCCTAGAAATAGTTTTCACATAGTTTCATCCCCCATTAAATCCAATTGTCTCTCGCTATTAACTCATTGCCACATCATAAAAATACTGACACGGTACTATATTAATTGAGAATGAAATTCATATTGAGAATTGTTCATATATTTGAGAGGAGTTTCATTTTCATGAAACTCAAACACAATTACCAAATTATCAATCTTAGTAACTGTGCAATTAAACTATGCACTATGAATTGCCTTAGGCCATTCCCAGTGAGAAGTTTGATTTCTTCGTTTCCAAGAGTGTCACAACATCTGACTAGTGTTGAATTTATGGATGAAACATGATCTTCTAATGGATGATTTTATTTTGTGGTTTCAAAGGCTACGCGTGACATTTAATTATGATGCATATGATTGGACACAAACAAATGAAATGAAAATCTCTAGCCCCCAATGATAGTTTCAAGTTTTCAACATGTTTCATGGTTTTGGAAATAGTGTAGACACACTTTCAACCTGATGAAACTCCTTCCATCTCTCTCTTCATAACTACGATGCCATGTCATCGTGTATGCTAATGTGTCACCATATTCAATGTGTATGAAATCTCTATGAAACCCCGGGATTGGCCTTATGTTATGTGCCTCAATCAAAGTACTAAACAATCAAGATCTAGTTAGCCATTAATTTTGCGCCAATTAGGAGTTGGCCTCGGTGCTTAAATGTATAAGTTGTCTATAAATCCTTGTAAATCTTTGTAAGTGTAACACCACAGGTGTTAATGGAACACTAAGAGGATCATTAAGGCACTAATGAGGAGAAATATAGAGATTAAGAGCTTAAGAGTTATTAATTGAGCCCAAGTTTGTCCTAGGGGCATTTCAGTAATTTCTCACTATGAAAAGGTTGACCAAGTCAAATGGGAGTTAACAACTTCAAAAGATAGCAAATAATCAAATAAGCTGGGAATGATCAAGTTTGAGAAGAATTCAAATTTAAACATTTGAATTTAGTTAAGTTCAAACCACATGTGATGATGGTTTTGGTCAATATTCAAGGGCCTATAACTTCAATCTAAACGGATTTAGCCCAAGATCATATTGAGAGAAATATAGCTCTATGTTAGGACTACAACTTTGGTTATTGAAGATTCAAAAGTTTACATTTGGTTTTTGGTGAAAACTTGGCCTAAATGTGGCAGTTTTGAAAGGTGTTAACTGAATTTGATGATTTTCCTTTGAATTGGTCAAAATTCAGAGCAGAATAACTTGTGATATGGAAAGATTTAGACCAAAGTCATATTAAGGAAAGTTGTATTTGGATCTCCTAAAGTTTATATGTAAAGTTGGGAGTAATTTGGAGTTAAAGATGACAGCTTTGAAAGGATTCAGAAAATTCAGAAAATATGTTCAAGTTCCCGGCTTTGTAACTTGTGATTCTTTGAGATTTAGGCCCTGAAGTTTATATGGGGTTTGTAGCCCTAAGGTTCAGCTACAACTTTTATATTTGGAGTTTGAGAAGTTGGCATTCAAAATCTAGAGGGAAATGGACTTGAACTCGCTGGTTTGAATGGAAATTCAGAAACGGGGAAGGAACATTCAGAGTTTCAGAGCGAGCTCGGGCCGGCGCTGCCACGCAGCTGCTTGCCGCCGATGGCCGGCCGCGCCACGCGCCACCTTGGCCACAGGCCAACGAGTGCAAGAGCAGCAGGAAGTGGCCGTGCTTACACGGTGAGCTTCCCAGGTTAAAAGACGAGCCGGTCATCCTCATCTCTTCTTCCTTTCTCTACTCGCCGTCGATCACCACCAACACCGCCGCCGGTTTTCTCCTCCACCAGAGCCTCGCCGTCCAATTCCTTCTGGCCACAACATCCTCAGCTTGCTACCTTCCTGTTCCACCCTTTATCTCTCGCAGCCGTCCACCATCGCTGCCAATCGCCGTCGTCTTCTCTAGAGCGTCGCCACCAAGCTTCACCGGTATCGCTGCGGTGAGAAGCCTCCTCCCGTTGTCCTAGAAGCTGTCCGACCCTATAGCCTTGTGTTCCATGCTTGTGTGCAGCTTCTCGTGGTATCCATAGCCCAGATACATGTCCCCACCTGCCGGAACGCGAGGGTTGCCATGGAGCTCCGCCGAGCTCGGCCGCCGCCGCAGAGGTCCTTGCTTCGGCCGTCTAGGGTCTAGGTTTAGGTGCGCCTCGAGTGTGCCTCGTCGCCCGGTTGCTTTTGGTGCCGCTTGTCAGCGTAAGGAGCCACAGTTGGACCACGATCGAGCTCCGCCGTTCGTTTTTGCCGCCGCCGCTCTCTGATGCCGCCGTCGCCGCCGTTGTGCTTGAGTTGCGAGGAGGCTAAGCCCTTAGGAGAGTGCGTGGGTGAGAACCGAGACCATCCGTGGGGTTAGCGTCGCCGGGGACCTCGCCACCGGCGAGATGGCCGCCGAGTCAGCGCCGCCGGCGCTCGGTCAAGGCCGAGTCCGCACGTGTGTGCGGGACGAAGGAGAGGAAGAGAAGGAGGGGCCCGCTGGCCAGTGGCAGAGAGAGGAGAGAGGGGCTGTGGGTTAGATAGAGGTTCTTTCAGGGGGTTTTGTGCAAAGTTGTTTAGGTTTTTAGTTTTTAGTTTTTAGTTTTTAGTTTTTAAATAAGTTTTAGTTAGTTTAATTCATAATAATAGTTAGAGATGTCCTAAATTAGTGAAATAAATTTTATTAGGTTTCTTTTATTTTCCTTTATGCATTAGAAATAAGTAAACATAGGAATAGGTTGATGGTAATTAGAATATTTATTTAAATACCTTTCTTTTTTGGTATTTAAATAAATAAATAGGTTAAGTAATAAATAAAATTTTGAATAATGACTTATAATAAGAAATTGATAATAATAAATAGAATAATTCTTTTTATTGTTTAGAATAATACATTAATGGTTTTAAAAATTATTAAAAATTCTAGGAAAATAGAAATAAATATTGCGTTGTAGGCTTGCAGTCTAGCTTTGTTCTTAGGTTTTGCATGTTGCTAACTTATGCATCATATCGTTAAAAGGAGAAGCTTCAGGAGTCGACTTCGTCAAGCTTCCACCTGAAGGACCCCAGGAGCCAGAAGAGGTGGAGTTGGAGCTAGAGCCCGAGCCTGTTGCTGCTGCCGTTGCTGCTGACTCTAACCCTGCAGTTGATCAAGGCAAGTACCGGAGCATCCAAACCCTATTTTAAGGTTTACACCACGTATTACTATTGTATTGCATGCATTACGTTTAGGAGTTGTGTGAAACGTTGATTGCATGACCCTTCCTTGATTAGGACAACTTTAGATGTTCACCCTTGTTTAGTGAAGCTTAGTTATGCTTAGTTTACTCACAGTTCCATCATGGCACTAGTAAGCTCAGGCTTTTGCCCTATCACCTTTACTTGTTGTTATAAATATGAATTGGAGACCAGGCGCGAGGGTGAAGGTTGAGAAAGGAGTCTCAAGCCGGCACATCGCCTCGATCGCTTTAGGAAATGTTGTTGTTTACCTGTGATCAAGCTTTGAATGTACTAGCCATATGCCGGATATTCGAACCGGTAAGCCTATGTAACTCCGGTTTTTCCATGTCTTGAATTGTGGTTCGCTCCGCTAGTCGAGGTTGGTGGCGGGGACGTAGCCGCAAACTCACATGTCGGGTGCTGCCAGATGTGGGGGAGCGTCCCTGGGTTTGAGCGAGGGCAATTCAGGGCTTGGACGACCGTTGTGAATGGTTGTTATGTGTGGACCACCCGGGGTCCATACATCGCATGTGGCTAGGTTTTGCCCTGCAGGATGAATATTGGTCCAGATCGCCACACTTCTCGGTATGAATACCGCTTGATCGCTGATAGACACCATAGTAACAACATAGTAACAAGATAATGTTGGTGATGCTTATGAAACCTGAGGCTTGCTTAAGATTTACATGTGTGATTTACTTTTGTTGCTAATCTAGTCTTTTAGGTAACCACTAAAATGGCTAAAACTCTGAAAGTTCAGGATTTATGTTAGTAAGCTTTTATGCAAAAGTTTTACCTATCCACAGCCTCAAAGCCTTGCATGCCCTTGTGTGTCTGTATTTATATGTGTATGTAGACGGGTCAGACTTGCTGAGTACTTTTGTACACAAGATACTATAACTGTTGCAGAGCCGCCAGAAGACTTTCAGTAAGGCAGGGAAGGACTCCAGAAGAAGAAGAGGCATGTTGATGAGCCCAACATGTTCTCTTAGCTTTGTCTTGTCTCTTTTAGAATAAGTAATGACGTCTGATCTGTCCTTGTTATGACCTACCTTTGTTTCTTTTGGAACTCTGTAGTTTGACATGCACTTAGGTTGATTTCTTATGTGTAATAACTCTACTCCTTGTATATTTAAGTGTGTTGTAAATTCGTCTGTTGTGCTTCTATGTGGTGCAATTCTGTGTATGTGAATTGTGTCGGAATCAAGTGGATGTTTCAGATGTCCTGTGGACATCTAACGGACTACCGGGTTTATGCCGTCTGAAGTGCGTAAGCCGTGATTGTCAGTAAAATGATGATCCAACGCACTTGAGCCGGTTTAAGCTAGACGGTTCCACCACAGTAAGATATAAGCTAATCATCATGATTATATCCAATCCTACTAATAACAACTTATGGCCAGATGCATAGATATAAAGCATGCATTAAAATAGGCCAAAGTTGAGACAACTAGAATAAAAATTAGATTGATATCACAATCATGTGTACATGCCCCGATAAATGTTGAGGCTTAACTCTTGAGCTCCGCCATGCCTTCTGAAAGAGCTCGGTGCTCATATGATAGCCTAAACGGGGAGGGGTGAATTGAACTTTCTAAAACTTTAGCCTATTTTTCAAACTAATTGCACATTTGCAAACTAAGACATTCTATCTAAATGTGTAACTATGATTTCCACTAGTGTTTGCATGCACCCACAAATAATTTACAACACGGAGCCAATCCAGTCAAGACACTGCTCAAAGAAAGGTAAAGACACACAATTTGATGAGTGTGATCCTTATCATATCGCTATTAGTAAATGACCAAAAGCATTCTTGATTAATCCAACTATTATCTAACTTGAAGCTTTCAACTAAATTTTTGTACTAATAGAACTATCATGACAACCTTAGAGTAGAAAAGAAACTCAAGCTTTAGCTTGTCAAAATGTTCCAACTTCAAAATTTCAACCTAAATTTTGAAGTCCTAACTTTTCTAAAAAAATAGTACAGATGTCAAGGCAGATAACACAAGCAGTCAGGCACCTTGCTATCACAGGCACGTCGCGTGCCATTAAAAAACAATTTTATTAATATCAAGAATAAATCCAAAAAATCACACACATCATTGCTGAGTTGATGACTCGAGTCTGGATGTGCATTTTTCATCAAAAAACCTAACTAATTGAGATATGCGCGGTTCACATTTGAAGTCGTAGCGTGAGAAACTTCACAAGAATGCCATGTTCTTCGCTAGGAAACTCTAGTTTCAAGTGGCAAAAAGATATTTAGTTTTCATAATCGATAAGGCACTGGGTTGACTGGTTAACCAATCACAACTAATACAATTCTATACAAAACAATGATAGAACCTCTATGTTTATGGCCTTCATTAAGAAATCTTTTGATTATTTATATGACATGAAAAATAAAATATGGCTTCTATGTTCTATTTCATCGAGTATTTTATTATTTTGGAATTAAAATGATTGGTAGATGCCACTAAATAAACTTCTTTAGCATTGTCGCATCATAATTTTTTTCATGACAATAATAACAATTAGCACAACCACTTTGATGTTTTGACTATTTACCCAGACGCTTTCCTTAGCTTGTTGCCTGCCACTGCAAGATTCTCGCAATTGGCATCTTTTTAAAAAATTCATTGTTATATGACTCAATGACGTAATATCAACAAGCTAGTCATCTTATCTTATAGCTATGTAGTGGCATTCTTAAACACATATCACTAGCATGTCGCCACATTTCTCTGAGAAATAGCATTTATTACCGATTATAAATTGAAAACGTCAAGCACATCGAAAGAAAGGTTGTCATGCCTTCTTTTCGCCGCATAACCGCTATTGTCTACACTTGTCCTTCTTTCCGTCGTATAGCCGCTGTTATCTACACTTGTCAGCTTATGTTAAGATATATCAATTTATTTATGAATAAATATAAAGAGATATCGGCTTTCCTGACGTGTGGTTGTGCTTCTTGCGCAATTGCCACCTTAGGGTGTGTTTGGTTGGGGGACAAGGAGGGATGGGACGGTTCTGCCCCAGTTTTTTGGGACAGGATGGTCCCGTCTCATGTTTGGTTGGAGGGATAGGTTCATCCCAGTTTTTTGTTTGGTTGGAGGAATCTATATTGAGGGATGGATGCTATTTTTAACACCGTTAGCTCAGCAATCAGTGAACCCTGTTTGTCATTCTCTAATTATTTTATTTATTGACAACCTTATCTTCTCAAGGGAGGCCAGCCGAGCTCTGCACTCCAGCCGCCGAGCCTGTCCCGCCGTCGAGAGACAGACCACCGGCGAGCTTGCTCGCGCTGCCCGGCATCCCTCACTCAGCCACGCCCATGGTGGGTCCCCCCGCTGCCGACGAGCTTGAATCGGCCGTAGCAGATGTCGTGGAAGAGGACCGCCAGGAACCGTCGGCGACGTGCCGAGCGCGAGGCGGGGGGAGCGGCCGCGTCCGCCCCTCCGGGCGCCCAACGCCGGGCGGGGGAGCAGCGGTGGAGCGGCGCCGAGCGCTGAGCAGGGGAGGATGCGGGGCGGCGGAGGTCTCCACGGGACTGTGGCGGCTCCGGCCGCCGTGTGCTGCGCGTGCACCGCCTCGCCGACCCGCGGGGAGGCTGGCTCCGGTCGCCGTCGTGGGCCCTGCGAGCGAGCGAGCGCCCGGCGGGGCGGTCATTGCTGCATGCTCCGAGCCGGCTGCCGTCGTGCGTCGCGCAAGCAGTTGTCGTATACAGGAGAGGAGACAGACCATAAACAGGGAATAAGGAGGGATGGATCGGTCCGGCTGATTTGGTGGGATCGTTTCGTCCCCCGTTTTAGAGGAATATGCTTTCTAGATGCTGTCCCGTCCCTCCTATTCCTTCAACCAAACACATGAATGGATGGACTCGTCCCATCCCACTGACCAAATACACCTTAGTGAAATCCTTTTAGGGCCTATTTAGTTCGGTGAGAAAGTTTGCGAAATTTACTGTAGCAATTTTAAATCGAAGATTAGGAGGACTAAACATGATCTAATTATAAAACTAAATACACGGATGGACGGGAAATCGCGAGACAAATCTATTAAGCCTAATTAATCCGTCATTAGAGATTGTTTACTGTAGCACGACGTTGTCTAATCATGGCCTAGGTAGGCTCATTAGATTCGTCTCGCAAAGTTACCTGGGGTTATAGAATGGGTTTTGTCATTAATTTATGTTAAATACCTTTAATTAGTGTTCTAACATTTGATGTGATGAGTGAATAGTAAAAAATTTGAAAAGTTTGTGGAACTAAACCACGCCTTAACGTCAACAATGGAAAATACTAGTCGAAACTCGTGCTAGTGTGAAGAAGTAGCATAAAAGGGAGAGCTAACACAGAAGGAGTATACTGCAAAACATCAACATCCCCCATCCATCCATAGGTTAAAAGCCCAGCACCCGCACAACACCAAGCTTCCCCTCATCACCAACTCCTCCATCTCGGTCCTCTCCCCTCTCTCCTCCTCTTCCTCCTCTCCCCCTCCAAACCCCATCTACGTCGGCGTAGGGTGCGGGGGCTGGAGTTGGAGGAAGCATTTGTGGAGACTCTGTGGCGGCTTCTCCAGATCGGCAGATCCATCTTTCTGGGTCGTATCTTTGGGGAGATTTGGAACAAGCCCCAAATAGTTTGTGGCAGAAAGAGCCGCTTTTGCGCTGCTCCAGCCTCTCTGTGAGCCCCTGCTCGTCGTTCTTGGCCCCTCAGATCATATATCTACTAGGCAAAAGAGGCCACCTTTGCATTTATTCTTCGGCCCCTTCGGAGATCGCCCTCGTCAAGATTTGGTGGGAACCCAATTCGCTGATACTCCCTCGTGGAAAGGCGCCGCTTTGGGTCCTGTTTCCCCACAGCTCCAACTCTATATCTCAATCTCTTGTTCACCTACTTGCCTAACTTTCTTTACTTCGATCCACCAGTTTGTGCCTTCCACGCCTCGCCATTCGATAGTTTATTGATTTGACGCAAACTAGATCAATCTGTGGCCTTGTTTTCGGAGGGTTGTTGTGCTTTTTCCTGTTCTTGGTCGGAGGCATGGCGGCGGCGAACGGAGGAGCCGGCGCCGCGCTGTTCAGCGAGGAGGAGCTGCGGGAGGTGAGCGGGGTGCGCCTGGGGGAGGACTTCGTGGAGATGACGTGCGGATGCACTAGCCACCGCTACGGGGACGCCGTCGGCCGGCTCCGCGTCTTCGCCGCCGGCGACCTGGAGATCAGCTGCGAGTGCACGCCCGGCTGCCGCGAAGGTCCGTTCCTGTCACCAACACACCAGTTCTCTCTCTTTGCTTTTCTCTGCGCTCTTGATTTCATGTCCGTGCATCGATGCGCGTATGGTGTTTGATCTCTGGGTGACGGCGTCTTGGCCCCGAAGGCGAACCTGCATGCAATGCCAGTGCACGCGCCGCGCCGCCGCTTGTGCCCGGCATCGCCTGCTTCTATGCTTGGTACCATGCCGCATGACTGCATCCCATGCATTGTTGCTGTGGCTTAGCTTTTGTGTCTGTTTCCTGTTGATTCTTTGCCAATAAACCATCGCCTTCTCTGCAATCTGAATGTTATAGGATGCGCCGAAATGGTTTGGTTGGTGGTCATGCTCCCCCTGGGAGTAATTAATATCGCTTGTATCATTCATTCGGCATAACTGACCTTTCATGTTGTTGCCTCTGCATACACTCTAGTCTAGTACAACACATGAAAGCAGTTTGTCCTTGGTACCTAATGCACGTCGATTCATTCTCTGTGCTATCTTTGCATGGCTGGTGGTGATGGGATTTGCCCCTCTGTTCAGTCGTGGTGTCCATCATAGCAGTACAGCACATTGTTACTTCTCTGTTTATGTTCAGGCTCCCGTTTGCATGGATAAGCACCTGTTCAGGTTTGGAGTTGCATGCTGCTTTTTTTGTACGCAAAGTGGAAGTGGCATTGTGATCTTCCATTGTAACTTCGGATACTTGTTTGCAACGAGTGAGATGTAAAGATACTGTTGTCTCTGTTCTGTGTTAATAGTTCATCTCTGAGCTCTGTAGATGATATTTTCTGCTTCTCATCTGCAGTGCCTGTATTTCAGTGTGCGTCCGTACTGATGTCTCAGTGGATTTAAGTTTAACATAAGTGTTGTGTCTGCATGCCATAAAGAGGATTGTGGATGGTCTGCATTAGAGTTTACATTTGTTTGTTTTGGAGCACAGCGTGGGAAGCAACAATTGTCTTCCTTTGTTCAGATGTGCTAGCAGCTCTCATTTTTTCGGCACTTTTTTTTTCCCATGTTATGGATGGTATATATTCATAGTGATGGTGATATGACAATGCGGTAAAAAGATAGCAACCAGTTATGGCTTGCCGTGTATTCCAAAATTCAGGATTTGTTTATGAAATCTAGATATGTATGTGGGATTTAACAAATGGGATAGGCTCCGCACTCGAAATATGCAGTTCCTAATGCCAATAATTTACGACGGCAGTCCGCAGCCTTCTATAAGATGTGTATCAATCTAGGGCTACATACACTGTGGTGCTCCTCGGTGGAGCAATCAGGCACCCAGTTTTTTAGGGAAGTTACATTGTTTAAGTGCTGCTTGGCTCGAGTGACATCACAGATCACGAAGCTTCAAATGGTTCTTGTTTTATATGAATTTAAGGACTCGTAAAAATGCATGTATATCTTCTAGTTAAAACTAATTCTGCTTTGAATTATCTGTGGTATGGCATTTTGTTAGCACATTTCTAGGTCAAACTTTGGAGGTAGCATTTGTTTAATCATTTAGTGAGCACAACATTGTGTACTGATAGGTCTCATTTTCATTGTGATGCAAGTTAATTTTGTAATTTGAAAATGCAGATAAGTTGACACCTGCTGCCTTTGAGAAGCACTCGGGAAAGGAGACTGCTGGAAAGTGGAAGAACACTATCTGGGTAATGGTTCAGGGAGAAAAAGTGCCATTGTCAAAGACAGCTCTGCTCAAATACTACTACTTGGCGCACAAAGCTGGCAATGGTTCTCATAAAGGTCGCAATGGACGTCCGTCTCACCGTGATGAGTTCATTCGCTGCACAAGATGTGGCAAGGAGAGGAGATTTCGGCTCCGGTCAAAAGACGAGTGTCGTGTTTACCATGATGCTCTTGCCAAAGTTAACTGGACATGTGCAGATTTGACAACTGATAGGTATGTGTTTGCACTTTTGGGTAGTGTATTGTTAATTCTGAATCTAGCTATAGCCTAGTTTTGTACATATAGAGATTCCCATGCCACTATTTTAGATTCATCTAAAGCTACCTGGACTTGAGTTGTTTTACCCTAGTTAATTTTGTTGCTTTTAGTGTTTACTTCTATCAAGCTACGCCTGGCAGTGTAATTACAATAGTGGGGAGAATTTTAGGTGTCTGTCAAGAAAAAATTTTCTGCTCTCTTTGCGTTTACTGTTTAGTGTTTTGTAGTATTCCTGATTTCATTATTGCTGCATAGCTGCTAATTTTCTGTAGATTTCTTGGTTGGTATATACTCTATATGAACTAAAGTACTAGTGGGTGGGGTGGATGCCCTTTGACGGCTGGAACTTCCCATATTGTCCAACTGGTGGTGTTACTAGAATAGTGACAGCATACCCCTGAAAGTCCAACTGCAGGCTCTGCCAAGGGCAATTGGTTGATGCATATCAGTACCATTATTGGTAATGCCCGTTGTGGTAGCAGACCACTGCTAAGCACAATTTTTTAACTGTAGCATAGATCAGATGCTTTCGGTATTGTACTGTAGGTAACTAGGAGCTGGAAACTGCACGCCTCCAGTACAATTTGTGAACTGTTGCCATCTAAGTTTCTGGCTGAACATTGGCAGTTCTCAGCAGGTTCCTGTTGCTCGTGGCCACAGCAGCATTTTTCCCCCTCCATAGAAAACCACTGGTGCTGCCCTTTATTTTTTTAAAAAAAGAAAAATGTTGCTGCCTAGCGAATTTCAACGTGTTTTTTATACCTACATACTTGTTTCCATGTGACAAATTCCGTTACTTTCACCTGTCTGACTACAAGTTCTTAGCTTCACTGTTCTGACTCTCCTGTATGACCACTACCAGGGTAACCTGTGACGAGGAGGAGGAGCGTGCAAGCCGCAAGGTGCTGAGGGGCTGCTCCCGGGCCACATCCTGCACTGGCTGCATGAAGTGCGTCTGCTTCGGTTGCGAGACCTGCCGCTTCAAGGACTGCGACTGCCAGACCTGCGTCGACTTCTACCGTAACTCAAAGGAATAATAGGAGATGATCTAACACCATTCATTTCATTGGCCAAGACACCAAAAATGGCCTCGGCCTTTAACGAGGTCGTCAGCCTTGGTAAACCGTTAAACCTGAGGCTTCAGCTAGTCCACCCGGGCCGATGCCCTCAACAAGACAACAACCGACGTCTTGGGACAGGGCAGCCAGTTATTCTGAACTTCCATTCTCTTATTTTCCATGGCTGGCATTCATGGAGTAGCGAAGATGCCAGCCAATTTTGCCACATAGCACAATTTACCAACAGTTCCCGTGCTTTACTTGCATCGTTTTAAGATCCTATATATGCTCTCTTCTCGGATGCCTTAAATCAAATTAACGGAGTAAATGCGTCGAGTTTTATTTTTGTTCAACACTTTGACAAATTCTTGTTTTTTTTTTCAAAATTCCGTGCACCAGTATGGTATGGCCTTTCTCAAAAAAAAAAAAAACTAGAATATGGCATTAACTTTACTGTATCTGAGTCATGGCTAGCCACTGGTGGCAATTGGCCTGTTCGGCTGGCATGTTGAACAGTGCTCGGCTGGCAAGTTTCGGCTTATTTCCTCTCACACAATACTATTCATTCTACCAGTCGAGTACTATTCATTCTACCAGCCGAACAGCCTCAATGCCACAAAGGTTGACCTTTCGCCGCTATTGTCAGGTCAGCATGCAGTGCAGCATTGATGTTCCTGTTAGCCTGTGCAAGTGTGCGGTGCGGTACTGTCGAAGATGTGTGGATACTTGGATGCTTAGTGCTAAAAATTAACACGTGCTAATTAGATAAATTAAATATAAGTTAATTTTAAAATTAATTGCATAACTTATATTTAATTGATGAGTAGAATATATTAATTTTAATTAAATCTTAATTAGCCTATGTCATACCATAATAAATATGAGTTAATTAAAACCTAATTAGGTCTAATAGATTCTACTCATCAATTAGACATGATTTATATAATTAATTTTAAAATTAATATATATTTAGTTTATCTAACTGACACCTGAATATGATGCTAATTTTTATCCTCACGGGTTCAAACATGCCCATAGATTGATGGATGGCATGCTCGACACGTTGGCCGTATAACGTGCTGCCGCGCATATGTCGTCTACGTGACAACTACGAGCATGGGAGATGGGCCAACCAGTTCTCCCGGCAATTTTTCGGGGCTGAGGACCACCCGGCACGTCGTCGCTCCGGCTCGGGCGCAGCTGTATGCCCGGTCCGCGCCCGGTACCGGTAGGGAACGAAAGTAGGAGCGCGCCAGGCGTCGGGCGCATGCTAGCTGTGGGACTCTTGGTCGCGAGGCTGAGGCGGGGACTCGGTCACGCGCCGCGACCTGGCCAGTCACTGTTCCGTGCACAGTGCCCACAGTGACCTGGCCAGTCACTCGGAGTGGAGCGCGGGCGCACAGTGCGGCCGCGGAGCCTCCGGCCGTCTGGCGCCGCGCGGCGGCACTTCGGCACAGTGCCCCCCCTGCACGGCTGTACCTGCACCATGCCTGGCCCTGGGCCCCCGTGGTTGTTGATCTTGATGGACATCCCGACAAGTTCTCGGTGCCCGGGCAGCGAGCCGAGCGGGCGGGGGACGCACCGACGCTGGCGGAGGGGAGGCGGGCCCGCCTGCGCCTGGTACGAGAACAGACGAACAGTTGGGTATGTAGGATTGCGAATTTTACTGTAGCAATTCTAGATCGAAGATTAGGATGACTAAACATGATCTAATTATAAAATTAAATACACGGATGGATGGAAAATCGCGAGACGAATCTATTAAGCCTAATTAATTCGTCATTAGAGATTGTTTACTGTAGCACGACCTTGTCTAATCATGGCCAAATTAGGCTCATTAGATTCATCTCGCAAAGTTACAGAGGGTTTATGGAATAGGTTTGGTTATTAACTCACATTTAATACTTTATATGCTTCCCTTTGATGAATAGTTGCTTACGCCTGTTGCAGCAGCAGAGTTGCCCAGTCGTCGACAAGTGGAGCAGCACGGGCGGCAGAGGCCTCTTTTTCCTTTTTTTAATTAAAACCTCTTTTTTCCCACGCTCTGTTTTCATTCCTCAGATCTTATTTAGGGCGTGTTTAGTTCACCCTAAAATGCATAAAGTTTATGTATTAGTAACCGTGTCAGTTTATTTCTTCTCTCTGTGCACGCGGCCCAATACATAAATTTTTCACCATTTTCACGTATCTAAACACCTCCTTAGTTCGAAAAGTGGAAACTTGCCCAATCGTAAAAATGGGACGACGGAAAAGGTATTTGGATACTAATAAAAAACTAATTACACAACTCATCTGAAAATTGAATTTCGAATCTATTAAGCCTAATTAATCCATCAGTAGAGATTGTTTACTATAGCACGACGTTGTCTAATCATGACCTAATTAGACTCAATAGATTCGTCTCGTAAATTTACCTGAGATTATAGAATGGATTTTATCATTAATTCATATTTAATACCTCTAATTAGTATACTAACATTCAATATAACAGATGAATAGTAAAAACTTACCGATCTAAACAGGACATGAGCCCAACATGAGACGCCACGCCAGCAGGCAGGAGGACCCTGCGTCGACAGCTCGCACCGGCGCACGTCCTGTGATTCTGCCATGCCTGTGCACTGTGCTGCAGTTCCCCGTCCGCGTCCGGTGGGTCCGGCTGAGAGCAAGCACGAGGGCGAAACGTGCAACTTCGTGGTACTGGTACATTCTTTCCTCAGCAACATGGGAGTCGCCCCGACGTCCGGCCGTGCCGCATGGCATGAGTCATGTCAAAAGAGTTCCACGGCACGAACCAGCAGAAAAATCGACGTGCGGTGGAACGAAGCGACGTGACAGTGACAGAGGTCCATCAAGAGATTCGCGGGGCGCCTGAGCGGAGGCGACAAAGCTGGCACGGCGGGATACGATATGAGATCGTGTGGGGATCGTCGGAGTCCGATGCCGATGCATGCGGCGACGCTGACGTGGGAGCACGGACTGGCTGTCTGCCTGGCTCGTGGGCTCGTGGCGCCGCCGAGAAGGGCTCCACCTCCACGACCCTGAAAAAGGAGGCCTCGCCCCCGCACTGGCAATGGCATTCACGTCTCACTCTTCTTGCACATCGCTCTGGCCCCTCTAGCGGATGGTCGCAAGTCGCAACACAAGTAGAGCCTGCAGCTTGACTATTCAACTCCGCATAGATTATTATAAGTCAAGTAATATAAAAATAATCTGAGTTGTTTGTCAAAATAGAGAGAGATATTTAAGGTCCATATTAGTCGAATCTGAAAATAAACACGTTCCCACACATTATGATCCACTCTGTGTATATTATATAATCTGATGAATAGACTGGAATGTCTGTTTCGTTATGAGATTATTTTTTAAATTTTAACTAGACTATATAATCTTATGGGCAAATAAACAAACTGGAACTAGTACCTTGTACGCTCGTAGCTTAGTGTTACGATGTCACGGAGCTGAACTTAAACACGCACTACTACTGCTACTGGTATGCAGGAGTCTATTATTCCGCAGGTGATGATCGGATGCGCGGCGGTAGCGTACGTGTACACGGATATATCTGCACCTTCTCCGCTTCCCCTACGACGAAAGCGACGTGCCATGCTTTGCTGCCATCCAAGATCAGGGCTTCACTTTGCATCATCGCATGCGAACGGACAGGCAGGCCCCTGAGAAGTGGATCTGGCTGGCCAGGTGTAAGGGAGGGAGAGGCAGCGGCCGCCTACTGGAGCCGAAAGGCATGCATACGCATGGCCATCGATCACCTCAGTCCGTCAGTTGATCGCTTTGCTAACAGAGATCAGGCCCACATCTGCCACTTGTGAGCGTCTGACTCTGACCAGTGGGACAGGTGCAGAAGAAAAGCGTTGTCCAGCAATGACAGGTCGGCCCAGACGCATTAAGCAACAACCGGGGAGGCCCCACCTGTCAGCGAACGCCTCGTCGAATTTCTAGTAGAGGTTTCTTCTTCCTTTTTTCCCAAGAGAAGTTCAGCCACGTTAACAAGTCAGTGCCCGCTCCTTTGGACCCGGGCCGAGCTTTGACTGGCCCCGCCATTTCCTCTCGCCATTGTCTGCATGCAGTGATGCCCGGAGGAACGAGCACACCGACCTCCTCCCTCCATTGTCCCTCATAAATTCTTGGCCAGTTCCATGCAAGGGCTTCTGTTTCCACAAAAAAAAAACCACATGCATTAGCATTTAGCAGCGAACGGCGCTCAGTCCTGCAGATCTAGAGAGGAGAGAAGGAATCGACTGGAATAACGACGGTACGAGGATGGTGACCATGAAGCTGGGTTCCAAGCCTGAGATCTTCGTCCTCGAAGACCTCACATGGTTATCTCGATCTCTCGGCTCTTTCAGTTGTGTTTGACTTACGATATGTGTTCAACCTGTACTGTCTGAAATTGCCTTTAGACATAACAGGGGCAGATTTCTGCATGAATTCTCACCTCTCCTTTTGCACAGTAAAACCCCAAAACAAGTTTATCCAAATCACATCCCTTTCTTCCACGGCATTTCATATGTTTTTTCCACGCGGGCGATCCCGAAATTTCATTAGTTAGCGCAACGACGGCATTTCATATGTTGATCATCTTTTTTTTTAAAAAAGAAAAGGTAACACGTCTATACATGTAACCTGCAATTATAAGAGTTAAATTCACAACTGACCTGACAGCACGTGAGGTTTCGATGAATTTTACTCACTCTACAAACGTGGCCATAAGTTGAACAAGAAAACAATGTGTGCGCATTGTACAATTCTGCCGATTCGGCTGCTTCACTCATCTCCATCAGATCGAGTATTCCGTCCTTTGGCTTTTGGGTCCCAAAATTTCACATGTTTCATCTTGATCTTGTTCCCAGGAGATGCACTACCGAGCTTGAGAGTGATGTTGTCGTCGAAGTAGGAGAGATGTCCTTTTACCTCCACAAGGTTAGTTCATGCATTATCTTTGGTACATTCTTTTGAGTCATGATCTTGGCTTGATCTGACAGCGCCGCCTCTTGGGTCTGCAGTTCCCGCTGCTGAGCCGGAGCGGCGTGCTGCAGCGGATGATCAGTGAGTACCAGGCCCCGGCGGACGGCGGCGGCATGTGCACGCTGCAGCTGGACGACATCCCCGGCGGCGCCAAGGCGTTCGAGCTGGCGGCCAAGTTCTGCTACGACGTGAAGATCGAGCTCAACGCGCTGAACGTGGTTTGCCTCCGCTGCGCCGCCGAGTACCTGCGCATGACGGACGACTACGCCGAGGGCAACCTCATCACGCAGGCCGAGTCGTTCCTTGCCGACGTGCTCGCCAACTGGAAGGACTCCATCAAGGCGCTCGAGACCTGCGAGGGCGTCCTCCCCACCGCCGAGGACCTGCACCTCGTCTCCCGCTGCATCACCGCGCTCGCCTCCAAGGCCTGCGCGTCCGACGCCGCCGCGCCGCTGCTCAGGAACGCCAGCGTCGACAAGGACGCGCTCTGGAACGGCATCCGGTCGGGGGACTCGGCGGCGGCGGCGTCCGGGATGGACTGGTGGTACGAGGACGTGTCGTTCCTCAGCCTGCCCATGTTCAAGCGCCTGATCCAGGCGATGGAGGCCACAGGCATGCGCGCCGAGAGCATCGCCGGCGCCATCATGTTCTACGCGGGGCGGTTCCTGCCGGGGCTCAAACGCAACACCAGCTTCAGCAACGCGCTGGCCAGCTACGGCGCCGACGGCGGCGGCGGCGGCGGCATGAGCAGCCGGAACATCACCCCGCGCGCCGCCAGCGTGTCGGCGCCGTCGGAGGGCGACCAGAGGTACTTCCTGGAGGAGATCGTGGCGCTGCTGCCGACGAAGAAGGGCGTGGCGTCCACCAAGTTCCTGCTCGGGATGCTGCGCACGGCGATGCTCCTGCACGCCAGCCCGCTGTGCCGGGAGAACCTGGAACGGCGCATCGGCTTGCAGCTCGAGGACGCGTCGCTGGACGACCTACTCGTGCCCAACCTCGGCTACCACGTCGAGACGCTCTACGACATCGACTGCGTGCAGCGGATCCTGGACTACTTCATGTCGTCGACGGACGGGATTGGAACGGGGTACACGTCGCCGGCGCTGGCAGAGGACGGCGGCGGCAGCCTCGGGGTGCCCCAGGGTGGGACGCCGTCGACGTCGCTGTCGCCAATCACCATGGTGGCCAAGCTCATGGACGGGTACCTGGCGGAGGTGGCGCCGGACACCAACCTGAAGTTGCCCAAGTTCCAGGCGCTCGCCGCCGTGGTGCCGGACTACGCGCGCCCCGTCGACGACGGCATCTACCGCGCCATCGACATATACCTCAAGGTACACGTCGCGCGCTCTATACATTCCGGATTCGTTTCGTGATCTCATCGAACGGCATGCATCCGTCCTGCAGTCGCACCCGTGGCTGTCGGAGTCGGAGCGGGAGCAGCTGTGCCGGCTGATGAACTGCCAGAAGCTGTCGCTGGAGGCGTGCACGCACGCGGCGCAGAACGAGCGGCTGCCGCTGCGGGTGGTGGTGCAGGTGCTCTTCTTCGAGCAGCTCCGCCTGCGCACGTCCATCGCCGGGTGGTTCTTCGTGTCTGACAACGCGGCGGGGGGTGACGGCCGCCCGCATCCCGGTGGCGCCATCGTCCCCAAGGGCGCCGCCGCCGTCGCAGCCACCGCGCGAGCAGAGGTGGACTCCGACGCGGAGGACGACGTGCCCGAGGGTAAGGAGACCATCACCGACGTGAAGGCGCGGGTGTCGGAGCTGGAGAAGGAGTGCAAAAGCATGAAGCAGGAGATCCGGCGGCTCGGGAAGCCCCGGAAGTCGTGGAGCCTGCTCACCAGGAAGTGCGGCTTCGGGGCCAAGGTGCAACAAGCGCAGCCCGCACTGCCCAGCAGCAAATAGATTCTTCCCGTCTTCCGTTTGTTTTTTTAGGCAGTAGCCTCGCTTTCATTCCCAAGCCTTTGTGTTTTGCTTGCCAGTAGTTTCCGATCTACATAGCACTAGTATCGTGCAATAATTACGTGCTTATGCTTTGCACTGATGATAATTGAGCACAGTTTATGGAACCCATGAAATCTGTATCTTTACTATTTTATTAACTGGATTTGGACAGCAAGATGCAGTAAAACAAACACAACGAATTTGACAAGAAGGCCAGATTTCCGGTGGTCTCAAGATCTAAAAAGAACAGCAATGATCAAGCAGGTAGTTAAAGAGTACATATTAGGTAGGCAGTGATTCCTCTAAAATTTTTAATTACCTATAAGCACATCTGAACCTAGGAAAGAGATGAAGCTCTGGTAGGGTAGGTGGTATATATTACATGAAGGTAAGAAGGCTATAAGCTATAAGTAATCTCAGAGACGAAATGCATACGTATAGGGATGTACAAGATGCCGGTACCAATTGTCACGCCCTGTTTCTCTTCCACTCAGCGAGCCCGCTCTATCAAAAGGCATTTCGCAGTGCACCACGGGCCGCCTCGCGTTTCATCTCTGCTTCTTTTCCACTTCCACGGAAGTACATGTATACTTGCTGCATTTCCACAAGTTTAGAATAATAAATCTCAGAGAAGTTTTTTTTTTTCTGGAATGATCAAAACTTCAATAGAGACTGATGAGTTGAGACTAGGTATGCACATAGACACTATGTTCCAAAAGAATGTCCCTACACATCAGTGAACAAAGGTAAAACCCACCTGAATGACGGCAATGCTGAGCAGTGATTCAAGGCAGAACATTCCAAATCCAATGAAGTAAAATATCTGTAAAACAAAAAAGTGAAAAATTAGTGTGAACGAGTGAGCACTTAGAAGATGTGAACTTGGCTTATCCATGCATAATTGAATATATTTGATCAGCCAAACAGAAATGGCAAAAGCATCAGGTATTCCCAGGCCTGTGGACTTGTGCAAGATGCAAGAGGTCCATCACAGAATTTAAAGGATGGATCCTATCTAGGTAGGGATCCCCCATATCTCAACGTTCTGCTGGGGTGGTATAGCTTTATTATGAAAATCCAAATTAACTTGAAATAGACCCAAATTAAGCAGTTTAGACTTACCCCCACAATAGCACTCCTGCCTATGACATCAATAGCCGGTAAAATTCCACTGTAGGAAAAAAATTGGAAAAGTAATTAGACATTGAATAATATGACTGACTTAACACTGTACACATATAGTAGTGGAAAATATAGTTGCTACAGCGTTCTCACAACTTAACATCAATGATGGGGTTGGTCTAGGTATATAATAGTAAATTTTAGCAGCGCTACAAGGTGACCATATCACAAAATCAGTTGAACAACAGTGGGTGGGAGACTGGTGGGGTTGCGGACCAAGAACTCAAATTAAAAAAAAAAAACTCAACCTGCGGGGGAAGAAACCCCCGAGCATTGAATAAGAGAAGAC
>CM014274.1:15781101-15803837 GCA_004135705.1 Alloteropsis semialata
GATCCGAGCGGTCTTGCGGAGCAGGAGAGCTACCGGCTACGAGGGAGGCGAGAGCGAGGCCGAGGCGCGTTGCCTCTTTTTTTCCCCCTTCGCTCTTTTGCTGCGGCAGGGGCGTAGCCGCACAGGGCAGTGAAAACGAGAGGGGTGGAGGCGTGGAGCGGCGTGGGTGGGTGGGGAGTGGGGTTCTTGTCGTCTCCCTCTCCTCTCTCTCCTACGCGTCGCGCCGCTTTTGCCACTCGTTCCTCTTCTTTTGTACCAAAGCGGGTGTTAAAGCAAAGGTTCCCTTCTCGCGTTCCTTGAATCGGGAAAAGGAAGGAAGGCCACATGAATCAGGCGTACGAAATCAGCCGCAGACCTCCCGTTGGCCCCCAAAATAAATCCAAAACAGTTGAGGGCGATTTGGGGGCTACGGGGAAAATGGAGACCAGTCGTGGATTGGTATTCGACTCGCTCGAGGTAAATACGAATATACGCTCATTGGCGAATGCCTGACAAGATCTAAGATGGCTCCAAAGTTGGCACGAGCTGGGGCAGCCACTCGGCTGCGTCACATCAATTCATCCCAATTGCCAGGCAGCGCACCGCCACAGCCCACAACAATGCCCTTCAGCTTGGCCTACCCGCCGCCCTCCTGAACAATGGCCGCTGCAATTAATTACTCAAGCACATTGCCTTGCCATTCTTCGGTTCGTTTGGCCGGGGCGCTGTCTGGTGAGACGTCGCTTGGGGGCAGGCGGCGGCAGGGCAGAATCTCCTTTGGCCTTTCCGGTCCACCCTTTCCCCTCTTTCCCCTTGCGCTCCAAAAACGATTCCAGGCAAGCAACGGAACGAGGAAAACAGGCCATGCCCGCGCCGGAAGCAAGCGATCGCGCGGGACACGCTCCAATCCCGGGCCGCCGCTCGCGCATGCGCATGAGGTCGCGCGCAAGGAAGCGTGCGCGGGCCGCCGCTCGCGCATGCGCATGAGGTCGCGCGCAAGGAAGCGTGCGCGACATGGCGAGGAAGGCAACGTGAGCCGTGGGCGCCCCGCCGCTGCGGCCTGCGGGGCCAATGGGGGTCGAGGCCGCGGCGCACGAGCACATGCGGTGCTTGACGGGCGGCGCGGGGGGTCCACCGCTCCCCAGCGTCGAGGACGGCTTCCACCGCGGCATGTGGCGCCGGGCGCCGACAGGCAGGCGGTGACACGTGGTGAGCACGAATGACAATGATTGTGCTCAGCGTTTTGTTAATGGCGGCGGGTTGGCTAGACAAGGCCCATTATTAAAAAAAAAATCCTCGGCGTGACGCGACTGTGGTCTGTCAGGAGAAGATTCTCGTCGCCTTTACGGAGATGATTAGTAGGTGCGGGGTCTAAAACTCTAAATGCCAAATCTCTATAAAAGGCCTGTTTAGTTACGGCAAGTTTCAAACCTTTTCATTATTTATCTGTCAAATCGAATATTTGGACACTAATTAAGAGTATTAAACGTGAATTAATCACAAATTCCATTTCATAACCCCGGGTGAAATTTCGAGAGGAATCTAATGAGCCTAATTAGGCCATAATTAGACAACATCGTGCTACAGTAAATAATCTCTAATGATGAATTAATTAGGCTTAATAGATTTGTCTCGCGATTTCTCGTCCATCCGTGTAATTAGTTTTATAATTAGATCATGTTTAGTCCTTCTAATCTTCGATTTATAATTGCTACAGTAATTTTCGCAACTTTCTCGCCGCAGGCCAAAGTCGTAGACTGCATAGTGACATGCAAACTCAGGACTGTTGGATGGCATGTTCTCGTGTTCGTCTTGCCATTTGCTGTGATAATACAACTTCTCTTTCTTATCAGTTGGAAATGGGAGTACAACTTTAGGAGAAGAACCAAGCTGGCTGTGTAGTGGGCCAAAAAATGAATTGGACAATTATGGTGGGCCTGAGCATTCTCTTTTTATGGGCTCGCTCATGGACCGGGAGTTACCAAGGCCCACTTCCGACGAGACGAGAAAAAGATTTTTTTTATTTTTTTTTACGATTTTTTCAAAAACAACTCATGGATGCTAGATTTTGCAAATCTGTCAGCCAACCGCCGTATCATTTGGCGGCACCGCCGTTTGAACCAGCGGTTCAGCAAACCGCTGAACCATCTGGCGGTTTATTGTCCTAACCGCCGAATGGTTTGGCGGTTTGACCAACCGCCAAATGAAACGGCGGTTAGCTGTAAAATAGTTTGAAAATTGTTTAATTGTATAAAAATGTTATTTTTATTATTATAATGGTTGAAAATTGTTTAAATATAGGTTAATAATTTTTTATTTTAATTATATTATGTCCCACACATGAATCGGCGGTTAGGTCGCACACATGAATTTTTTTTCATTTTGATATTATTTTAATTACATACACATGTTGTGGTCCTTTTCAAACATACACATGTTTTGAAATTATTGATGAATTGGGTTATATTTGCATCGATAATATGGTTCTTATACAATATATGGTTCCACAACAACAATATAATAGAACACGATAATATAAAATGGTTCTTACATATGAACATCATAACAGGACGAAGAGATTATGGTGTCAAATGCAACTTTTTGTGAAGGATACGACTACGATACAATGGCATATGCGGCACACCTTGCTAACCTAAAGATGCGCCGTTGCTAATCTTAACATGTCTTAGGAAATTTAGATAGCCGGTTTCAACATGCCTTAGGGAACTAACGCTCCACTGAGTACAACGGGGATATTTCCCCTTCCTGCTGGATTCGGGTGCAGCTTCCTTTGCACGGTGTGCGCCCTCTCTGTTGCGCTCGCGATCGGCTTCACGTGTTTCGGCCTCCTGACGCTCCACCTACTTCATCCTGTTACTTCGTTGGCACAACTCTCTTGCCGAAGCTAAATGTTGCGCTTCTTGATGACGTAGGCGAGACTCCCGAGCTTGGAATTCTCCCTCCCTGAGCTTAAGTGCCGCCTCACGCTTAACAAGGTCTTTCTCAAGACGAGAAAGACGTTCGGCCTCACGTGCGTGTTGTAGTCTAGCAGAGTACTGCTCTTTGGTCTCAATTGGTGATGGTACTGCTTGACTGGGTAGAGCATCCTTGTCGATCCACTGGAAGAAACTACAAGCCTGCATGTGCACAGCTTTTGGTCGTTTACATACACGAACAACAAAAACATGAATTAGCATTACAACGAACCTTGAAATCATCATCAATGTCAGGACATCTGAAGAACCTAGCACCCCACTTGGACTTATTTGAAGAATCAGCACAGACTTGCAACCAACATCGGAACCCGCAGTGGCATTTTGGCCGCTCTTCCCATGTCGGCACACCTTTTGGGTCATCTCTCCACGATGACATTGGTACGATCTATATTGACGATGAGTCGTGGGATAGATGAGTTGTGTATCAAACTTGTGCAATATAAAGAGCGCACCCCCTGTCACTCAGAGAAAGGAGAGGTGGTGGGCCATTGAATCCGTGGCTCGCATGAATGTGTTTGTTGCTGTCATTCAGAGGAAGCACACCCTGTACTGGACTTGTGTTTGTGTTCTGTGGTTTTGAGTTATATAGAATCTTACACAAGAGATAGTTGTGGCAGTGGAATCCAAAGTGCGTGCAGTGGAATTCTCAAAAGTCTATTGTATTCTTCCCCATAATGCCCTTTTATATCTGTATCTTCGCCATCTTCTCCCCCAGAATCAATGTATTCCTCAAAATCTGAATCGGCTGAATCAAAAGTATCAGATGCTCCATTTGAGTTCAAGTTTTCATCAACACCATCTATTAACAAAGCTGTATTTGAACGATCTTCCGCTTTATGACATCTCTTCCTTGCAAGAAACTTCGCCGCTAGGTTCATAAAAGCATGGCTGTTTTTCATGAATAATGTACGAAAAATGAAGGGAAGTGAAAAAAAAAGAAAATTAGTTTCAGAAAAAAACATAGAGATGTGCTAAAATCGTATTCAATGGCCCACACCATGTCCTTCCTGAGTGACTGCAAAAACACACCTCACAGATTCAATGGCCCACACCATGTCCTTTCTGAGTGACTGCAAAAACACACCTCACGAATTCAATGGCCCACACCATGTCCTTCCTGAGTGACTGCAACAAACACACCTCACGGATTCAATGGCCCACAACATCTCCATCCTGAGTGACTGCAACAAACACACCACACGGATCCATTGGCCCACTGCCTGGGTATTTGGTGGCCTATTAATATCGCGCTCATTCGTCCCCTTCAACCCACATCACAAAAACTAAAATGGCAACCGACGACGACTTAGGGCCAACCATCTATACTGAACTTTCTCCAGAGTTTGCAGAACATTTTCCAATCGAATCCAAGAGCGATTTCGGCCCGCAGCGTAGCCTCCGACCTTATGAGCGCAGAAAGTCGGTGCAGTGGCCAAGATGTATGCACGGTGAGTACTGTGTTGTACAGGTTCAGCATTCAGCTTCTGAGGGCGGACGGCGATTCTGGTGATGCCCTAGGGGATATGTAAGTCATAACCCTGGATTTGTATGTTTCCATCCACATTTGTCATCCTAATCATTTTTCTACAACGTTCAGAGCTCGTTGGCTCATGACGGCTGTGGATTCGCAAGGTGGGTGGATCCCCCACCAATTCAGCCATATAAAGAGTACATCGCTTACCTCCACCTCGTTCAAGATGACGTTCCTGATGATTCTGAGGAGGCCAGTGCACCAAGCTTTGCGCCACCAGTTTGTTATGACCCTAACTGTCGGTGCTCATGCCACCTAAACAGTAGCCAACCACCACCGCCAGCGCCACCGACCGAGCCTCGCCCTAAGTAGTACTTTCCCTCGCAGCACTCGGGTGGATCTCTCTTCTCTTTCGAGCAGTAGAACTGGACGCACCGTCAAAGCGTCAATTTAATTTTCCCTAAGGCATGTTAGGATTAGCAATAGCGCATGTTTAGGTTAGAAAGGTGTGCCGTACATGCCATTGCAAACTCAAGCTATGTATCTTAGTGCTACTCTTCGTCAAGTTAAATGCAGCTTGGGGTTTAATATTCTTATTTTTAAGCTCGTAATATTGTATTCGACTCTTCATTATTCTTATTTTTAAGTTCAAGTTAAATGCATCACTGCATTCAATTGCCTTGGCTTTCAGTGAATTTAAATTGCATGACAGAAAAGGTCATGGTGCACCATTAACCTTTGACTTACACAATCTATTACATTTTGCATTGGCACGTGACGCGACACAATTAACATGACTCGTCCTAAACCTAACGTGCCTTAGGGAATTTAGATAGCCTGGCAGATAACTTCAGGGACCTCATGAATCCCCCTTCTCACGAAATTCGTTCCTAATTTCTTCAATCTCCTTTCTAAATTGCTCTCCGGCAAGTCTGTTAGCTTCAGCCCTCTGTGCCGCCTGTCGTCCTTTCTCGGCTCTCATCTTCATCTCGTCCCAGCTAGACCTGTTGTTGGGTATCCATAATTCATACCCAAATCCACACCCACCTCAAATGGGGAGGGTATGGATAAAAAATTACTTATCCATTAGAAATGGGGAGGGTAGGGTATGGGGAGAAAACTATTTATCCATTAGATTTGTATAGTATCTAGTTAAAGAAAAATTATCCATTGGATATGGGTGAGAATGGGGAGGGTGAGGATTGGATAATATATATTTGGATTTGGGTATGAACAAGAGTGGGTTTCTCCATACCCTATCCAGTGACAGGTCTAGTCCCAGCGCATCTGGTCCTTCCAACTGATGGAGTCATCGATCCATTCGATAAAGTGACATGCCCTGGTGTTCGGTGTAGCGGTCCTTCTGCTTCCCTGTGTCAATTCGTAAAAAAAAATTATAACAATGTTAGTACTACAAACAATCAACATTTTATATTCTTTGAGGTCATTACCTGCGAACTGTTTATTATCTCATGGATCCTCTGGCAACACCAGTACCTCCTCCCGTATGTGCCTTCTTCAAATGAGATAGCCATCCCGCTGTTCATGCCACAACAGCACTCGGGAGGGATCTCATCCTTTGGTCTCTGGTTGGCAGCAAGGATAAATCTGTCTGGATCATTGCGAGGAGCTCCCTCCATGGCTTCCATCTCCTGGCGCAGATGCATGAACCCATCTTACCTCTTATACCTAGACCCACTCCCACTCTGGTCAGCCATTTTGGTTTTTGTGATGTGGGTTCAAGTGGATTAATGAGCGCGTTATTAATAGGCCACGCCACTAAGTACCCCAGCCAGTGGGCCAATGGATCCGTGTGGTGTGTTTTTACAGTCACTCAGAAAGGACATGGTGTGGGCCATTCAATCCGTGAGGTGTGTTTGTTGCAGTCACAGGAAGGAGATGGTGTGGGCCATTGAATCCGTGGGGATGTGTTTGTTGCAGTCAGTCAGAAAAAAAACATAATATAATTAAAATAAAAAAAATTATTATTTAAATAATTTTTAACCATTATAATAATGAAAATAATATTTTTATACAATTAAACAATTTTCAAACTATTTTACAGCTAACCGCTGTTTCATTTGGCGGTTGGTCAAAACGCCAAACCATTCGGCGGTTAGGACAATAAACCGCCAGATGGTTCAGCGGTTTGCCGAACCGCCGTTTCAAACGGCAGTTCATCTAACCGCCGTTTGAACCGGCGGTTACATCTTCTTGCCGCCGTATCATTTGGCATACGGCGGTTGGTTGACAGATTTGCAAAATCTAGCATCCATGAGTTGTTTTTGAAAAATCGTAAAATAAAATTAAACAGCCAAATGATACGACGGTTGGCTGACAGATTTGCAAAATCTAGCATCCATGTATTGTTTTTGAAAAATCGTAAAAAAAATTAAAAAAATTCCGAGAAAAAGGCTATCCTAGGCCTGATATTATATATCTGGCCGTGCTGAGTCCAATTCGATGTGTACGGAAATTACAGTCTTGCCGAACCCCTTCCAGTGCCCCTGAGGCCCTGGTCAACGACGGAACACGCCGCGATGGCGCAGTACATCACGAGACCGACTAGCGAGCAAGCTCGAGCGTATCATCTTCCGTCCACACAAGCACGCTCCGAAAATTCGAAGTACTCCCACAAAGCTGCTTTGTGTGAAAAGTTTATCTGATCGAGCAAACAGTTTCCTGGAAAAGGATTAATACAGTAGAATTCCCAAATTTGCCGTGTTCCGTGGCGACTTTGTGGGGTACAGCGCGTGCAAGCTGCCTCGAGCCCTCGATGCCGCCTCCACTCCAATTACCCGCGTCGGTTGGGGTTGCGCGGGGGCAGACTACTCCGATGCGGTCGCTGCACGTACGCTATTCTTAGTACGCTCGTCGTTGCGGTTGTCGCAGCTCGCACGCTATCGGCCGAGAGATGTTGCGGATTTTCCAGGGTCCGGGTCGGTGTCCCCAGCGCTGGAGAAGATAACTGGCCAAGCTTAGCGCATGTTTAGATGAGAAAGTTTCAGAAAGTTTTGAAAAAAATTACCATTGAAAATGTGTTCTGTGAGAGATGGCACAGTTGTCAGTATGAAAAAAGTGGTTTGTAACTTTTACCGAACGGACCTCAGCCGATCAGCCGTAAGTGCTCAGCCAAAATACTGTGCCGTACATGTTCGCTGTCATGAACGAACATTAGCTCTGCAATACGTACAATGCAGAAGTGTACACTGGTTCGCCTGCCATATTTTCCTGTACCGCATTGAGTACCCACCTGTCCATCCATTGCGTGTCTACACAGCCAATTGATCCGCAAGGAAGCAAAAAAGTTCCGAGCAGAGGCACGGAGGCACCGCTCCACCAACAAGCAAGCATTGAGCGAGCCCCGGCATGGGCGCATGGCTCTGCATGGTTCTCCCTTCTCTCAGGCTCTGCGACCTGCGGCACGGGCTGACGGGCACACGGCGCCAAGGGTGCAGACGTGCGCGGGCACGGCAGTAGACCAGTAAGTGGAGGTGCAGGCGGGCAGTAGAATCGGATCCCTGTGACGGTGCAGACTGCGGTAACGTGGAGCAATGTGAGTCGAGGCAACAGGCAACGAGCCGCGCGGCAAGCGTTCAAGATCCACAATGACCCCACGCACATGTGACCCCACTGCCGCATATGCATACGTACTACGTACTGTAGCAGTAGCATCCTAAGAGAGTAGAATAGGGGCAGCCCCGTCTTATCCCAGGCCATACAACGCATACTTGTCTACACATAAATGTTTGGATCCTCCAGTACTAATGCCTAAAAATGTAAAAATTTAGCACTAGCTTATCCAACACAAATGCTAATGGATGGTTGGATGGTGCTAAATTTAGCAAAGTTTTACAAACTTTAGACGAAAGAGAAATACTAAACAAGTGCTTTGTACACGTCAAAATAACGTGCCATCCGGCTTGGGCTGGATAACGAGCCGACTCGGCTCGGCTCGTTCTAGCTCGTTAAGATAATGAGCTAGCTCGGCTCGGCTCGTTAGCTCGCTCGAGCCAGCTCGTTAAGCTCGCGAGATGAATATGTAATATAAATATTGACAAATAAATAATCACTGGTGTTCATAATTTCACATAAACGACATAATCATAAGTACAAAATCATCCACATGGTATAAATAAGGTCTAACATGCAAGTATACAACAATCACATGAGCCGGCTTGCAGCTCGTTGAGTTACAATGTTACAGTTCGTTTGGCTCGTGAGCCAGCTCACGAGCAGCTCGAACTCGCTCATTATACCAACGAGCTGAGATGGTTGTTTGAGCTGGCTCGTTAATAAATCGAACCGAGTTCATCACGAGTCGAGCGAGCTAACGAGTCACGAGCTTTTCGTTCAACTCTACATCCGGCGACGAGAAGACAGAGGAAGGAGATGGGACGTTGACAAAGTGACAAATGACATAGACGAGCCCGCTGCACCGGCTACGGCTAGTACCGACCGTCTGGTCGACCCGGTAGGGATCGGGTCGACCGGTGGGCTTTTTCTAGACTAGTTGTAGAGCCGTAACGTGTGTCGTTTGTACATACACTCTACGTAGGGAAACTTGGTTCTACAGCATGGAAAGATCGCGATATCCGGAAAATACCACTGAAAGACTTTGCTACTGTAAAATACCATTAAAAGATGCAACCGTTACCCTAAAATAGCACTCTGTTAGATTTTGTTCATAGGACTCTTTTTTCACCGTTTGCACCAGCATAATAGGAAGAATGAAATGACATTAGTGCCCTTGGCAGTTGGCACTTATCCTCTCCCAGTCCCAGGAACAGCAGAGCGAGCCCAGCTCTCGATTCTTCTTTGTTTCTTCCCCTGGGAGATTAGTGCACTAATACTACGTCGATCGCATCGGCTCGTTTTTTTCCCCAAAGAAGAAGACAAAACTGCTATGGCGGACATCGAGATCCTCGACGGCGGCGGCGATTACCTCATCGCTGAAGCAAGGCTGAATCCCGACGGTAAATACAGGAAGTCGCGGCCTTATCCCATACGGGCACGCGGCCATGCCTGCCGCCCGAATCTTGCAGCCTCCCGCACACGCCGCTCTCCCTCACGCATGCAGCGCGAACCACAGCCGCCGCCCTCCCTCACGCACGCCACCCGAAGCTGCGCGTCGCCATGCCCCCACACACACCGCACCGTGCCCCATCCGCTCCACGCCTCCACCAGCAGCGCGACAGCACCCCTCCTTCTCCTTGCTGGGGTCCAGGCCGCGTCCCCTGGCCGGCTTCCTTTCAGGCCGACGTCCTCCAGGCCGGTAGGGCATGTCCACAGCCCGCAGCATCCCCAGACCAACTCCATGGCTGTGCAACGATGAGATGAGAGGTGAGAGATGGAGCTGGGGGTATTATTGTCCAAGATAACAAAGCTGGTGGCAAAAACTAACGGAATGGTAGTTTCAGTTCACGAATGAAATTTTCAATGGTATTTTACGGGGACAAGGTCTTTCCATGGTATTTTTCGGAAGCCACGATCTTTCGATGCTATGCAACCAATTTTCCCCTCTACGTACAAACGGAGGTTTTTACGAGCAAACTCGTCACTCGTGACGTGTAGAGAACCTAGTAAAAAAAACAATAATTCAATTAATTGTGTTTGCGTTTCACGGCTAGAGAGTAGAGACACAGTTTCATTTGTAATACCAAGGATCCTTGCGACGAAGTGCTTTTTTTTTTGGGTTCCGGCATCAAAGAAGAGCATACGCGGGTTCAAGTATTTTAGAACAGAAAGAGTAGACATATGACATTAGAGCGATGACAACTTCAGAAAGCTTTGCTTGAAGAGAGCTTAGCCGTTAAAGTGACGTCTATTTCGGGAGGGTATATGGCTCATGAGTCATAACAATAAATGGTTAAAACCAGAGATGTCTGACATTAGCATCATATAATTGTTGGAGAAGATGTTTTTTAGTGTCTCGATAACACATTACTATCTATCACATTAAGGCCCTGTTTAGTTCGGTGAAAATTACCAAAAAATGATAACTTTTTTTACACTGACAACCGTGTCCTCTCTCACAGAACACGTTTTCAATGATAACTTTCTTTTCAAACTTTCTCAAACTTTCCCAACTAAATAGGCCCTAAATGACGTTTTATCAACTTGATTTTGGTGTGATACGGTTTTCCATCAGATAAAACTCGCCTACATACGTCGTCAGGTACTCCTGGCATAGCGTGGTACTGCACCCGATTGCCACCGTCTCAAGCCAGCAGCAAGCAAAAACACACCGTACGGCTGACCCGATGAACAGTGCTCAACTGGCTTCCTTCGACTTATTTTTTCTCGTATAATACTATTTATTCTACCAGCCGAGCATTATTTATTCTACCAGCCGAACAGCCGCACAGTCGTTTGGACTAGCTCTAGCTGGCCACTTTCCGCTCTTCCCGCTGAACGCCTGCACCTACTTGACCACCAGTCCCCCACGCGGCCACGCCACGCTCCCATCCCATCGCCTCCTCCGCCCAAATCGAAGCACCCCGTGGAGGACCCCCAGAACCCGTTCTCCAGGGTCCAGGCCCCGCAGCTACCACTACCAGCACCACTCCTCTCTCTCACTGTTCACCACCACAGCCGGTCCCGGCCTAGTGCGCCGGCGGCCGCAGAAGACATGGGCTGCTGCTTCAGCAAGAAGCGCAAGAACCGTCTGGCGCCAGGGGCGCGCCGGTGCGAGCCCGAGGACCTCGACCCGCCGTCGCCGGAGGAGGAGACGGTCAAGGAGGTGCTCTCGGAGACACCGAGCGCCAAGCCGAGGGCCCAGCCCAAGCCCGTCGCCAATGTCGTCCCGGCCGCGGAGGAGCGAGAAGTGGAGAAGGCGAAGAAGCAGGAGGACAGCGTCGACGCCGCGGTGAGCGACCTCGGCAGCTGCGTGTCGCTCTCGCTCGCCACCGACGAGCGGTCCGAGGCGGCGTCAGAGTCGTCGGTCGCGACCAGCTCTGTGGCTGGGCCGGAGCGGTCGCCGGGGAGGAGGCCTTCAGCCAGGAGGCGCCCGGTCTCCGCCGATCTGGGGCCAGCGCGGCGCGACCGCGCCGTCGCGGCCTCCTACGGCGTCCGCTCCCGCAGCGCGCGGGCCTCGCCGTCCCCGCCGCCGCGGCACGTGCCCCGGGACCGCTCCGTGCGGCGTTCTCCGTCGCCAGCGGCGAAGCGTCCATCGTCGGACCACCGTCGCGCCGCCAGCCCAGCAGCTCCCGCGCAACGGAAGCCGCCTGTCCCGGCAAGGCCGTCGGGCCGCGTGTCCCCGCGGCGCGCGCAGGAGCCGCCGCCGCCGCCACCCGTCTCCCCGCCGTCCTCGTCGCCGCCGCCGTCCTCACAGCCGGAAGACGACGCCGTCACCGCGGCAAGTGAGCAGAGCATCCCGGACGCCAGCGCCGGTGGCGGTGTTCAAGGTGGCCGTGACGGCGACGGGAAAGAGTCGTTGGAGAACCCGCTCGTGTCATTGGAATGTTTCATCTTTCTGTAGCGCCGTGCTGATGTGATCTCGCGCTACTTCCCTTTGAAAGCCTTGTGCTTATCCCAAGTTTACGTAGATGTTAAGCTCAGTGAAGGAGTAGTTAGTTGTAGGGCATGGTGTTTCAGATGTTCTACGGCCGCTGGCCCGCTGCCACCTTCCGTTAACTTTGTCAGGCAAATGCTAGTAGCTTTTGACTTTTCAGAGCCGTCTGGCGATCGGAATTGCTCCGAGCTAGTACAATGTTGGTTGCCGGCCGTGCTTTGGCTTTTGGTAATCCTAAGGTCTTACTCTGACCTCGCTCTACATTGTTACTGCATCCACGGTTTGCACCTAACGTACTCCGTAAGTAAGTACTAGAACCAGACATTTCTGAAAATCCTCGTGTGTTTATGACGCCTCTCTGCTCCCATTGCTGGAGCCATTTTCGACAAGACCACAGCCCACGGTGGTCCGAGAAGTGCCACGGCCAATGCTTTGCCTGATTAACGATCGGCGCAGACATCGGATGCTTTCCCCACCGTGCTGCTCCATTCCACGTCGCCACCCGACAATGTTTCAGAATTCGGGAACATCCGAGCATCCAGCATTACGATCTCGTCAGCAGATCCACCAAGAATCAGATCCGATGCCGACAACGAGCTCACCAATCTAGGCAACGGATCACTGGATCTGCTCATTCCCGCGCCTTGGACCCGCATCCGAGGGGGATGTGCCTGCCGCCGATTAAAAACTGGCGATGCCCCTTGATCCTGAGCAGCCTCGCGTGCGTGCCATGAGCGGGCGCCGGGTGGCGGCGTGGCGCTGCACGAGCAGAAGCAGCCGCCTGCGGGGAGGCTTGGATCGCGCGAGACCGCCCCCGCGCTTGGTTCGGGGCCGCACCTTCCGTTGATGGTGGTTCGCTCGGGAGTGAAGGCCACGGGAGCACGAGACCAGAGCACCAGGCGTGTCGGCCGGCGGCCGGGTCGCTGCAGCCTCCAGCTCGTCTTTCCTTGTCTTTTGCCGCGCTCACTGTGCTCTCGCCACCACTCGCGCCGTTCCTGGTGTGTCTGCTTGCTGCACAAGCGCAGCAGGGCTCGGCGTCGGCGGTTCACATCTCGGCATCAAGCTGCAGTTGCTGCCTTGCAGCCTTGCCGATACCGGTACCTGACGGCACATGGCGGTAGGCCACCACCAGAAACCCCTGCTCGAACTCCATAGAGTGTCCATGATGTGGTGGGCGGTTTGGCACCAGTGATCACGGCGAACAGGGTGGTGGGTGGTGATGATTGGTGACGACTGTCTTCCCCGGCGCCATGCCATCATCTTCTCGCCCGTGCGTCGCTGTTGCTAGTGCGGGACAGAGCCGGCACGGAGCGGCCGGTTCACATGGCCACTTGGGGCTCTCGTCTCCACCGCGCCGCACTGGGCAGGTGGCGAACGGCGGCCGTTGGAGCGAGTTCTGCTGGTGGTGTTCGAGACTTTGCTGTCAGACTAGCCACATCGTTGCCTTCCACCGATGCTTGAACCAGGAGAGAGAAGGTTTAGGCATCGAGGCAACCCGTTGTGGGCTCGATGCTGAAACTACACGGAAGCCCAGTCGAGGCAAGCACATGCCTCGGTGCTGAAAATTAAAATAATATTTCTTCATCCGCCGGCCGTTGGTCTCCGACAGCCAAATTCCAAATTAGCCGTTGTTGGCTTCTTGCCGAACATTGCATTCCATACATGCTCCACACACATATATATAGAAATGAAGTTTTTCAAACTACACAGCCTACCACATACTTCTACAAACTACAGACATGGATCCAACCACACAAAAGTCTTCCTCATCTAGTTTCATGAATATTCTCAACTCAACCATGTGTTCAGACCCACCAGATCCAAATACACAACACTCCCAAAATTTCCATCAACAACACTACTCCATGAACTATCCAGTCTCAAATTTCCATGGTCATTACCCACACAATATCACCAATCCCTTTGCAGGTCCATCAAGCTTTTATCACTTCCCTTCCACACCAGCAAGCTACTATGGCGGTCCATACCAAGGCAACATGGGGCAGTACTTGCATGGGATGCCTAGTGGTTTTGCATCCAATGGTCCAGCATCTCCAGTAGGAACAACGGCCATCTTTGGTGCAGCTGGAGGCAGCAGCTCAAGAGGTGATGAGAACAACCCAATCACTTCAGCTTCTCCAGCATCTAAAGCCCCTCCAGTGCAGCCACCTCCTGTTGTTCCAATTGCAGATGATAGTGAGAGTAGCACAGATGATGGTGGAAACAAAGAAGGGCGCAAACTGTGGAGTGAAGAGGAGAACCTTCGCCTAGTAAGTGCTTGATTAAAAATTCAAATGATCCAATTGATGGCAATGGAAAGCCTCGAGATCGCTATTGGAAGGAAGTTGCAGCAGAATACAACAAGCATGTCTCCAAACAGCAAAAAAGAACAGCACTTCAATGCAAGGAACACTGGAACAAGAATATTCCTCTCATTAACAAGTTCAATGGATTTGTCGAGGTTCTCTACCGCCGGTAAGTAATATTTCTATGATCGCGTGTCAGGGCGCTGGATGGTGGCTCAAGAGACACAGGGATTTATACTGGTTCGGGCCTTCGAAGAGTAACACCCTACGTCCAGTGTGAGTCAGTGTTCTCGAGTCCAAGTCTGTAGTAGGGGGTACAAACTAGTCGGGAGAGGGAGTATGGTCCCAAGTCCCTGTGTGAGGTGCTACAGAATGTCGAGTGAGTGTTTTTTTTAGAGTCCTCTCCCCCCCTCAACCTTCCCCTGATCCCCTTTTATAGTCGTAAGGAGAGCAAGAAAGGAGGGGGTAAAAAGGGAGGAATTACAGAGCGAATTACAGTGCCAGGGTCCTCGTCATTATTTTGCACCTTGGATCGTACGAGGGGTACAAATGCCCACTGTAGTAGTTGGTGTTGACGGAATGGGGCGCTCTGTTTGACCCGGAGCCGGCTGCGTCCGAGGAGTTGGTGTTGGTGGCTTCTCGGGCACATCCCCGAGTAGTTCTCGGGCCGTGGTTGACTGGTTCTGTTCTCCCTTGGACTCCAGGTGTCGCCTTCGGACTCCAGGTGTCTCCGCATGGACTCCAGGTGTCCTCACGTGAGCTTGCAAGCGTCCATTCCGGGACTGTAGTTTTCCTGTTCTGACGAGACAGGCGTCCCTGTGGCTGCCGTGGCGAAGGACGGGCGCCCATCCCATTCTGACATGGCGAGTGCCAAGTTGGTACGGCCCAGAATGGGTTAAAGCGGGGAATGACGCCAAGCGAGCCAGTCGGGCAAGGCGGAGACTCGTCGGGCGAGTCGGAGTCTCGTCGGGCGAGGCGGACGAAGTAGGCTTGTTCGATCTGGGGTGTTATTTCTTATTTTTGAAGGGAAAATTGGCGATGCGTCATTTGTTTAGAGGGTTGGTTGATCACCCCTGGTCTAGACCCTCGTCAGTAGCCCCTGAGCCTGGGTGGGAGTTTAAGGACTCGCGCCCAGGTTCAGCCGCTATGGGGAAGTGTTGAGATGTGGTTTTTCCGGAGGGTTGCGCGCGAGCGCACCCACCGGGTGTAGCCCCCGAGCCGTGGGAAGAGTAGATACTCTTGCTAAGGCTTGAAGAGTCGATGGAGCCGAGTAGTTTGCCTTGGAGGTCGTCGGAGTAGTGAAGAGTTCAGGCGTTAGTCGGGAGTTGCTGGGCCGGAGTCCTGCACAGCCGCTGGTGGGCCAGGAGCGGAGACGTCGGCCCACCTTACGCCGCGTGGAGGTGGGGCGCGCCTTTTGAGGCTGTCAGCCGAAGCGACGGGCGCACGTCGCAGCCGCGCCGATGGTGGGCCCGCGCGTTTAATGCCGCCGCCCCGCTTCGTCTCCCTTTTTATTGCTCTGCGCCGCGGCCGCCTAGGGTCAAACTCACCCCGGGCCTTTTCGCCTTCCGCTGCGCTCTCGCCTTCCTTGTTGTCGCCGCACGTGCTGCTTCTTGCGCCTCCTGCCGCCACCGCGCACATCCCATTGCTGCACTCGCGCCTCCTTCGCATCTTCTGCCGCCGTGCTCGTAACCCGCCGTCGTCCTCGCGAATCCACCATGTCAAACTGGGTGCGTTCCACCGTGTCCCAGGCGCAGTTGGAGGGGCTCGTGAAGGGAGGAGCGCTCCCACCATTGTCGGAGGCCAAGGAGTGGATGAAGCCCGGCTTGGAGGACTTTCCCCAACCGCCGCCCGGGTACGTCATCTCGTTCGTCGCGTTCCACGAGAGCGGGTTTTCCGTCCCCGCGGGGAGGTTCATCCGAGCCGTGCTGGATGGCGACGTTCGTGGCTTTGTGCAAGGGGTACCTGGGCACGGAGGCCCATTGGGACCTGTTCAGGTACTTCTTCAAGTTCGTGCTGCTGACCGACGAGGGCGGCGTCCTTGCGACGATAGGGTGCGCCTCGTTGAAGATGAAGCAGGGGAGGTCGGAGGACTACATCCCGGGCAAGCTCGTGACGTCGAACAAGGGGTGGCATCCCGGGTGGTTCTACCTCAGGAACGATCCGAAGCACCCCCTCCCGGTGTATACCGGAGGGTGGTTCAAGAAGGCGCCTGAGAAGTGGGCCTATGGGCCCGAGAGGAAGGACTGGGAGAGACTTCTCGGGAATGCCTGGAAAGCCCTCAGCCGGCTCCGGGAGCAGAGGGTGACTATGGTGGAGGTCATTGGCGGCTACCTCTCAAGGGGGATCGTGCCACTGAGGTGGCGTGCCCTCGAGATGTGGCAGATGACCCCGGACAAGGTTCCCTTCGCGGGGACGGTGACGGTGCAGCCGCTACCCTCGGTGGATGAGGTGCGGCGCCGATTGGCGGCAGCGGTGGGGAAGACTGGGTTCGAGAACCCGCCGCGTCACCTTCTACCGATGCTTCCGGACAGCGGCACCAAGGCCATCGTAAGAATCCTGTCTCTTGCCCTTAGTTTGATTTTGAGCTGTTTTCTCTTCTTATAACCCCGAGTTCTCTAGGTGAAGAGCGCCGATGTCACTTTCTCCCGGGCGCCTCTTGCCGCGGACAGGGCAGCGAACCGCGCCGCTGCCAAGAAGAATAAGGCGAGGAAGGAACGCCAGGAGCAGTGGAAGCGGCGCGAGGTGGGGAAGAGGGAGAGGAACGCCGACCGAGCCAAGAGGAGGAGGCTGGGTGACGAAGTCTCCGAAGACGAGGACCCTGAGTCGGAACCTGCGGAGGGGGACTCGGAGGAGACGGAGAGTGACGAGGAGGAGGTGGGCAGGGGCGCCCCTTCTGTCAAGTCCGTGGCCGTCGTGGTTGCGCCGCCCTTATCCTTGGCTCGGGAGCCGAGGCCCGGTGGGAGTGAGAGGACGCCGCGGTCGGGCGCAGAGAGGAGCGGGGGTGGTCGGTCGGGCCATCCCCATCGGTCTGCTGGGCATAGCCAGTACGAGCGGCGCGACCGCACGCCTCCGCCCGCCCATCGTGTGTCCGAGAAGCCGAGAGACTCCCACCGGAGTGCGGCCCCCTCCCAATGGGATGACCACTCGCCTCCGTCCGCCCGCCGCGTGTCCTGTGAGCCAAGAGACTCCCGACAGGATGCGGCCCCCTCCCGACGGGATAGGAGTCGGGATCCGTCGGAGCGCGTCTCCTCGGGCGGGTTACCGCCTAGGGGATCGCGTTCCCCCAGGAGGCCCGCGCCACGGGTGGACAAGCGCCTGTCGCTGACTCCTTCAACGGTGAGGGTGTCGGGTGAAGGGCAGGACACCCCCTCCGTGTCCCCTTCGGCCAGGCGGGCGAGTCCCGTCGGGGGCGGCCGCTCGTCGGCACCTCCCGTGGAGGAGAGGCGGGCTCCTTCCGTCCCTGTGGGGGCCGCGGCGGGGCAATCAGGCCCTTCCCGTGTCGAGGGAGGAGGCCCAACTGATCAGGCGGCGTCCCACTCGAGTGAAGGCGCTGACTCCCGGCAGGCGGTCACCGTTCCGACAACGTTGTCGGGGGCGAAGAGGCCGTCGCCTTCAGCGGATTCGACGCCGACGGGCGTCAAGCGGTCCTGGACCGTGGCGGCGAGGTAAGTCGTGTTCTGCTCTTTCCGAGTTGTTCCTATTTTTGTGTTCGGCTTCTTCCTTAGTCGGGCTTCGGGTCCTTTGCTGTTCCAGCCGGGCCTCCAAACCGCTCGAGGCGGCTCCCCAAAAGAGACTGCGCCCGGCAGCGCCGGACGCCGATGTTCTGGCTACCGCGCCAACGCCAACGTCAAGGCCCTCGGCCAAGCGGGCCGAAGAGGCTGCTCAGAGGGAGACACCCTCCGTGGAGGCGGAAGCCCCTCAGGACAGCGGAGATAGCTTGGGAGGGGCGCTCCCGACGGGCCTGGGCGTCGGGTAGACTGTCCCCTCGGAGGAGGACCTTGCGGCATACCAGGCGGAGCTGGAGCGACAGCTGGTAGGGCCGATCCTCCCTGCCCCTCAAGAAGCGGCAAGCCATCCTGAGGCAGGGGAGGTCCCTCTGCTCAGCGCCGTTGCCCTGGCCGACGCCGAGGAGAACGTCGCCGGGCCAGTCGGCCGTGATGCTGCTTCCCTTTCGGAGGCCTAGGTCGTCCCCGAGAGGGCCGAGGCGGAGGCGCCTAGGGTCCTTTCGGTTGCCGCCACTCCTTCGACGGCGACTGTTGAGGCCCCCGAGGCCATTTCCGAGGAGGTGCCGCCGGAGGTCATCACGCTCGAGGACTCCTCGACAGGCCATCCTCGGGGAGCCGTCGTCCACTCCACAGGGGAGCCGAACTCGGGGTCCGCAAGGCCCCTGAGCCCGTTGAGGGGGATCCCGGAGGACTTTACCGACACCCCGGGACTGATGACGATGGATCGTCGTTTCCAGGCCCTGGTGTCCATTGAAGACGACCCCAACCTGCCATGCGAGGGCCGGCTGATGTGGGTCGACTGCCGAAACCCGGGGCAGACCCTCTTCGAGTTGAATGATAAGACGAAGATGGAGGAGTGCGAGATTCTCGCCGAGGGCCTCCGTACCGTACAGAAGACCTTCGATAGGATGATCATCAAGCCCGCCCGAGTAAGCTTTGGGGTTCCTGCTCTCCTTCTGTTTTCGAGACGGCTCTGCTTCCGTTGTGTCTTACCACGTTATCTACATTTTGCTATCTCCGGATGGAGGAAATCATGAAGCGCAGCTCGGACAAATCTTTGTTCCTCCATCGAGAGGCCGGGCTGTGGCACACCGTCGATCAGATGAAGGCGGAGAAGGCGGAGCTTGAGGCTCGGCTGGCCGCGGCGCAGTAGGCCGGGGCCGATGCTCTCACCCGTGCCGAGGAGGAGAAGGCCGCCCTCGAGGCGAGGGTGGCCGAGGCTGAGAAGAGAGCGGCCGAGGCGCGGACGGCAGGCGAGGCCGCAGGCCGAGAAAAAGAGGCCGCCGCTCAGGAGAATGAGAGCCTGAAGACGAAGGTGGCGGACCTTCAGAAGGACGTCAATGACGCCGCCCTTGACCTGAAGAAGGCCAATAACGAGGCGGTTGTCCTGGCCGGCAAGCTCAAGGCCGCCGCCGATGAGGGGGCTCGTCTCAAGGAGATCGCTCGGAAGTGGGAGGAGGAGATCCTCGGTAAGTCATTTTTTCGAGTTCCTTTGTTGTTGGGTTGCACTTTCCGTCGTCTTCCGAGTCATTGACAGCTGCTTGTCTTTGCTCATTGGTACAGCCCTCCGAACTCAGAAAGCCGACCTGGAGACCAAACTGAAAACTGGGTAGAGCGAGGTCGCCAAGGCTTTTGCCACGAACCAGGAGTTGATGCAGCTTGGCAGCGACCTGAAGGCAGAGATGGCCAGTATGCATCATGTTTCTCCTCGTCCTTCCTCTTTTTTTCTTTTCTCCGTGATAACTCTGACGAGGAAAATTCTGCAGGGGCTGTCGAGGACCTCCGGAGGTCGAGAGCGGCGGCTGAGCAGGGTCAGAAAGCCCTCGAGAAGAAGTCCGAGGTCCATCAGGTCTTGGTTCGGGCCGTCGAGCGCCTGCTGGAGGAGCTCAACGTCGGTGGCGGTCCGTCGCTGGTGGAGTGCATCGCCCTCGTCCCGGGAAGAACTCGGGAGCAGGCTTTGGAGCTTCGGCAGAGCGTGGTGCGGAGAATCGTCGCCATGTTCTTGTCGCATTACCCGAGCATGGAGCGGGAATGCCTGCGAGGTGGATGGGCTCCCGTCTATGAGGACCACCAGTATGACGCAATTGAAGCCGAGTCCTCCTCCTTTGCCGACGAGATGATTGCCGTCGCCATGAGGGACCTCTAGCTGTAACAGAACAGTGGAAATGTAGGGGACTTAGGACTGTCATTTCGTAATGTAAATGAAGTTAATTCCCTACAGTGGAAATGTAGAGAACTCGTTTTTTATTAAGTAGCTCAGGCTTTTATCTGTTGCCCGCTATTTTCATTTTCTTCCGAATGCTTTGGGGCCGCGGGCCGAGATGGTTGAGCTTAGGACATCGCCAGCCGTGCTCCGTTCCGTAGCAGTCGGGGCGTAGGAACTCGGGAGTTAGGCTCGACTTAGTCGCATAGCGGTGTTACTCGGACTTGCAGCCCCCGAGCGATTTCGGGAGGGCGAACCATATCGGGCAGCGGTCTTAAGTGCCGAAAGCAAAAGCTAGTCGGGACGGTTGCTTTGTTGCTTGTTAGGAAAAAAGGGATCAGTCCGAGGGCTTGGATCTTGCCCGCAAGTCTAGTGCCGTAGCCGCGGGGGCGTAGGTACTCGGAGCTTGGACGGGCGTAATCGCAAAGCCGTGCGGGCTGGTCTCTCTTTTCCCTTAAGCGAGAAAGTGTACCGCCGATCGCACATGAGGTCGATCGTTTCGTGATTTTTGTGAAAAAAGGAGGGGCACTGTGCCCCAGGTGGAGCCCCCGAGCGGCGGGTGACCCCATGCGAGGAAGGGGTCGCTCGCTGCTCAGTTAGAAAGCTCAAAAGGCGCGTTTCGGAAAACGATTGCCGGCTTGCAAAGTACTCAAAAAAGTGCTCGAAGCTTATAAAGTACTCGGACTGAAGCTAGTACTTTATATTATCGTAAGCGAATTGACAAAGTACAAATACTTTTATGGGTAAAAGCGACGTAGCTGTTCTATGTTCCAAGCGTTGGAGAGAACTCGGCCGTCTTCGTCTTTAAGCTTGAAAGATCCCGGGCAGAGGACTTGATCGACGATGTAAGGGCCTTCCCATGGTGGTGACAGCTTATGGCGGTTGCGGTTGCTTTGGACTCGTCGGAGGACCAGATCGCCAACCTGGAACGCTCGGCTTCTGATGTTGCGGTCGTGGTACCGCCGCAAGGCTTGTTGGTACTTGGCCGAATGAAGCAGGGCGACGCTGCGTGCTTCATCTAGCTGGTCGACAGCGTCCTCGAGAGAGGCTTGGTTCCCTTCATCGTCGTAGGCTCGAATCCTCGGGCTGCCGTAGTCGAGGTCCGTCGGGAGGACTGCCTCGGATCCGTGGACCATGAAGAAAGGCGTGCAACCGGTGGCTCGGCTCGGGGTGGTCCGTAAGCTCCAGAGGACGGATGGGAGTTCTGCGACCCACCTTGCGCGGAACTTCTCGAGGCGCTTGAAGATTCGCGGCTTTAGTCCTTGCAGGATCATGCCATTCGCCCTTTCTACTTGTCCGTTGGTTTTTGGATGGCTGACTGCGGCCCAATCTACTCGGATGTTGTAGGCGTCGCAGAAGTTAAGGAACTTCTTGCCCGTGAACTGAGTACCATTGTCGGTGATGATCGCATTGGGGACTCCAAAGCGATAGACGATGTCGGTGGAGAACTGGACAGCTTCCTCCGAGCGGACCCTCCTGATAGGCCTTGCCTCAATCCACTTGGTGAACTTGTCGACGGCGACGAGGAGATGCGTGAAGCCCCCGGGTGCTTTCTTGAGTGGCCCGACTAGATCCAGTCCCCACACGGCAAAAGGCCAGGTGATGGGGATGGTCTGTAGTGCTTGAGCCGGGAGGTGGGTTTGTCGCGCGTAGAATTGGCATCCTTCGCAGCTGCGCACGATATCCTTGGCGTCGGCGACAGCGGTGGCCCAATAAAAACCTTGTCGAAAAGCTTTGCCGACAAGAGTTCTCGGCGCAGCGTGATGTCCGCAAGCCCCGGCGTGGACGTCCTTCAATAATTCCCTCCCTTGCTGGGCAGGGATGCAACGCATCAGGACGCCGGAGGTGCCTCGCCTGTAGAGCTCCCTTCGATGAGAGTGAACGACTTGGCCCAGCGCGCGATCCGCCGAGCCTCAGTCTCGTCGGGCGGGAGCTTTCCTTGCACGATCCACTCGAGGAGCGGGAATCTCCAATCCGGGTCTTCAAGGTTGAGTTCTGATACTCCGTCGACTTCCATCACCTCTGTTGCTTCTTGTGCCGGAGGCTCCGGTGGCTCGTCATCGAGTCGGATGGAGGGCGTGTATTGGTCCTTGGCGAAGACACCATTGGGAACGGGCTTTCGGTTGGAGGCCGCCTTTGCAAGGGTATCGGCCGCCTCGTTGTATCGTCGCTGGATATGCTTAAGTTCAAGGCCATGGAACTTGTCTTCCAGCTCGCGCACCGTCTGGCAATAGGCAGCTATTTTGGGGTTGACGCAGCTTGATTCCTTCATTACTTGATCGACGACGAGTTCTGAATCACCACGGACCTTGAGACGCCGTATCCCTAGCTCGAGGGCGATGCGAAGCCTGTTGATGAGCGCCTCGTACTCGGCGGCGTTGTTGGAGGCCGAGAAATGTAGTCGGACCATGTACTTCATACGCACGCCCAGGGGCGAGACGAAGACAAGTCTGATGCCAGCTCCTTCCTTCATAAGCGACCCGTCGAAGTACATGACCCAGGTCTCGTGCTCGATGGAGGTCGGGGGGGTTTGGACCTCAGTC
>CM014274.1:15805434-15832017 GCA_004135705.1 Alloteropsis semialata
GATAAGACGAGTCAAACTGGTAACTAGACAAGGTGGACAGTGTATCGGCTTACACTTTGATTATTTAATATCTTGTTTCAAGACACAGCTGATCCATTATTTTACATATCGGCCTTGTTTTACACTTTATTTCATTATTCAAAGGCTGATCTGTTATATCAATCAAGGTCCGATCCTGATTGGTCCGATTCTGAGGTCCGATTTGGTGTCTGATTGAGGTCCGATCACTCGGTCCGATTGACGTCATCAATGAGGTCCGATTTTGAGGTCCGATCGGTATCGGCCGATACGTGTCTGATTGGGTCTTGGCTAAAATTCGACGTTACTCCATCGTCTGAAATAGAGCCGGCACAATCAAAGAGCAATTTAACTATTTTATTTCCTTGTCAATTTCAGGTCAAATTGACTGGCACGCTGCGAACCTGAACTGGAGTGTAGACTGGCACTGGAGCGAAGCTGATCTCCCTGGTCTTCGTGTGCTGACCGCGGGGAATACGACCACCGATTTTCCGCGTCAACACATTTTTGGCACGCCGGTGGGACACGAGAAACAAAGTCCAAGATGTCGTCATCTGATGCTGAACAAGAAACCGTAGCAAGACTTGCTGCTGAGAAAGAAGCTGCTGAGAAGGCTAAAAACGACAAGAACAAGACGCCTGAGACGGCCATGCCCATTACAACGGCCGATCTGTCCAAAGCTCAGTTCGATGCAGTTCAGGCCCAGATTGATGCGTTTGAGAAGCTCTGCCTTGGCCAGTTTGGGCGTAATCGTTCAGGCCCTATACTCAAAGGTCCTCTCCCGGATCCAGAGTTGATCAAGAAGACAACTGATGCTCGAGAGTACCAGGTTAACATGACAGAGATGATTCACCAGGCTGTTCATCATGCATTGATCAACCAATCAGGCACTTTGGTGAATTCTTTGGACAATCTCATCAAGAAGGCGGTGGACGATGCTATTTGCTTGAAGGGTCCAGTGTTTATAGCAGATTCTGCAGGAGCATCAGGATCAGGAAGAGGCAAAGAAACTGCAGATAATACAATGACCGTTGCTCCACAGATGCCGATTGCTCCACCACCTCCTGTTGAACTGGCCAACGGTTTTCTGTTGATGGCCGATGGAACTATTGTCGGCCCACATGGTGAAAAGTATGCCAGGACTCTGAACGAAGGAGAAAAACAACCTGCAGCTGCAAGGCTACGTGCAGAGGTTCCTTCACATCAGCGTATGGTCGGAGATTACAATAATTATGTGATGGACATAGCTGATGGAATGCCACCTGAAAATCAACAGTCCGATTGGTCGCAGAAAATAGCCGAGGTGATCCAAAATCAATTCGGCTTGAAGCCTAAAGATCTTCGCTCCAACATAGCCGTGGGCATGGGCAGAATAAAACTACGTCACGGTGAAGGAGGCGCAATCAGAGTGCCGGATTTTTCCAAATTCTCTGGGCAAGATGATATGACCACCATCGAGCATGTCAGCCGATTCTTGGCTCAGTGTGGTGAGGCTGCTTCAGAGGAGGGACTTAGGCTCAGATTTTTCCCTCTGTCACTATCGGGGCCGGCGTTTACCTGGTTTACGTCGTTGCCAGCAGGATCAGTCACAGGGTGGTCCGATATGGAGAAGCAATTTCATAAATACTTCTTTTCTGGTCTCAATGAGATGAAGATCTCTGATTTGATTGCCATCAGGCAGAGGAATGATGAGACCATCAAGGAATACATTCAACGGTTCCGTGATACTAGGAATCGATGCTATAGTTTGAAGCTGTCTGATATGCAGTTGGCCGAGCTTGCGTTCCAGGGTTTGCTCGCGCCGATTAAAGAAAAGTTTTCTGCTCAGGAGTTTGAGACATTGGGGCAACTGGTTCAGAAGGTGTCAGCTCATGAGGTCCGATATCAGGAGATGAAGCGTGTGAAGTTTTCCAAGCAAGTATCTTATCTCTCTGAATCTGAAGAGGAAGCTGATGTCAACATAGCTGAATGGACTAAATCCAAGAAGCCAGTGTCGCTCCCATGGATCAAACAGAACCCTGAAAAGTTTGGTTTTGATATAACAAAGGCCGATAAGATTTTTGATTTGCTGCTCAGTGAAAAGCTTATTCAGCTTTCTGCAAATCACTCAATTCCATCAGCCGATGAGTTGAAGAAACGCAAATATTGCAAATGGCATAACTCAACTTCTCACGAGACCAATGAATGCAAAGTGTTCAGAAGGGAGATCCAATTGGCTATAGAATCTGGCAAGATCAAGTTTGAAGACAACAAGAAAGCCATGAAGATCGACGGTCATCCCTTTCCCAATAACTTTGCTGATTTCTCCTTTTCCGTTAATATGGTTGATGCTAATGAAAAGGGGAAGTTCAAGGTGCTTACATCGGACCACGCCAAGAGTTCTGGTGCCGTTGATCCTGCGGTTCAAGTTACTGTTGAAGAGCTACGCAGGAATCATCAGGCGTTTGGACGTGAATCTAATGCTCCTGGTGGGTATCGGCCGCGTGTAACTTCCCAAATGCTGATTAACAAATACAAGAGGCAGCAGGCAGCAGCCCGAGCATGGGAAGAACGCGAGGAACGACGACGTCGGAGGCGTGAATATCAGGCAAGGCGGCTTGATGAAGAGTTTGATGATCAGCGCCGACGTGATGACAGGTCCGATGGCCGACGCCGATATAATGAGTGGTCCGATGGCCGACGCCGAATTGATGAGTGGTCCGATGACCGACGCCAGTATGATGACAGGTCCGATGGCCGGCGCTGGTTTGATGATAGAGTTGACGGTCGTCGTCAGTACGGTTATAGGTCCAATTGGTATACGGATGAACGTCAAGCTTATAACCGATACAACCAGGATGATGATCATTGGGGTGTCCTTTCTTCGTATTCTGCTGGAACGAGAAGCTTAGACTGCCATCGAAAGCAGATTGTCCTGAATGTAGCTTCCAGTATGAAGGATACCGAGCTTCCAAGAGAGGTCGACGATCAGTTCATGAACGAATCGGCGTCAGGATTGATGATCATCATCAAAGAGATGAAGGCCGGGTTGATACTCATGGCCACAAAAATAATGAAGGCCGGGCTGATGCTCATGGCCCTGAAAAAATGGAAGAGAAGGCTCCAGTTCAGAATTGGACTGAAGAACCTCCAATGAGGCCTGGATAGTGGTGCCCATCAGGGATTTCTAAGTCCAAGAAGAGACGTGTGCAACGTTGCGTTATAATGAGCAGATTCAGGAGCGAGAATTGGCAAAAGAAAAGAAGTGGCGCATCAAGATGGCCAATGATGATGAAGCAAGTACATCGGCCGCAATAAATATGGTTTTGATGTTGCCTTCTGATTTCGCTGCTCCTGATGAACAAGACGACCATGAGGTCGATTATGAACTGGAAGAAGCCGCTGCATGCTTGGTTCTTGATTCAGAGAAAGCAGTCTTTGAGAAGCCGAATGCAAATGGGTATCGGCACCTGAAGCCTTTGTACATCAAGGGATACGTTGATGGGAAGCCGATGACCAAGATGCTGGTTGATGGAGGAGCTGCTGTCAATCTCATGCCCTATTCCACATTCCGCAAATTGGTAAAAGGGATTGATGATTTAATCAAGACCAATATGACACTCAAGGACTTTGGCGGAAATGTTTCAGAGCCTCGGGGGGCAATTCATGTGAAATTGACCATCGGCAGCAAGACATTGCCGACTACTTTCTTTGTGATTGATGGCCAAGGTTCTTACAGCATGCTCCTCGGACGTGATTGGATCCATGCCAATTGCTGCATACCATCCACAATGCACCAGTGTTTGATCCAATGGCAAGGCAATAAAGTGGAGATCGTCCCAGCTGATGATTCGGTTAGCATTGCTACAGCTGAGTCAACAATTTGGGAGTTTGAAGGAGTTGAATGCCTGTCAGGGAAAACATGGGATGGTGACTTTCTCAAGGTGTCCGATCAAGGACTAAAGCCGATCCAAGCAGTCGGCTCTGAGACTTTGTTTTAAATGGATGATTATATAGAAGATCTTGAAGACCGAAGTGAGTTCGGTAAATTAGGATTTGGATTTACGTCGGCCGATGAATTAAAGAAATAGATATAGGATCTGGTGATAGACCAAGGCCGACGTATATCAGTGCTAAGTTGGATCCCGAGTATAAACAGGAGTTAATAAAACTTTTGAAAGAGTATTCTGATTGTTTTGCTTGGGAATATTATGAAATGCCAGGTTTAAGCCGTGATATTGTTGAACATCGGCTACCTATCAAACCAGGGTATCGACCACACAAGCAGTATCCAAGGAGGTTCAAGACTGAGATGCATGAGCCAATTAAGGCCGAAATAACGAAGCTATTTGAAGCTAAGTTTATCAGGCCATGTCGATATGCTGAGTGGGTATCAAATATAGTTTCTGTTTATAAGAAGAATGGAAAGCTACGTGTTTGCATTGATTACAGGAACTTGAACAAGGCAACCCCGAAGGATGAGTATCCGATGCCGGTGGCCGATATGCTTGTTGATGCAGCATCAGGCCATAAAGTGATGAGTTTCCTGGATGGTAATGCTGGTTATAATCAGATTTTTATGGCAGAAGAAGATATTCCCAAGACTGCATTCCAATGTCCAGGTGCTCTCGGTTTATATGAGTGGGTTGTTATGACTTTTGGTTTAAAAAATGCCGGTGCTACTTATCAACGTGCTATGAATTATATTTTTCAAAGGTTGATCGGCAGGATAGTCGAAATCTACATTGATGATGTGGTAGTCAAATCAAAAGGTTATCGAGATCATCTGGCCGATTTGAAGGAAACACTGGAGTGTACAAGACAACATGGATTGAAGATGAATCCGCTCAAGTGTGCTTTTGGCGTATCGGCCGGCCAATTTCTCGGTTTCTTGGTACATGAGAGAGGAATTGAGGTGAATGATCGGAACCGCAAGGCGATTGATGATATTGAACCTCCAACAAACAAGAAGGAATTGCAGAGTTTGATTGGAAAGATTAATTTTCTGAGGAGGTTTATATCAAATTTGTCGGTCCGATTGGAGGCATTTACTCCTTTGCTGAAGCTGAAAAATGAAGAAAAATTGGTTTGGGAGCCTAAGCATCAAAAGGCATTGGATGAAATCAAGCAATATTTAGCATATCCGCCAGTTCTTATTCCACCACAGAAGGGTAAGCCGTTCAAACTTTCTTTATCGGCTTTTGATCATGCAATCGGTTTTGTTTTGATTCAAGAAGTTGATGGGAAAGAACGGGTTATATTCTATTTAAGCCGAAGATTGCTAGATCCTGAAACTCGGTACTCATATGTGGAGAAGCTTTGCCTTTGTTTGTATTTTTCTTGTACAAAATTAAGGCATTATTTGTTATCGGCCGAGTGTACTGTGATCTGTAGAGAGGATGTGATCAAGTATATGTTATCGATGCCAATCATGAAAGGAAGAATTGGCAAATGGGTTTTTGCTCTGACGGAGTTTGATCTCAGATACGAATCGGCCAAAGCGGTAAAAGGGCAGATAATGGCTGATTTAGTTGCTGACCATTGTGGACCTAGCGTTGATGCTGGCGAACAATGCACTATGGAGCTTGATGTATCTGGTCCGATGGAAAAGGCCAATGTGGTTGACGCGGTTCCTTGGACTATATTCTTTGATGGTTCTTCTTGTAATGATGGTTGCAGAATCGGTCTGATTATTATTTCGCCTCGGGGGGCAAGGTTTGAATTTGCTTTTCCAATTGAGAAATGCACAAATAATCAGGCGGAATATGAAGCATTGATGAAAGGTCTCCAGATTCTTAAAGAAATCGGCGCTCAGTTTGTTGAGGTATTTGGAGATTCTTTGCTGATTATCAATCAGTTACTCGGCAAATATGATTGCAAGATGGATGCTTTGTTATCTTATTTTGAAAAGTGCCGAGATTTGATTAGTCAGTTCGCCTTGGTGATTCTTAAGCATATTCCAAGACATCATAATGAAGAAGCAAATCGGCTGGCATAAAAGGCGTCTGGCTATCGGCCTACGTCCGATGTGATGGTACAGGAGATACCAGAAGGAGATTGGAGGAAAGAAATCGTTGAATATTTGAAGGATCCTTCTGTCAAGACTTCTAGAAAAGTACGCTATAAATCGATCAGACATGTCTTGGTTGAGGGAGTGCTTTATTTTCGCTCGATTGATGGAGTCCTGTTGAGATGTATCGGACCTGAAGAAGCCAAGGTTTTGATGGGAGAAATTCATGAAGGTGTTTGCGGGGCTCATCAATCGGCGTTCAAGATGAAATGGATGATAAGAAAAAATGGGTATTATTGGCGACGATTTTGGAAGATTGCTTTGAATATTATAAAGGATGTCAAGAGTGTCAAAGATATGGAAATATTCAAAGGGCTCCAGCATCGGCCATGAACCCTGTTATTAAGCCATGGCCGTTTAGAGGATGGGGAATTGACTTGATCGGCCAAATTTTTCCACATTCAAGTAAGGGACACAAATTCATATTAGCGGCAACAGATTATTTCACCAAGTGGGTTGAAGCTATTCCTTTGAGGGAGGTGAAGACGCAGAATGTTATTGAATTCGTTAGAAAACACATTATTTACCGATATGGAATTCCACAGACGATCACAACAGATCAAGGTACGATGTTTACATCGGACGAGTTCAAAAAATTTGCTGCTGATATGGGTATCAAGCTTCTTAATTCATCGCCATATTATGCACAAGCCAATGGTCAAGCTGAAGCCTCCAATAAAAGTTTGATCAAGTTGATTGATAGAAAGATTGAGGAGTATCCAAGAAAATGGCATATTGTGCTTCCTGAAGCTCTATGGGCCTATCGAATGGCTTGTCATGGATCGATCAATGTTTCTCCGTATGAACTAGTTTATGGACATGAAGCCGTTCTTCCGTGGGAAATTCGTACTGGATCAAGACGTATCGAACTTCAGGATAAATTGAAGGCCGGCGAATACATGGAGCTCATGAATAGTGAGTCCGATGACTTGGCTGTTCGTCGGCTGCGCGCTCTTGAAAATATTGAGGCTAATAAACTTAGAGTAGCGAGGCATTATGATAAGAAAGTTAAAGGGAAAGAGTTCAAGGAGGGCGATCTTGTCTGGAAGGTTATTCTGCCAATTGGTTCTAAAGATCCCAAGTACGGCAAGTGGTCACCAAACTGGGAGGGACTTTATCAAGTCATCCGATGTGTTCCTGGAAATGCTTATATTCTACAAACACTTGAAGGAGAAGTGTTACCTAAAACATTAAACGGGAAATATTTGAAGAGGTACTACCCTAGCATTTGGGTAAACTCATAGAGCCGATGCTATACGTCAGGCTTAAAAGCCGATGGAAAATCGCCTCAAGAACAAAAAATAAGAGCCGATGCGATATGCATCGCCTTAAGGGCTATATACAAACAGAGAAAAATACATTACATCATCAAGCCGCTCGATGACGGATCAGGCTGTTTGAAAAGGGATTGCATATATATTCATATATTTCTCATACAGAAGGATTTCAGAAGATAAAAGGATCTAGTAGGCGCCGATGTACTTTGTTCATCATTGCCAGAACAAGACTAGAAAAGGAAGGGCAAAAGGAAGCGCAAGTTTGAGGAGATATCTTCTTCCTTGAGTCGAAGAAATCCGCTCTGGATGCAGTCCCTTGAAGAGCGCGCCGGTGGATGCTTCGCCCTAGCCTGTAAAGGACACTCTATTACACCCCTCTGAAAAACCTTCCCTTTGGTGAACCATGGAGGAACCTCACGAGGATTCTTTTAGCAGAAGTTCCACCTGGATTCACTTCGGGATCAGAAAAGGGGGGGAGTACCCTATACTTCTTCACGAGAATTCTTCTAGCAGAAGAGGAGGAAGGAGTCGGATCCTGTATCAAACAGGAGGAGTTTGTGCTCTACCATGAATATTAGCTGCGCCATGGCTAAGGGATGGTGGAAGAAGAGGACGTGAGGCAAGTATTTATAGCCGGCGGTCGATGGGCGCATTAAAAGAGAAATGGAATCCAAGGGGCGCTCGCGGAAACCGTCCAAATGAAGAACAGTATTCTCGTGGAGATGTGGCGTTGATTCAGAGCTGCTGTAATTGGAGGAGGGGCGTCTTTTGAGGAACTACATTGAAGAATCGTTTCGCCTGAGTCAATAGATGCATGGATACCCGGGAGATAAATGCAGGGTTCTGTATGCTATTCATTGTCAAAGATACTATTGCTTGGAGAGAGAGAAGAAGATAAGCTCCACGGGTTGTTGATGGAGGAAGAAGCGGTCATGGCCTGAAAATCAAGGAACTACACAGTGCAGGGATGGAAAGTTTCGACACGAAAATCGGTGAAGGAGTTATGATGGCAGATACGAATTTTGGAACAAAATGATATTTTATTCCAAAATTGGGGGGCATGTGTTGACACCGGATTTTCGCACCTGAAATGCTGAGTCAGATGATGACGTGGTGAGGTTGAGACTGCACAGTGGACTCGTTGAACTGGTCAAGACCAAAGGTGACAGAGAAGGAAGCCGATGCTGAAGAGAGGTCCGATGAAGCAGGAGTCCGACCCGATGACGAGTTCAAGAGGAAAGGCGCGTCGGCTAAGAAGGAAGCGTATCAGATTCAGGGACTATTTCCTTTTCAGAAGGCATATGGGAGTCCCGTTTTATCTTTAGCTTAGTTTACTTTATTCGCAAGTTAGCCTGGTCCGATCAGGACTCTCCATGACCAGGGTATAAATATGAACCTTCGTCCATTGTAAAGACTATTCTCACAATCAATACAACCCGGCTTCACGCCAAAACCCTAGTAGTAGTTACCGACGAAGCTCATTGGTGGACGGGCTACATCAGTTCTGATCTCCGGCTTACCAGTAAGTTAGTCAATTTATCGAACTAGTATAGGCTTTGAATTGAGGCGCATCGCCCTTTCGTTTATACTGTTCAACCGATTTATCTCTGGATAATCAAGATTGATATAGATTCCCTACGTCGGAGCTAGATCAATATTGATTATTCAACAGATTATCGTTATCGGACTACACTTTAAGCCTAGATTCCCTACGTCGGAGCTAGGTATCAAGATTAGTCTAGATTCCCTACGTCGGAGCTAGAGTAATCTTGGTTACTAAAGGTAGTCTTTGCGGTTTGTTGGAGTTGCTAGATTGGTTTAGATCTACGCCATGTGAATCAATTCTACTTCTTCAATGGCTTTGAGCATTGGTCTTGGTCCGATTTAAGCAATATTTATCTTACAGCATCGTTCTAGGTCCGATCCCGCTTTGTGGTTTAATCTGGTTGTTCTTTGAGTATTGTACTGGTGTAGATTCCCTACGTCGGAGCTGGATCTTTACAATACGATTAGATTAATCTTTGATTGTCATGCTTGGTCTAGATTCCCTACGTCGGAGCTAGGTTCATCTTGATTAGTTAAAGGAAGCTTTGGTTATGCCTTATTGCTATTTGAATGTTAAGTGTGGTGTAGATTCCCTACGTCGGAGCTGGATCTCGCTTAATTGTTTGGTAGCATATCTTAGAATCAGAACGAATCTGTTAATATTTTACCTGCTTATTTTGCTTAATCTGATCAACACCTGTGCGAGCATCTTATTTAATTGACAGGTTGATAAGTCGAGTCTGATTATCTAGTTATCTGATCTGATCATAGTTGGAGAAATCTAGATTCCCTACGTCGGAGCTAGATTTCTCTGAAAAGGCTATAGTCCGATCGGTTGGTTAGATGGTCCGATAAGATGAGTCAAACTGGTAACTAAACAAGGTGGACAATGTATCGGCTTACACTTTGATTATTTAATATCTTGTTTCAAGACATAGCTGATCCATTATTTTACATATTGGCCTTGTTCTACACTTTATTTCATTATTCAAAGGCTGATCTGTTATATCAATCAAGGTCCGATCCTGATTGGTCCGATTCTGAGGTCCGATTTGGTGTCTGATTGAGGTCCGATCACTCGGTCCGATTGACGTCATCAATGAGGTCCGATTTTGAGGTCCGATCGGTATCGGCCAATACGTGTCTGATTGGGTCTTGGCTAAAATTCGACGTTACTCCATCGTCTGAAATAGAGCCGGCACAATCAAAGAGCAATTTAACTGTTTTATTCCCTTGTCAATTTCAGGTCAAATTGACTGGCACGCTGCGAACCTGAACTGGAGTGTAGACTGGCACTGGAGCGAAGCTGATCTCCCTGGTCTTCGTGTGCTGACCGCGGGGAATCCGACCGCCGATTTTCCGCGTCAACACTTATTTTGCCTGAGTTTCTCGAAGACCGCCGCAAGATCTGAGACCAGGTCACCGGTGCGCTTGGACTTTACCACAATATCGTCAACATAGGCTTCGACCAGTCGACCGATGAGATCGCCAAAGACGCGACGCATGCATCTCTGGAACGTGGCGCCCGCGTTTTTTAGCCCAAATGGCATAGACGAATAGCAGAAAGTACCAAAGGGAGTGATAAAAGACGTTGCGAGTTGGTCGGCCAAACTCATCGCGATTTGATGGTAACCGGAGTACGCATCGAGAAAGCAGAGGGTTTCGCACCCAGCGGTGGAGTCGACAACCTGATCTATGCGAGGAAGGGGGAAGGTGTCTTTTGGACATGCCTTGTTAAGGCCGGTGTAGTCAACGCACATCCTCCATTTCCCATTCTTCTTTTTTACAAGGACAGGGTTTGCTAACCACTTGGGGTGGTACACTTCCCTAATAAAACCTGCGCTAAGGAGCTTTTTAAGCTCCTCGCCGATGGCCTTACGTTTATCCTTATCGAAACATCGGAGCCTCTGTTTGACTGGTCGGGAGCCAGACTTGACATTTAATTTGTGCTCGGTGACCTCCCTTGGAATCCCCGGCATGTCCGAGGGCTTCCATGCAAACACGTCGAGGTTTGCTCGGAGGAAGTCGACGACCGCACCTCCATATTTTGGATCGAGCGCCGTCCCGACATGGAGGGTGCGACCATCATCGGCCACGGCAACCTCCTTGACGTCCTTGGCCGGCTCAAAGGAGCACGCGGCACGCTTGGAGGTCTCGGGGATTTCGAGGTCCCTGGGAGAAGGCTCTGCGGTGAGCTTCTCGGACCGGATGAGTGCTTCTGTGAACTGGAAGCACTCGGTATCGCATGCGTATGCGTGCTCAAAGGAAGTCCCCATCGTGATGATGCCCTTGGGCCCGGGGATCTTCAATTTGAGATACGTATAATTCGGGATGGCCATGAACTTTGCGTAAGCCGGCCTCCCGAGGATGGCATGGTACGTCCCTGGGAATCCCACCACTTCGAAAGTGATGGTCTCTCTCCGGAAGTTTCACGGAGTCCCAGAGGTGACGGGTAGATCGATCTGCCCGAGAGGCACCGCGTCCACGCCGGGAACGATCCCGTGGAATGGCGCCGTGGACGGCCGGAGCCGGGATCGCGGGATCCCCATCTCGTCCAGGGTTTCGGCGTAGAGGATGTTGAGGCCGCTTCCTCCGTCCATCAGTACCTTGTGGATGCGTTTGGTCCCGAAAAGAGGGGCGACGACGAGCGGGTACCTTCCTGGTTGAGGGATGTGGTCGGGATGATCGGAACGGTCAAAAGTGATCGGGGCCTCTGACTACTTGAGGTAGGAAGGCACTACGGGTTCTGCTTTGCAGACCTCTCGCCAAATCAGCTTTTCCGTGCGCTCCGAAGGGCAGGCCGTGGATCCTCCAAAAATCATCATGACAGCACCGTCCTCCCGAGGGTATTCATTGTCGTCGTCGTTCGGTCTCCTGACTCCGTCTTTGGCTGCCTCGGGTGCCTTCTTTTTTAAAGTCCCTGTGATGAAACTCTTCATAAGCTTACAATCTTTTAAGGCATGCTTTACGGTGCCTTCGTGGTTGGTGCAAGGGGCCTCGAGGAGCTTCTCGAAGTGGTCCTTTGGCGCGTTTCCGCCGGGCTTGGCAGCTTTTCGCTCGGCCGCCGCTACCATGCTGCTGTCGCGCCGCCGCTTTTCTTTCTTCTTCCTCCTGTCGGGCTGAGCGGAGGTGCCATCGCCGGCTGCTTCCGACTGCTTGCCCTTGTTTTGGGGCCGATCAAGGGTTGCGGTGACCGCGTCTTCCCCGTCAGCGTGGTCGGTGGCGATGTCAAGGAGCTCTTGGATGGTTCGCGGCTTCTTGCGTCCCAACTCATGAATTAGGGTTGCACAGGTGGTTCCGAACCGAAACGCTGAGACGACGTCGGTGTCGGCGGTGTTGGACAGCTCGGTGCACCGTTTGGAGAAACGCTTGATGTAATCGCGCAAGCTTTCGTCCTTCCTTTGGAGGCAGTTGCGCAGATCCCATGGGTTTCCAGGGCGAGTGTAGGTACCCTGGAAGTTACCAACAAACGCATCGCGCAGCTGCGCCCAGTTGTCGATCTTGCCTTCACGGAGGTGCTCCAGCCACGTTTGCGCCGTGTCAGCAAGGTGGAGGGGGAGGTTTTTGATGATGAAGTGATCATCTTGCGCTCCACCTACGTGGCACGCCAATCGGTAGTCCTCCAACCATACGCTGGGGTTTGTGTCCCCATCGTATTTGGGTACCGTCGTTGGAGCTCGGAAGCGTGGAGGGAAACGGGCGCCGAGAACTTGAGGTCCGAATGCACGCGGCCCCCTGGGATCAGGGGACGCACTCCGGCTCCGGTCCTCACCACTGTCGTAGCGCCCCCCGCGTCGTTTGTTGTAGGCTCGTCGTGGGCGGTGCTCTCGGTGCTCGTCTTGCTACCGAACATCTCTGTCCGCTGCGACCCCATGATAATGCACGGACTGCTCCCTGGCGTGTTCCTTGGAAGCCCGCTGGCGTGACACGGAGCTCTCCGCTTGCTGGACTGTTGCAGTTTCCAGAAGTGCGCGGAGCTGTTGGTGAAACCTTCTATCCTCAGGGGTCGCTGGTTCAGGGTGTTCACGAAGCAGGACGGCCGCCGCCGCAAGGTTCTGGGATGCTCGCTTGAACATCGGCGCATTGTTGGCGTTGTCGTCGTTGATTATGCATTGTCGTACGTCCCGTGCACGTGCGCGAGCGGCCCCTCCGTCCGCGTTTCTCCCAAGCTCGCGGCGGAGTTGCCTGCGCTCGTCCTCGAGCTGACGCTGCGCCTCGTCGAGCTCACGTAGCCTGGCCCGCCGAGCATCACTTGCAAGGTCATCCTGGGGCAGTGCTTGGCGAGGGTCGCCCTCCGTCGAGCTGCTATCAGTCCGTACTTCCGGGGTGTGGCACATGAAGCACTCCCGGGAGGGGTCGTAGAACGCCGGGGGCGCCTTGTTCGAGCGCGGGGCCGGGTCCCGTTCGTCTGCTGTGCCTCCATCGACGGATGCGGTGCAGGAGTTGAACCTTGTCGGCGGCGGACGACCACGGGGTCATGTGGCAGGTCCGGCTGTCCCTCCGGGTACATTGCTCCGTAGTAGTCGAGGAACTCGTCCCAGAGGAGCTGCTCTTCCCCTCCAGCTTGGAGGGCGAGGTTGGTGATCATGTAGGAGAGCTTGCGAAAATGCTCCTGGGTTGGATTCCGCCCCAGCGCGGCCGCCAAGCCCTCACCCAGAATGTCGAGGACGTAAGCGGTGGCTCTCGATGCGACACGTGGAGTCTCGGATCTCTTGCCGCGGATCGTGGCGGGGCCGTCGTCGAGAGTGGGGTCAGGGCGCAGAAAGGTGGCCCCGACGAGGGGCTCCTCCGACTGGCTGAAGACGAAGTCGAGGGAGCTGAACCGTAGGTGAACGCCTGGCACCAGCAGGGTGCCGTCGTGGGCCATCCAGACCCTGGTGAAGCGAAACGACACGCGATGTCCCCTACCTGGCGCGCCAACTGTTGTCGGGGATAGACCCCCGGGGGTGCCCAGAAGGCGGATTGGCCCAACCAGCAGGGGGCAGTCCAATCCGAGTGCTATCGGGCCGGTTTGTCAGACTGGGTGGCCCACTACACAGGAGGCTCACCAGTCGGGCGAATCGGATGACTACGACGGCGCGCGCGGCAAGGAAGCAGGCCGCGTATCACGCAAGAAGATCGGAGATCAAGATAAACTAGCTGGAATTCTAGAGAAAGATATCTGTAATCGTTATAGGATCAGATCCTTGTATTTCGGGTAGGTTATGATCTCTAGCCGACTTGTAACTCAAGGCAATCGGACTATATAAGGTGCCTTGGGACCCCCCTCCAAAACACGAGCATTCATTCAACCTAGGATAGAACCCAACTACGGAGATCCTTCAGGAACTTCATACACAGCAATCCATACACCCAACACAGGACGTAGGGTATTACGTCATCTTGACGGCCCGAACCTGTTCAATCCTTGCATCTTGTGTTACCATCGTCTTGTGATCCTCGATCTGTCCCTCAACAAATCAACCACGTAGGCTACCCTATGTAGACTACCGGGCTCATAAATCCGATAGTTGGCGCACCAGGTAGAGGTTGATCGACGAGATCAATCTACAAGCTCGATGGCATCTACTTCCGCCGTCATCACGCCGGCATCTGCCAAGATCTCCATCGCTGAAGGGGCCATGTTCTTCTTCGGATCCATGGTCTTCACCGCTGGACCTAAGGGAGAGCTCTCCTTCAGCCGCGACGCCACCCCAGAGGAGAGCGCGCCGCGACTCGAAGCTACTCCGGACGGGGTCGTCACCATCACCACTCCGCCACCAACGATCGCCAACAACCCGACGATCGCGACGGTTGACGCCGCCCTTCCTGTTTCAGAGGGGAGCTTTCCTCCGCCTACACCGCCGACTGCTTTATCTACCCCGCCTCCACCACGCAGGGCTCGCGAGACACCCACGGAGCGAAGGCGGCGATGGGCCGCACGCCAGCGCGAGTTTGAAGCAGATATGGACCGAGTCATCGCCTCCATTGGCGACTGCATCGAGCTCGCCGACTCCGCCCGCCAGGGCGTCACCTCGCCGACACGATTCCCGTTCGGAATCAGGAACAGAGGGGTCGTGTACCAAGAAGCACTCGGCGGACGGCCGAGGGCCGACTACTCTCCTGGCGCAAGCGAGGCGGCCAACTCCATCACGATCACCCAGATCGGATCTGCCCCGAACGTCGCGACAACGCAACCTCCTCGTCATCAGGATGCGCCAACTCCGCCTGAAGAAGAACCATCGCCGACTTTCCCGCGAGTCACGCGCGTCCTCCCCCTGAACAAGAGGATCGTGCCAGCCAAGCGGGAAACGTTTGTCTCCGACATATCCGCCGACAAACCAACCGTCCAAGGAGAGGATCAAGCGCACCGCGACGCCAGGGTAATGCGCAACGAAGAGAAATAGCAGCGCCGCAACGCGCGACGAGATCGCCGAAACCCCAGGGCCACCCGCAACCTCAACGACGAATTCATCCAAGAAGTCGGCGGCGTAGGCGTATACGCCACCCCGTCAGCTAACCTCGCCGCCGCCCATCATGAGCTGGAAGGGATCCCGGAAACCCCGGAGCTCAACCGGATCAAGGCCAGGCTGACCGCAGCCGCGGGCATGATCAACGCCCAAAAGGCCGCCGCTTCTTCGTCTCGCCACTCTAGGTCAGCTAGCCGTCGTGAAGACCACGAAGTGGTTGACCAGCAGGACCTCCGCGAACAACTCCACAACCGCGATCTCCGCAGGAACCTTGACGACCACCACCGGCGAAGGGACGAGGAAGAGCTCCGGCGACACGCCGAGTACAACCGCGAACACGGCGCCCCGGGGTTGGACCGCGACACTCGTCTACGCCGAGAGCTGAAGGCCAATGAGGCCACACGTCGCCGCGAGTTCGACCGCAAGTACGGTCCCCCGCTCGAACAGCAGAGGCCGCCATGGGCTCGCACCCCTGAAGATTTCTCCGCTGATTCAGGGCGCGAGAACGTCGAAAACCTCAACGACTGCGACGGCTTCCCAGCGTTTACCGCCCGAGTAAGATCCATTTGAATGCCTGCTAACTTTAAACCTACAGGCATAGAAAGGTACGATGGGAAGGCGGACCCAACGATGTGGCTCCGGACGTCTAGCATCGCCATCCGCGCGGTGAACGGCGACCACGACTCCATGTGCGCTTACTTCCCGGTCACCTTGTCCAAGGTGGGGCTGAGCTGGCTTCACAGCCTCGAGCCCGACTCCATCGACAGCTGGGACATACCATGCCGCGAGTTCAAGAGCTACTTCCAAGGCAGCTCCATACAGCCAGGCACGGCGTGGGACCTGGGGAAGGTGAAGCAGAATCGCGGGGAAAGCCTCCACGACTACACCGACAGATACATGGAGAACCGCAACCTGGTTCCCGGCTGCTCCGAGTCCAAGATCATCCACTATTTCCTCGACAGCCTCGCCGACTCGTTAGTCTTTGAGCGTCTCTGCGAGGACCTGCCAAAGACCTCCGGCGAGTTCTTCGGGCGGGTGAACAAGATGGCCAATGCCAAAGAAGCCACTCGCCTCCACTACAACAAGAAAAGCGCTCGGGACGATGATCGTCCGCCTCACCGAGAAGATCGCCCAAGGAAGGAGGACCCGCGCCGAACTCGGCCAGAACCAAGCAGAATGGGCGACCGAAAGCGCTCGGGAGATCGCACCATCGCCACCATGGATCGCGGAGGCCCACGCCCACGGACCAACTTCAGCGCCGAGTTCGAAAAGATGCTCCAAGGGCCCTGCCCCAAACATAAGCAGTCCAAGCACCGCATGATCGACTGCATGGGGCTCACCGACGCCTACAAGAAGCAAAAAGGGAAGCCGCCGCTGCGTGATAACGATAAGGGCGACAAGGGAAAAGGGGCCCCCGTGAACCCCGGTTTCCCAAACGTCGAAAGGCAGGTGAACTTCATCCTCGGAGGGCCGCCGCAAGTGGACGACAAGCGCCGGGAGAAGGTGCACGACAGGGAGATATTCTCCTGCTACACATCGCCGATCCAACCACTCCGCTGTTCAAAGCAGCCGATCACCTTCTCCAGGGAAGACCAGTGGTTTCAAGTCTCCGACGTCGGCGAGTACCCCCTAGTACTTAGCCCGATTGTGAACAACGCCCGTCTCACCAAGGTACTCGTTGATGGCGGAAGTGGGCTCAACATCATCTTCGCCCAGACGCTGAGGGACACGGGCATCGGCCTCGATGCTTTGACCCCTTCCCTTCACCAATTTTATGGGTTGATTCCGGGCAAGGGTTCCAAACCACTCGGGCAGATATCTCTCCCTGTCACCTTTGGCGATCAGAGCAACTTCCGAACCGTGTACCTCAACTTCCAGGTCGCCGACTTCACCACCGCCTATCACGCCATACTCGGGAGGCCGGCGCTCGCCAAATTCATGGCGATCCCCAACTACATGTACCTGCTGATGAAGATGCCGGCACCGAACAGCGTCCTCTCCGTCCACAGCGACGTCCACACCGCCAAGGGATGTGACAAGGAAGGGCTGCACCTATGCACCGGCATCGAACGCAGCGTACTCCAAATGGAAGTCGTCAACGATGCGAGAACATTCCAGGGAGATCCCGGCTCCATCCCCGAGTCCTCCAAAAAGAGAGCCGCGCCGACTACCATGAAGTCGGCCGAAGAAGTACGCGCCATCTCGCTTGGACTCGCCGACTCCTCCAAAACCGCCCTGATCGGATCAGGGCTCGACGCCAAATAGGAAAGTGCGCTCGTCGCCTTCCTTCGGAACAACGCCGACATATTTGCATGGACTCCATCAGACATGCCGGGTGTTCCGAGGGAGGTGGTCAAGCACTCCTTGAAGGTTGACGCGAACGCCAAACCAGTTGACCAAAAGCTCCGACGCTTCGCACAGGACCGCAAGGAGGCCATTAGGGTAGAAATTACAAGGCTGTTAGCTGCTGGGTTCATTAGAGAAGTCTTTTATCCCGACTGGCTTGCTAATCCAGTCCTTGTAAGAAAAAAGAATAATGAATGGAGAATGTGTGTTGATTACACGGATCTCAATAGGCGCTGCCCTAAGGACCCCTTCGTCCTGCCCCGCATCGACCAAGTCGTCGACTCCACCGCCGGATGCGTACTCCTATGCTTACTTGATTGCTACTCTGGCTACCACCAGATTGCCTTGAAAGAACAAGACCAAGAAAAGACGTCCTTCATCACTCCGATTGGCGCTTACTGCTACACCAAGATGACGTTTGGCCTTCGCAACGCTGGCGCCACCTACCAGAGGGCCATAAACCTGACCTTGGGTACTCAGATCGGTCGCAACGCCGAGGCCTACGTTGATGACATAGTAATCAAGACGAAGATCGAAGCCGAGTTCATCGCCGACCTCTCCGAGACGTTCAGCAACCTCCGCAGGCTCAACTGGAGGCTAAACCCGACCAAGTGCGTCTTTGGCGTATCGAAAGGGAAACTACTCGGCTTCATCATCAGCAACAGAGGCATCCAAGCCAATCCAGAAAAAATAGACACCATCCGGAGGATGAAACCGTCGTCTGGGAAGAAAGAGATCCAAAAGCTGACTGGTTGCATGGCGGCCTTGAGCAGGTTTATCTCCCGGCTGGGGGATAAGGGCTTGCCGTTCTTCAAGATCCTCAAGAAGACCGACAGGTTTGAATGGACCCAGGAGGCGCAGCAGGCTTTCACCGACCTCAAAAACTACCTCTCCAATCCACCGGTACTCGTCGCCCCGCACAACGACGAACAACTACTGCTATACATTGCAGCCACGACTAATGTGGTGAGCACTGTGATCGTCGTGGAGAGAGAAGAGGAGGGAAAGGTGCAACGCGTGCAACGACCAGTCTACTATGTGAGCGAAGTACTCAGCGAATCCAAGGCGCGCTATCCCCAAGTGCAGAAACTATTCTACGCACTGTTGATTACGTCAAGGAAACTCCGCCATTACTTTCAGGCGCATCGCATCAAGGTGGTCACGCAATTTCCACTCGGCGAAATCCTCCATAATAGGGACGTCACCGGGCGAATCATCAAATGGTCCGTCGAGCTCGCCTCCTTCGTCATAGATTTCATCCCACGCACCGCGATCAGATCACAGATCCTCGCCGACTTCATCGCCGAATGGACCGAGAGCCAGGACGCGAAGGAAGACACTAGCGGAGAACACTGGAAGATGTACTTCGATGGCTCCTTAATGATCGATGGCGGGGGCGCGGGTGTACTTTTCATCTCGCCGAAAGGGGAGCTGCTCCGATATGTCCTTCAAATACGCTTCCCCATCACCAACAACGCCGCCGAGTACGAAGCAATCCTCCACGGGCTCCGCATCGCCACCTCACTCGGAATAAAGAGGCTGCTGGTTTATGGCGACTCTGCCGTCGTTATAAACCAAGTCAACAAAGAGTGGGATCGCCACAACGAGCGGATGAACGCTTACTGTGAGGCAGTACACAAGCAGGAGGAAAAATTCTACGGAATAGAGTACCATCACGTCCCACGAGAGAACAACCTCGTGGCTGACGCACTCGCCAAATTGGGATCAACCCGCGCGGAAGTACCAGGGGGGTGTTCGTGCAAGGCCTCCTTAAACCCTCTATCAAAGAGTTGGGAGACGAACCAGAGCCAGCCCCTGAACTCTGCGAGGTGATGACCATCGACGCCGAAGAAGATTGGATGGCCGAGTTCATAGATTACCTCGCCCACAACAAGGTACCAAAGGACCCCACGGAACGAAGGGTCCTGGAGCACCGAAGCAAGAACTATGTGGTAGTCGGCAATGCCCTATACCGACGAGCTGCCACAAGCCAAGTGTTCATCAAATGCGTGACGAAAGAAATCGGTCTCCAGATCCTCGACGATATCCACTCGGGAGTCTGCGGAAGCCACGCCGCCGTAGGGTCACTAGTCGGAAAAGCGTACCGGGCCGGGTTCTTTTGTCCTACTGCCATCTCTGATGCCAAGGAACTCGTCCGTCGGTGCCAAGGATGCCAGTTTTTCACCAAGCAGAAGCACCTCCCGGCCCAAGCTCTACGCACGATCCCGCCCTCATGGCCTTTCGCCTGTTGGGGATTGGACATGGTGGGACCATTTCGAGCAGCCCCTGGAGGTTACACGCACATACTCGTCGCCATCGACAAATTCTCCAAGTGGATAGAGTATAAAGCCATCATCAAAACTCCAACGTCAAAGCAAGCCGCCGCCTTCATCGAAGAAATCACGCACCGCTTCGGGGTCCCAAACAGAATCATAACCGACCTGGGAACGCAGTTCACCGCATCCGCCTTCTGGGATTTCTGCGAGAGCAGATGCATCGACGTATACTACGCCTCGGTCGCCCATCCCCGGTGCAACGGACAGGTGGAACGAGCAAACGCCATGATACTCCAAGGCCTAAAGGCGAGGATCTTCGACCCGTTGAAGAAGTTCACCGGACGATGGCACCAAGAGCTACCACAGGTCATTTGGGGACTCAGGACTCAGCCGAGTCGTGCCACGGACCACACTCCCTTCTTCCTGGTCTACGACTCCGAGGCAATCCTCCCGACCGACATCGCCTTTGGATCACCGCGCATCGACAACTACGAGGAAGGCGAAGCAGAAGCAGCTCGCGAGGTGGATCTCGACTCCATTGAGGAACATGGAGTTAACGCGCTCATACAGCATGCGCGTTACCAGCAACAACTCCGACGCTATCATGACAAGAATGTCCAGCAACGGGACTTCAACATCGGCGACCTCGTCTTGCGCCGAGTGCAATCGACAGCAGGAGCTCATAAACTCTCCGCCCCATGGGAAGGAACATCGGCGACCTCGTCTTACGCCGAGTGCAATCGACAGCAGGAGCTCATAAACTCTCCGCCCCATGGGAAGGACCGTTCATAGTGACCCAGGTCATATGTCCGGGTACTTTTCGACTCCAATACGAGGATGGCACCGAAGTCCCACACCCGTGGAATATAGAGCACTTACGCCGGTTCTACCCATAACAAAGCTATGTATCACCAAGTTCAATAAAGATATCTCTTTTTCTTTACTTGTCCTCTTAACAAAACCACTCAGCATTACTCCGTCCCGAGTAGTTCCTAACTAGATGCTGCGTAACCGGGCCTGGAACGACGCCTAAGCCTTTCTACACGTGCACGGGACCCGCTCTCGACGTTATGAACTTAGGATAAGTGAAGCAAAGGGAAAAGCACATTTAAGCAAAAGAACTACTCGGGCAACCTTAAAACATAAGATGAAATCAACAAAATTTTCTCATTTTACTGGTTTCATAATATCTGTACATGCAAAAGTCTACTCTATTCTACTCCACAACGCAGGATCCTACTCCAGCTTGAGGGCCTCGCCGACCTTCTCCGTGATAGGACGAGTCTGAGCCAGGGCCTCCTCCACTTGCTCGCTTGAAGCATCCGCTGCCACCCCATCACCAACTGGTGCAAGGTCGATCCACGGATAGAGCGTTCGAACACACGCGAGAGCGTCGTTCGCGCACACAACCGTCGACTCCTTGACTAGCTCGGCGATCCGGGCTGGCGCAGCTTGCAGTCGGGCGACAAGGGCTGTCGGCTCACCCTCTTCAGGAGCAACGGCGTCCATCAGCTCCTTCGCCGCGTCGTGGATGTCCGCCAAAGCCAAGTGTGACGAAGCCAGCTCTTGCTCCAAGCCGTTATGATTTGAGCATCATTCTGGATAGTATACATAGCTTGAAGCATCGTCATGTCCGAACCTTTTCGGAACTCCTGTTCCCTCTTCAGCTTGCCCGCCATGACCTCCTCGGACTTCTGCAGATTCGCGTTCGCAAAACGCAAGTCCTTCAGTTCCTCGAGGTGACGGGCCCTCTGAAAGGACCTTGATGTCGCCTAGAGGCGGGGTGAATAGGCGAATCTGCGATTTACAAAAACTAATTCCAACTGTCAGCACCAAAACCGGTATTACCGGTTTGGCAAACCGGTAAAATCGGTTCTACACAGATTGCACCAACAAATGTAATTTGCCCCTCTATGAATTCTAGCACAAACCACAAATGGTGTGAAGCTTCCAGGGATGTTTCCAAGTGTTCCAATGAAGCTCCTGCACACAGCTCAAGCACACCAAAGTAGATCGAAGCGGAAGCACAAGTAATATGCTAGAAAAGACAAATTGAGGAAAGAGCTCAAACCAAGAGACAAGAGATTTTTCTCCCGAAGTTCGGATTCACCGCTCGCACCAAGCAGCCACCAAGGCACGGTGAATCCTACTCTCCGTTGAGGAAGCTTATACGACCACCCAAGGTCAAGCTATCTCCTCCTTCCACTAAGTGACCTCTTCCCTTGGGGAGGTGAGGTGAAACCTTCACAAACGATCCCGTGGCTCACCACACACTTCGGTAGCTCATCGGGCAACGCCTAGCTGTCTAGGAGGAAGAACCTCCAAGAGTAACTGTTGACGCGGAAAATCGGCGGTCGTATCCTCAGCGGTCAACACAAGAAGACCAGGGAGATCTGCTTCACTCCAGTGCCAGCCTGCACTTTGTTCAGTTTCGCGGCGTGCCAGTCAATTTCACCTGAAATGGACAAGGAGATAAAACAGTTAAATTATTTTTTGATTGTGCCGGCTCTATTCCAAACGGCATAGGCACGTTGGATTTCAGCCAAGACCCAATCGGACTTGCGTCAGCCGATGTCAATCGGACCTCAAAATCGGACTTCATAGACAACCTCAATCGGACCAATATAATCGGACCTTAATCAGTCATCTAATCGGACCAATCAGGATCGGACCTTGTAACAGATCAGCCTTTAAATAATAAAATAAAGCATAAAACATGGCCGATATGTAAATAACGGATCAGCTGTGCCTTTGAACAAGATATTAAATAATCAAAGTGTAAGCCGATACATCGTCCACCTTGTCTAGTTGCCAGTTTGATTTATCTTATCAGACCATCTAACCAGCCAATCGGACCAGAACCTTTTTCAGAGAAATCTAGCTCCGACGTAGGGAATCTAGATTTCTCCAGCTATGATCAAATCAGATAGCTAAACAATCAAACTCAACTCACCAACCTGTCAACTAAACAAGATGCTCGCACAAGTGTTAATCAGATTAAGCAAATAAACAGATAAAACATTAACAGGATCGTTCTGATTCTAAAGTATGCTATCAAATAATCAAGCAAGACCTAGCTCCGACGTAGGGAATCTAAATCACACTTAACACTCGAATAGCAATCAGGTATAACCAAAGCTTCCTTTGACTAATCAAGATGAATCTAGCTCCGACGTAGGGAATCTAAACCAAGCATGACAATCAAAGATCAATCTTATCATATTATGAACATCTAGCTCCGACGTAGGGAATCTAAACAAACACAATACTCAAAGAACAACCAGATTAAACCACAAAGCATGGATCGGACCTAGAACGATACTGTAAGATAAATATTGCTTAAATCGGACCAAGACCGGTGCTCAAAGCCGTTGAAGAAGCAGATTAATTCACATGGCGTAGATCTAAATCAATCTAGCAACTCCAAACAAACCGCAAAAGCTGCCTTTAAATAACCAAGATGAGTCTAGCTCCGACGTAGGGAATCTAGCCTAATCTTGATGATCTAGCTCCGACGTAGGGAATCTAGACATAAAGTGCAACCCGATAAACGATCAACTGTTGAATAATCAATAGTGATCTAGCTCCGACGTAGGGAATCTAGATCAATCTTGCTTATTGAAAGATAAATCGGTTGAACAGTATAAACGAGAAAGGGCGATGCGCCTCAATTCAAAGCCTATACTAGTTCGATAAATTGACTAACTTACTGGTAAGACGGAGATCAGAACTGATGCAGCCCGTCCACCGATAAGCTTCGTCGAGATACTACTCCTAGGGTTTTTGGCGTGAAGCCGGGTTGTATTGATTGTGAGAATAGTTCTTTACAATGAACGAGGGTTTATATTTATACCCTGGTCATAAAGAGTCCTGATCGGACCAGACTAACTTGCAGATAAAGTAATCTAATATTTAACATAGAATGGGACTTTTAATAAGTCTTCCGAAAAGGAAATAGTCCCCGCTCATGCCACGTTTCCCTTTTCAGCCGATGCACATTCTCTGGTACTCATCATCGGATCGGACTCCCAGCTTCATCGGACTCTTCCCCTGCATCGGCTTCCTTCTCCGGCACCATTTGTTTGACCATTCAACGGGTCCACTGCACAGTATTAGCCTCACCATGTCATCATCTGATTCAACATGTCAGGTGCGAAAATCTGGTGTCAACACATGCCCCCAATTTTGGAATAAAATATCATTTTGTTCCAAAATTCGTATCTGTCATCACAATTCCTTCACCGATTTTTGTGCCAAAACTTCCCATCCTTGCACTGTGCAATTCCTCGATTCTCGGATCACAGCCATTTTTCATTATAAAACAATTCCATCGGCAACCACTACCAAAGATCTGCACCATCCATCTTCTTCTGACAACGAACAGTATATGGAATCCTGCATCTTATGTCACGAGCACCCATATATTTATTGACCCAGGCGAAACGACTCTTCAATGCAGTTCCTCAAAAGACGCCCCCTTTTAATCAGTACTGAATCAATGACACCTTCACGGGAATACTGTTCTTTATTTGGACAGTTTCAGTGAGCATCTTTCAGATTCCCACCTTTCCTTTAATTCCTTCACCAATCGCCGGCTATAAATACCTGTCTCAGGTTCCTTCTTTTTCCACCATCTTCTCGCCATGGCGCATCCAATATTCATGACATAACATAAACTCCTTCTCTTTGACATAGGAGCCAACCCCTTCTTCCTCTTCTGCTAGAAGAATTCTCGTGAAATAGCATAGGGTACTCCTCCCCTTTTCTGATCCTGTAGTGAATCCAGGTGGAACCTCTGCTAGGAGAATCCTCGTGAGGTTTCCTCATGGTCTTACTGAAGGGAAGGTTTTTCAGAGGGGTTTACTGGGGTGCCTTTCTTCAGGATAGGGACAGAGCCACTGGTCCGCCGGTGCGCTCTTCAAGGGACTGCTTTCATAGCATATCTCCTCAAACTTGCGGATTTCTTCGAATGAGCCGAGCTGTTCAAGAATATGTCCCAAGGAAGAGGATGTCTTCTTAATTTTATGCTTTCTCTTGCCTTTTTCCTCCTAGACTTATTCTGGCAATGATGAACAAAGTACATCGGCGCCTATTAGATCTTTCTGTCTTCTGAAATCCCTTTGTATGAGAAATAGATGAATATATATGCAATCCTTTTCCAGCAGCCTGCTCCGCCATCGAGCGGCTTGATGATGTAATATACTCTTCTTTTGTATATAGCCCTTAAGGCGATGCATATCGCATCGGCTCTTATTTTTTGTTCTTGAGGCGATTTTTTCCATCGGCTTCTAAGCCTGACGCATAGCATCGGCTTCATGAATTTACCCAAATGCTAGGGTAGTACTTCTTCAAATATTTCCCGTTTAACGCCTTAGGAAACACTTCTCCTTCAAGTGTTTGTAGAATATAAGCATTTCCAGGAACACATCGGACGACTTGATAGGGTCCCTCCCAGTTTGGTGACCATTTGCCGTACTTGGGATCCTTAGAACCAATCGGCAGAATAACTTTCCAGACAAGATCGCCCTCTTTGAACTCTTTCCCTTTAACTTTCTTATCATAATGCCTCGCAACTCTGAGTTTGTTAGGCTCAATACTTTCGAGAGCGCGCAGCCGACGAACAGCCAAGTCATCGGAGTCACTATTCATGAGTTCCATGTATTCGCCGGCCTTCAATTTATCCTGAAGCTCGATACGTCTTGATCCAGTACGAATTTCCCATGGAAGAACGGCTTCATGTCCATAAACTAGTTCATACGGAGAAACCTTGATCGATCCATGACAAGCCATTCGATAGGCCCATAGAGCTTCAGGAAGCACAATATGCCATTTTCTTGGATACTCCTCAATCTTTCTATCAATCAACTTGATCAAACTTTTATTGGAGACTTCAGCTTGACCATTGGCTTGTGCATAATATGGCGATGAATTAAGAAGCTTGATACCCATATCAGCAGCAAAATTTTTGAATTCGTCCGATGTAAACATCGTACCTTGATCTGTCGTGATCGTCTGTGGAATTCCAAATCGGTAGACAATGTGTTCTCTAACGAATTCAATAACATTCTGTGACTTCACCTCCTTCAAAGGAATAGCTTCAACCCATTTGGTGAAATAATCTGTTGCCACTAATATGAATTTGTGCCCCTTGCTTGAATGTGGAAAAATTTGGCCGATCAGGTCAATTCCCCATCCTCTAAACGGCCATGGCTTGATGACAGGGTTCATGGCCGATGCTGGAGCCCTTTGAATATTTTCATATCTTTGACACTCTTGGCATCCTTTATAATATTCAAAGCAGTCTTCTAGAATCGTCGGCCAATAATACCCATTTTTTCTAATCATCCATTTCATCTTGAACGCCGATTGATGAGCCCCGCAAACACCTTCATGAATTTCTCCCATCAAGACCTTGGCTTCTTCAGGTCCGATACATCTCAACAGGACTCCATCAATCGAGCGAAAATAAAGCACTTCTTCAACCAAGACATGTCTGATCGATTTGTAGCGTATCTTCCTAGAAGTCTTGATAGAAGAACCCCTCAAATATTCAATGATTTCTTTCCTCCAATCTCCTTCTGGTATATTCTGCACCATCACATAGGACATAGGCCGATGGCCAG